>CM062816.1:609988238-610588238 GCA_031772625.1 Pinus tabuliformis | reverse complement strand
AGAGCACCCTTCTAATTAAGGGTAGAAAATTGAACTCTTTTCTAGAGTACTAGTGAGTTAGGGATTTCCTTTTTAGTTGAAGCTGAAGAATTTGATGTACTCACAAAATTATTAGAAAAGAATTCCATGGTTTTTTTCCTAGAGCGGTTTCCACCTAATATTCTTTTGTTTATTGTCTATTTCTTATTTATGCTTTAAATTAATGTTAAAGATTATTTAATGCTATAAAAATATTAATCAGTTACTAAGTTCTAATAAATACTAATTCAGCCCCCTCTAATTATTTCCAATATTAAACAACAATATCTTCTTCATAATTCATTTTGAGACATTCAAATTACCTCTTGAATGTTTGAGGCCTTTCCTTCTCTACCTTTTCATCACCTTCATGGATATCGATAAGCTTGTCCCACAGTTATTTAGCTAATTCATAACTCAAAACTTTGGTAAAATCAGAATCTAATAGGCCACTCGATATAGAGTTCAAAGCATTGGCATTTGCTACATACACCATCTTCGCATCCTAGTATATTGGTAGAGGATATGGGATCTTATATCCATCAGTAACTGATTGATAAACTTCAACACCAAGATACATCAAATAGTACATCATCCCGATCTTCCAAAATGCAAAAATTTGTTCCACCAGAGTGGTGATCTTTAGGTGGTTCTTATTTTTCCATTGTGATTGATAATCCTTCTTCTAGCTATTAGGGTAATTTTGAAGAAGTTGGCTCTGCTTCCAATTGTTAGGAATATTGAGTGGGTGTTAATCAATATTTCATCCAGTTGTTAATTTTTTTCCAACTAAAATTTATTTACAAATGAGAAGCATTAACCATGTCAGAACATAAGAATAAAAAACAAAAATAACTTTATTTCTTTTTGTTCAAAATACAATAATGAGGACACCAATCCTCCTTCACAAATTTAGGCTCCAACCTTTCAAGTAATGACACCAATCCCTTTTACATACCATGTCACCTACATGGTAATGAGGACACTAATCCTCTTCAATATGTCCAATCACCAACTCCAAAAAAATTGAGGACACCAATCCTCTTTTAGCATGAGCTTATTCAATCTAACCAATTCGACTTAAAAGTTTCTCCAAAATTCTATTCCAATACAATCTCCAAAATTGATATCAAAGATTTCTCCAAAAACTTCTTTGGGATAAGCATTAAAGTCCCCTTCAAAATCTATTCAAGATAGGCATCGAGTTATGCTCCAAAACTGCTATAAGACAAGCATCAAAATATAATCCATAACTTCTTCAATATAGGCATCAAAGTTTGCTCAAAAATTTCATCAAAATATACTCCATAATCCTCTCTAAGATAGGCTGGAAGATGGTTGAATATATCCCTATTATAAGCTAAAAATCTGGGAAGAAATTAGGGTTAAGAAAATTTGAAACTGAGGCTATCTTAGTGTATGTGATAAAGGTTGAGCCTGAGGCCAATATAATGTCGAAATTCCTGAGACAAAGGCCAAAATATCAGAGACATATACAAGGCCAAAATTCTTGGGATAGAGGCCAAAATTCCTTAGATAGAGGCTAAAATTTCTAAGACAAAGGCCAAAATTTCAGAGACAGAGGAAAGGATAAAATTCCCTGAGAAAAGGCCAAGTTTGAAGGCTTCAACATAATTATTTTATATCACAAAATGTACTTTAAAAACCAAAATATATCCTTCATATTAGCTGCTAGACTCCTTGATCCTTGTTGCCTAGGTTAATGAGGTATGAACCTTTCCTCATTTGTTTTCCACAAAACTAAATTACTTCTTGATGCTTCACTTAAATCTTTGGTTGAATCAAAGATAGGACAACCTATTTATAGGCCTTGTTTACCATCAAATAGGGTTAAGTTATTCCAAGTAGGATTGACCTATCATATGGGAGTGTCGACTTGATAGGGGTAAAAAAAATCGATTTTTCCCTTGAAAAATTCATATCTTCTAAATGAAGAGGAGTGAGGTTTGAGTCACTCCTCGCTGGAAAGGTATTTAGATGATATTTAGGGTGTCTTTAGGCTTGTAAGATTATCTTGTTGAGCTAGATGACCTTTGACATAAAGAACAATTATTCTCTCAACACTCCTTCCCAAAAACCCCCATCCAATTTTATCTATCCCTCCTTCCCTTCCCCTATCCCTCACTATCCCTTTCCTTCTTATCTCTCTCTTTCCTCTACATATTTCCCTCTATCATTCTATCTTTCACTCCCCTCACTCTTTCTCTTCCTCTCTCCCCCATTACTCTCTTCCTCACTCCACCTCAAACTCTCTCTTTATTTATCTCTTCTTCCTTTTCTCTCCCCTTCCATCTCTATCTCTATCTCCCTCCATCTCTCCTTCTCTACCTCCATGTCCCAACCTTAATCTCTCTCTCTCTATCTCTCTCCTTCTCTTTCTATATACATATATACATGTGTGTGTGTGTGTTTGCTCATCCCTCTTTCTATGACTCTCTCTTTCATCCACCCTTTCTCTCCCTCTCTACCCTTCTCTCCTCTCTCTCCTCCCTCTCTCTCTCCTCTCCCCCTCCTCCCTCTCTCTCTCTCACCTCCAACTATTCTCACTCCCTATCACCCCATCTCTCCATCCATATCTATGTATCTCCCTCCATTCCTCCCTTCTCCATTCCATCTCCCCTACTTCGCTCACACTGCTAGATCTATCCCTCTCTCTCTCTCTCTCTCTCAGCTCAAACTATTCTCACTCCTTGTCTCCCTCTCACCCCCCTCTCTCTCTCCATATCTATGTATATCTCTCCCCCCCTCTCTTCTCCACTACCTCTCCCCCTACTTCCCTCCCACTTCTAGATTTGTCCCAATCTATATATCCCTCCCCCCCTAACTACCCCCTCTTCTCCCCCCCTTCGTCTCTTTCTATATCCCTCCCTCGGTCCTTCAATCCCTTCTTCATAAAAAAATCCATTCTCTATTTCCCTTCCTCCCTCACTATCCCCCCCCCCACCCCCTTCATCTCTTTCTTTATTCCTCCCTCAATCCTTAAATCCCTTCTTCATAAAAATTGCCACTAAATTTACTCTTTATCTCCCATTCGCTCTTTCTCTCTCTCCCACCCCTTCTCTTCTTATTACCTCACTCTTTTTATCTTTATCTCTCCCCCCCGTTTACACTATTATTTTATCCATCTTCACCTCCCTTAGTCCCTCCTTCATAATAACCTCCTCCAACCCCTGCCACCTCTCTCTCTCTCTCTCTCTCTCTCTCTCTCTCTTTCTCTCTCTCTCTCTCTCTCTCTCTCTATATATATATATATATAAATCTCTCACCTATCTCTTTCCACCCTTTACTCTAATTTTGTTTCTCTCTCTGCCTCGCTTAGTCCCTACTTCATGATAACCTCCTCAAACTCCCTCGCCCCCCTCTCTCTCTCACACACACACACAACCCTATATATTTGTCTCTATTTAACTCCTTCTATATTTCTCTCTCTCTCTCCTCATCACTCCCTTCCCCTATCCTGTTATCTTCCCCATTTAATCTCTCTATCTCTCACTCTGTATTTGCCCCCCCCCTCTCTCTCGCCCTTTTTTTCTTCCACCTTCCCCCTTTCATCTCTCTATTTCTCACGCTTTCATTTGTCTCTGTCTCTCTCCCCCTCCCCCTATCTTGTTATCTTCCCACTTTCATCTCTCTATCTCTCATGCTTTCATATATCTCTCTCTCTCTCTCTCTAACTCTGACTCCCTCCCCCTATCTTGTTATCTCCCCCCTTTCATCTCTTTATCTCTCATTCTTTCTTTCTCTGCTCCCCCCTCTCTCTCCCCCCCTCACTCTCCCTTCCTCTCCCTCTCCCTCCCCCTCTCTCCCTCCCTCTCACCTCTCTCTCTCTCTCTCTCTCTCTCTCTCTCTCTCTCTCTCTCTCTCTCTCTCTCTTGTTATCTCCCCCCTCCCCCCCTTCATCTCTATATCTCTCACTTTTTCTTTCTCTCTTTCCCCCCCTCTCTCTATCTCTCTCTCTCACATCCACACACACACGCTCCCTTCCCTTATCTTGTTATCTGCCCCCTACTCTCTCTCTCTCTCCCTCCCTCCTTACCTACCTCTATAAATCCATATTTCAACCCTCCCCCCTCCAATTCTATCACTCTCTTCCTTCCTGTGTCTCCAACAATTCCCTCTCTCTCCTCTCCACTCTCCCCCCTCCTCCTTCCCCACCCCCTCTCACTTTTCAACTCTCTCTCTCTCTCTCTCTCTCTCTCTATCTCTCTCTAAGTCCCTATTTCAAAAAACTCCCCTCCAATTCTATCTCTCTCTTCCTTCCTTTGTCTTCAACAATTCCATTTCTCTCCTCTCCACTCTTCCTCTCTCCTCCTTCCCCACCCTCTCTAGATTTTCAATTCTAATTCTCTCTCTTTCTCTCCACTTTGTTTCCCCTTAGTCATTTTCTCATTCTTCCCAACTCTCCCCTCCCACCTTCTCTCTCTATCTCCCTTGGCTCATCTATCTTTCCCTCTCTCCCCCTCCTTCTTTGTCTTCTCCCCACTTCAACTATTTCCCATGTGTTAAAGTTCCTAGCTATAGGAATGTACGGATATTCCTAGTGGTAGGAACATGCATGCATTCCTTGGGCTAGGAACACACTCTCTCCATCCTCGCCCCCCTCCACCAACTCTTACTGACTCAACCACTCACACATTCTCTCTCCCCCCCCACTCGCTCCCCTCAAACTCTATCTCTCTCATCCTCACTATGTCTTTCACAAATCTCTCTCCCCCAAATTTTCGCTCTCTCTCAATTCCCAACCCTTTTAACCTATCTCTCTTACTTTTCAATTCTCTCTCTTGATGTTCATCCCTCACTCAACCACTCATTTTTCCAAACCCTCACTTTTTATTTGTTTCTCTCTCTCTTTATCTCCCTCATCCTCTTTATGCCCCCCTCTCTTCCTCTCCCCCTCCCCTCCAACATGCCATAAACCATTCCCAGTGTGTTACAGTTATTAGCAGTAGTATGCATGTGCATTCCTAATAGTAGGAATGTGTACAAAGTCTTATCACTAGGAAAGTGCAAAAATTCCTAGTGTGAAGAATGTGTGTGCATTCCTCGCGGAAATAAATCTCACATGTTCCTAGCAACATGAGCATATGTACATTCCTAGTGGTAGGAATGGGTGCACATACTTAGAAATAGGAACCTACATGTGTTCTTAGCACTAGGAAAGCATGCACATTTGTAGCACTAGGAATGCACTCACAATTTTTTGTATTAAAATTATTTTCCAATGAGAATATTACATCTTTGATGAGTTAGTTGGTTCAAATATAGGTTAGGATCATAAACCTAGTATTTTGGATTGCAAATACAAGAAAACATCACATTCTTAGAAAACATACACATATCTCTCATATTTGTTTTTATGTTATTTTCAAGGTATTTTTCAAGGATTTGATATTTTTGCTATATATAGTATTGTAGGCGACTATTATGGTTTGAAAATTCATATGTATAGAATGTAAGCACATTTTCAATAAAAAAACATGTAATATACTATTAAAATTGGTATTTTTTTGGTGAATATCATCCATTTAATCATCTATGTGTAAAAAATAGGCAAATGTTTAACCAAATTGGTGAATATTTTTTCAAAAAAAGTCCCAAAAATAGTCCATTTGTGAAATTTCGCCCCTAAATTTCTCCCTAGTTATTTTCCCATAGGCTAGACAAATCCATTGTCCATGAAACTACAAATACATACAAAATCTACTATGAAAATTCTAAATATATAATTTGAAGAAGAATTTAATAATTTTTACCTATCATTAATATATGTTTTCCCTTGACATGTGTCAAAATCTTAAAATTGATTCCTCTTTTATCTCCACTACTAGCCTAGATCCATCTTAACTTCGGATCTATCAATTGCCAAGAGGGATCAAATATCTTGAGGTGCAAACCTCTTTTTTGAGTGCAAAACTTGATGAAAGGTTTTCACCTCAAGAGATTTGATCCCTCTCACAGCTTGATAGATCCAGAGTTAAGATGGATCTAGGTTGGTTTTAGTCACGTGCTGCCAAAGAAAATCTAACAAACATATGATTGATTTTATCAATAATACGTAAATTCATCTAATATTAATGTAATCATTTTAAATATGCTAAATATGTCTGAGATTAATCTGGTCATTTTAATTTTAAATTTTCTTAGTTACCTGAGTTTGTTGAGATGATAAATATTGTTAATAACTTTAATGATGAAAAATTGTGAAATAAAATTTTTGAATGTAAACTAACAATGTAATAGTGTTGAATGATAGAAAATGTGAATAATAAGAATATAATCAATTACCCATATTCTTCATTGTGCTTAATCTCAAACTATTTTCTTCTACTATTCTTATTGTCACCCTTGTTACTTTTGTCATCTTTTGATATTGATTTTATGAAAAGTATAGGTTAAATCATAAACCATTTAAATATTCAGCTCAAGTTGTTGTACTAAACATCATACCTTGTCTCTCTTTATCTATAGTATTAATAGGTTGAATTACTATAACATAAAAATCAGTGTACATTGTTAATAATGTTTTGTGCTTACATTGAAATAAATGCACAATTTTAATCCAATCACTTTAAAATTAATGTAGCATCATACATCCAATTACGTTAAATGAGAAATCAACATCTACACTGAAATAAATGCATCTAATGCAAGAAATCAAATAAGATTAGAAAAGAACATTTACACTTAAATCAATGCATCTAATGCAAGCAATCAAATAGGATTAGGAATCAACATTTACACTCAAATCAATGCATCTAGTGCAATTAAGCAAATAGGACTATAAAAAAACATATACATTGAAAGCAATGAATCTAGTGCAAATAGGATTATAAACCAACATCTACATTGAAATCAATGCATCTAGTGCAAGCAATCAAATAGGATTAGAAATCAACATCTACACTCAAATCAATGAATTTAGTGCAAGAAATCAAATAGGATTAGAAATCATCTACATTGAAATCAGTGTATCTAGTGCAACCAATCAAATATTATTATAAATCAACATCTAGTGAAAGCAATCAAATAGGATTAGAAATCACCATCTACATTGAAATCAATGCATTTAGTGCAAGCAATCAAATAGGATTAGAAATCACCTACATTGAAATCAATGCATCTAGTCCAAGTAATCAAATATGATTAGAAATCAACATCAACACTAAAATCAATTCATCTAGTGCAACCAATCAAATAGGGTTATAAATCACCATCTACACTGAAATCAATGCATCTAGTGAAAATTTTTTTCTTCCTTCTCTACCCCCTTCAATCTATATCTATATCTCCCTCCATCTCTCCTTATTTGTCTCTCTATATCAACCCCCCAAACACACACACTCTCTCACTGCATATCTATCGATCTCTCTGTCCTTCCCTCCCTCTCTCCATCTCTCTCCTTTTCCCTGTCTTCACTTTCTATCTATATCTCTATCTCCCTTTGTCTCTCTATATCACCCACAAAAAATACAATGTCTTTCTCCAATATATCTATCTATTCCTCCCTCCTCCTCTCCCTCTCCCTCTCTCACTCAATCTTTCCCTTCTCTCCCTCTTCCTCGCTTCTATCTCTCTTCCCTCATGTTCTCTACTCTCCCTCTCTCGCTCTCCAACTTTCTCTCTCTATTTATTTCTTCTTACTTCCCTCTCTCCTCCCCTCCAAATCCATCTAGCTTTCCCTCCCTCTCTCCACTCTCTCACATCCTCTTTCTCTTCCTTCCTCTCTCTCCCTTTCTCTCCCACCTCTCTCTCTCTCTCTCTCTCTCTCTCTCTCTCTCTCTCTCTCTTCACCCTCCAACTCTATTACTATATCCCTCCCTCTCTCCTCTCTCCTTCTCTCCCTCATTCTCTCCATCTCTCCTTCTTTGCCTCTTTATCTCACCCCCAAACATACACACTCTCTTAGCATCTCTCCCTTGTCACTCCCTCTCTCTCTCCACTTCTCACGCTCTATGTATTTCTTCCTCCTTCCGTCTCTCCCCCTCCAACTCCATCTCCCTATCCCTCCCTCTCCTCTCTACCTCCCTTTCTCCTCCTCTCTCTTAAGTTTGATCTCTTGTACTTCCTATCTCTCCCTTTCTCTCCTACCTCCCTCTCTCTCTCTCTCTCTCTCTCTCTCTCTCTCTCTCCAATTCTCTCTCTTCCCCCATCACTCTCCTCGTCCCTCTCAAGTCTTGTCTCTTGTTCTTCCTCTCTCTCCCTTTCTCTCCTACCTCCCTCTCTCTTCCCCATCTCTCTCTCTCTCTCTTTTCCCTCCAATTCTCTCTCTTCCCCCATCTCTCTCTCTCTCTCTCTCTCTCTCTCTCTCTCTCCCCCTCTCCAACTATGTTACTATATCCCTCCCTCTCTCATTCTCTCTCGTTCTCTCCCCCCTTCTCTTCCCCTTCTCTCTATCTCTCCTTCTTTGTATCTTTATCTCACCCCTAAACATCCACACTCTCTCTCTATCTCTTCCTTGTCCCTCCCTCTCTCTCCACTTCTCACTCTCTATGTCTTTCTTCTTCCCTCCCTCTCTCCCCCTCCAACTCCATCTCTCTATCCCTCCCTCTCTCCTCCTCTATTGCAAGTCCTCTCCCTCATCCTTCCTCTCTCCCCCTTTCTCCCATACCCTCATCTCCATTCCTCGATCTCTCTCTCTATCTCTCTCTCTTCCCTCCAATTATCTCACTATCTCCCTCCTCCTCTCCTTCTCTCTTTCCCCCCTCCATCTTTGTGTCTCTGTCTCCCTCTTACCCTTATATACCTCTCTCACTCCTCTCCCCTCTCCTTTAGTTTATCTCCATCTCTTCCATGTCACTTTCCTATCTCTCCACCTCTATTACTCTATGTCTTTGTTCATCCCTCCCATATATATCTAGAATTAATATATATCATGATATATTAATATATCTTAAAATATACCAAATTTAATATTGTATTAATCCAAAGTTATTAAATTTAATAATATTAATATTATAATATATTAATATGAATATTAGATAATATTCATATTAATAATATTAATATTAATCTTTTAATACTAATATTAGGGTTAATAATATTTTTTTGTATGGTATTAATAATAATTTGGCCGAGAGGCTTCACCTAAATAAAACATATTTTTTTGAGTATTAGTAAGTATAAAGATGTTGATGAAGTAAATTTAAATTAGCTTTTATTTATTTCCCATACCTCTCGTTTATTTATATTTTTATTTATTTATTGTGTCTTTTTTATTTACCATTGTATTTGGCCCATAGATTTGGTATATAATTACATGTTGATTCCAAATCCTATTTGATATATTTTTATTTATTTACCATACCTCTTTATACCTCTTTTATAAATATGGTATTTGGCCCATAGGGTTGACCTAAATAAAACCTTTTCTTTGAGTTTTCGTAAATATAAAGAGGTTTATGGAGTAAATATAAAATGAGATTTCATTTATTTAGCATACCTCTAGTTTATTTATATTTTTGTTTATTTACCATACATGTGAGTAAATATAAAAAAAAAATATATATTTTATTTATTTACCATACCTCTTGTTTATTTATATTTATATTTATTTATCATACCTCTTTTTATACAAATAATAATTAGATTGATTTTTAAATAGACCGACATTAGATGAAAAATAATAAAAGTTAAATGTTAAACATTACATTTACATGTTTATGTGTTTACGTGTTTTTACGTGAGATCTAACCCATATTGGGTTGTAGAGTGCCTCTCGGTGCAATAATTTTTTTGGTCTTAACCATTTGAAAAAAACTTATATGGTGCTCTGGAGAACATTGAGTCGTACAATCCCCACCCTACACACTCATAGTCCCCACCCTACACACTCATAAAAAAATGAATTGTTTGATATTGTTAAGATCCTTTTAGCTTGCACTAATTGAAGGCCTTGTAATTTGAATGACATAACAGCTTTCATAATTTAAAAACTTTAAAATATAGATTTTGAAAAGTTGGTTGTGCTGAAGAACAATTCAATGTTTACAATTCTACAAATTTTCTAAATAATTAGATTATATTACTTAGGTACTCAAAAATTGTACTAACTGAAACATATACATTATAGTTTACATGAAAATAATATATAGGTCTTAGAAAAGCTCAAATTTCATAGAGTTAGACACAATTTCAATAAATAAAAATTAAATATTCAAAAATATAATTCATTTTCCTACATTTCTATTTTTACATATTCAAATTAATTGCGTCAGTATCTCTAAACATCCCTCCAAGTTCAAGAATAATTGCTTTTACTCATTTAAATTGCGACCAACACATCACGTGAAATCATAAATAACTTTTACTCACTCTAAACAAACCTTTTATTTTTATGAAATTAATTAACTAAAAATATTTATCAAAACACACAAATAATATAATTTTATATCTTTTAATAAAATTATTGTTTTTCTTTTAAAGGAAAAACAAGGCAACTTTAGATTTCTCTGGTTCTTGTTAACAAACTTTAATGTTATCTAACTATAATGTTATGGATGGCTCTTCCTTATCAACATCTATATTTTTATTACCTTTGATCAGCTTCTTTTATTTTATTTTATCTGTGACCTTTTTTCACTTCAATAAACCATTTTTTTACTTGAATAAACAATAAACCTAGCTTGAGGTTTGAAAGATAAACTATCCTCCAAAATCTTAATAGATAAATTTCTTTTCTCTATCCAACAATTTTTCAAGTGTAGTCTTCCCTTTAATACTTTGAAAAAGCCCAATATACTTGATAGATAAATTTCTTTTCTCTATTCAACGATTTTTCAAAAGTAGCCTTCCCTTTAATACTTTGAAAAAGCTTAATATATAGCTTTTAGGAATTGCTTTCTAGAAAAACACTTAACTCTTAATTTTTCAAATAACAATAAATATAAAGTTGCCCAACCTCTTTACCCATCTATGATCAAACATTCATCTATTTACGATATTTGTTTATTATTAATATTTTGCTAATTTTCATATTGATTAATGATTATTAACGAAGAGCATAATAAAAGAGCATATGATATCAACAGGAAAAATGATAAAATAAACATTAATTAAATGATTGAATAGACACCATAATTGATTTTATAAGTCCAAAGCCTTTTAAATGAATTGATTAAATAAATATTAATGAAATGATTGAATAGAGACGATAATAGATTTTATAAATCAAAAGATTTAAATGGAAAGACGAGAATCATACCCCTTCATGCTTTTTCGAATCATCTTCAATCATTATATATCGTAGTCTTATTCACAGATGCCTACTCAATTTTTAGAAAATCTCAAAGAACTATTATATATTAGAATTTGTATCTATGTCATAAACGCCATATGTAATCCATATCTATATGGACACCATAATCACCAAGTCAGTCATGAGTAGAATTATAATACTTACATATTTAACATTTATCGATCAATTCTGCCCATGAACTAACATATTTGTCACATTTATCCACGAACTTTGCTTAACCTTTATTAACATATTCGAAACATCTATCGATGAACTCTTTAACTCTGCGCATGAACAATACTAGATCAAATTATAACATTTGATAACATATTTGCAACATTTGTCCATGAACTCTATACAAAGTAGAAAACTGAAATACTGCACATACATATTGGAAGGTATTACGGTCTGCTTTCTTGAAGTCAAACTTGCAACTAGAATGTGTGAATGTTTATGTCCTCCTCTATGTAATTCTCTTTGTTTGAGTCCAGGGCCTTGCCTGCATCGACCATTGCAGCTTCAATGGGCGGGCGGTTTTTCTGGCCATAAATACAGTATAGAACCATCTGACCCAACCCCAGTGGCACTCCAACAAAGTTTGGTGCCTGCGCAATATGAAGACCATGACAGTTAAAAATGAAATTCATCCTGAGATTGATGTAACTGTATTTGTTGATGGTGGTGAGTCATACTGATACACAATGTTGAAATGAATATTCTCCCATGAAACAGTAAGAGCATTTATTGATCATTATATTACCATGATGACAATGTCTCTGCTGACAGCCCCATACACCATCCACAACAAACTTCCTAGGAAAGCGAACAATGAGAAATAGACGCTGGGCATGAACTCCACGCTCTTGGTCTGAATTACCAGTTTCTGATTGTATAATGAGATAGAGTAAGTTAATATGTACAGCATACATCATTATTAATTCAAGTACCACTAATTGAAGATGCTAACAATATCATGTAGTGACCAGGAGTGGTAATTTTGAGATGTTTCATGAATGCAGTTACTCAAAAATAATACAATATAGAGCTTAGAATTACAGATAGAGGAGAAGCATAGAGAATGACAGTGGCCACCATTCCTGCAGATCCTACAAAGATCTTCTTATGCTTGTCATCATGGAAAGCACAAACAGAACATGTTGCAATCGTGCCAAACAGCACCAATAAGCCAACAACCATCATGCCCATATTCCTCTGCAAATAAACACCATAAATATATACAAAAGATTCTCCACTGCCAAATGCCTCCAAGGAACTATATTCTATTAAAATCAAGCTATTAATCTAAGGCCAAGGGCTTAAATAAATACTATTCGCTAACGGAAATGTGATGAGAGGATACTTTGGTTTTAGGTGGAGCGAAAGTGAGATAGATGCACACGAAGCAGAGCTCTAGCAGAACACCGATGGCATTGACAACCATGACAACCAAATTACCCCAACCATTGCTGACCAGAGGCGATCCATACCACGTGTACACAAGACAGTTGAAAAGCGCTATTGCATAGGGAAAGCCAGAGAAACTCTCAGTTGTTCTCTTTTCGATCACCATCTTGAACATATTACTGTTGTAGAACATCACAAAATAAGGTGCTGAGCGTTATATTCAGTACTGAATTCATCATCGAGTTTATTAATACAAGAGAATACGTTGAGTAGAAATATTTTATACTTACGTTGATGCTCCATACATAAGCAAAGAAAAGACACTTCCTGTAATGTCATGACAGATGAATTAAAAAACAGAATAAACAGAATTACACCGTCTAAAAATGGGTCTAAAATGGATAAATTAATTAGGAAAATATTCAAAAAAAACATTATTGATAAACAAAATTAGCTGGTTAGAAAAGCATCTGTAATTTTTTTTTTATTTGATTTTTATGGAAAAGACTCTTAAAGCATTAATATTTTTATTAATAAGACTAAAGAAATCAACTTTTCCCAATTTTAAGGATGAGTGAAGTATTGATACCACTTTATATCTATATTTATTTAAAAAGTAAGAGCCAATATAACAAAATTGAAATGCCTTAAATTATAACAATATTGATCAAGTTATTATAATTGATCATATAATCAGTAAGAAAATTATAACTCATTATATTATTAGCAGAAAAATAAATTTAAGTAGATTTTTACTCATCATATCATATCACTAACAGAAAAATAAATTTAAATAGATTATAAATCATCATATTACTAACAGAAAAATAGGAAAAAAAATAAAGGCTATTCCACCCAACTACCCTATTCTTTGAAACCACCCAAGATAACCCAAATATTTAATATGTTCAGGGATACCAGAGTCTTGACTGACCTAAAATGCCAACTCCCAAGCGTACGAAGTAATTATTCATTTCTTTCTTCTCGAAACACGAAATTTGGATTTGCAGGTCCGAGTATACGAGACAGTGGGGCTGCCTACTTATAATTTCCAATTTTTTCCTGCACGGAGATTCGATGGCGAAATGTTTACAATGTTGAGGCAGAGCCCAGGAAACAATTCCAATGTTTTGGGCCCGTCTCTCCCTGCAAACACATTTCATCCCTCGATTTCAAAGTGCGGTTGAGATTTTTCAACATCTGCCGACTAAATGTCCAATACCTCTTCACTTCTCGCGGCGGCGCTCTTACTATTTCGCATTATAAAATTATCACCACCTTTTGCCCCACGCGCACTCATTTTTTAGTTAGTAGGAGAACAGTGGAACCTTCTCTGCTTCTGTCGGCGTTCTCACGTGAATATGATTTCTGATTTGTTTGGTCATTATTTTTGGTTCAGTCTTTCACCCACTCCCATTTCACCAACTCCAATTATTGGTATCCAAATATTTTTCCGTACGCGCTCATTTTTTAGTTAGTAGGAGAACAGTGGAACCTTCTGTGCTTCTGTCGCGTTCACAGAGAATATGTCAACGTGAATATGATTTCTGATTTGTTTGGTCATTATTTTTGGTTCAGTCTTTCACCTACTACCATTTCACCCACTCCAACGTGAATATGATTTCTGATTTGTTTGGTCATTATTTTTCGTTCAGTCTTTCACCCACTCCCATTTCACCCACTGCAGTTATTGGTATCCTGTAGGCTAATTCCCCGGCTATCTGACGATACTTCAGATAAGTATTGCCAAATATTTTTCAGTGGAAATTTTCGCCCAATCCCATTATCGATATCGTGCATTGATTTTCATAATTATCATAAAAGTCATTTCATGTCAATTCATGGATTCACAAGAAACCATCCATGGATTATTATTGAGATAATTATTGCCAAAATGTCACCTGGACGGTTTGTATTTAACCATCTATGAAATATTAAGATAAGTGTGGCCGAATATTTTATTGAATGAGCATTTGCATTTCATTTGGCCGTCATGAGATATTAGATTTCATGTCAATATCCCTAAAACCTGTGAGAAAGATTTAATGCTCGCCTTTTGTTCTTTAGTAAAGCGGATTCAAAGGACACCGATTGTCCAAGATCTTGGCAGAGTGGGTATGAATTATCCCTATTCTTTCTTATGGTTAATACTATTGGTGGAGTCAATGGTATACAAGTTGCATTCAATAGGGATTTGTGCAGGGGAGAGTGGCATCTGAAGACGGTAGATTGTAGTGATGTTAATGATAGTCAAAATTTTAGAATTTTGAAAACTATGATAGGTTAGGTTTAATATTTCATTTTGGAAACACAATCTTTAGCAATATGTCACCATATGGATGGACTTTGAGATTCCTCAAAATTATAAAGTAGATATTTTAATTCTCTTTCATTTTAATTAGAAATTATTAATAAAATGAAATTATTAATTTATTGATTTAGTAAGAATTTAGAAAGATTAATTTTTTTTTGGTATAAATCTTTTTAAAATGCAAAATTTTAATAAAAAAATCATATTTATGTTTGAACATGTTGAATCTATTTTATAAATTTATAAAATGGATTCAACATTTTCAAAATTTATCTGGGCATAAAAAAGTGAGACTTCTTAAAATGTTTTAACCATAATTTTTCTTTTTTAAACCATAATTTTTTTATTTTTTAATTGTTTTACATGATGTATATATTTTTAGTTACTTTGTTTCTCTATAAAGTTGATATAAGACTATTTTATTTTATATGGACATACTATTTATTTATGCTTGAGAGTAGTGAAATATTTTTACGGCCATTGAGATTGACATTATTAATGTTTTAGAATATTTTTAATTAAACAAACTAAACACATATATTCATTTTTATTTTTTATTATATCAATATTTTACCTTTATTTTAAAAAGGACAAATGCCAATTCCAAATTGATCACAGAGAAAATTACACTTACTCATTCTTAGATGTAGAATGAGCCTCTCAACTGAAAAATGAAAAATTAAAATTAAGAGCATATGCACAGAGTTTGTTAAAAAAAAGAAGGAAAAACAAAATTTCTACAGGTAGTAAAACTAAATAACATACTTAAGCCTACTAACATAAATATTATGTTTGAAACACCGTCAAAGATATTTCAATCCATTTAAACTTGCACATCAACATGTGGCCAGCTATGACAAACACCTAAAATTTATTAACATAATTTGTATAAAGAGGAGAGGAGAAAAACAAAAGTTATATATTAATGGAAACACACACCAACAATTAATGATTCATTATATATGATATTGTTTTGAAATTTGTTGAAGAAAGTTTTTATATACAAACACATCTACACCATTGCTATTTTATTATAGAGCATTTATGAAATATATATAGTGTCTTAATTTGATTTTTCCTTGGTCAAATTGAGAAAATTTGAATTTCCAAATCAACAAATAATTTGGAGGAAGTTAACTTACGCGACATGATCTTTTCACTCAGTTAGCTCGGTAAATTCGAGTTAGAGGGCTTGGATTTCAGTTAAGCATGTGTGGTTGCTAATTTGTAGCAACCAAGGTGAGTTATTTCAATTTTTTTTAGTTAAACTAGTTACAACTATTGAAGGAACTAGTGGAAGGCCAGTTGTGTAGTGGTACAATAGTCTAACTCAGTGATCATCCAGTTCACTGATCAATCAACCAAAAATAGCTAGTGCATGCAGAGAATTCAACTTCCCTAGTTATGGTGGAGATTCCAAGGCAGTGTAGCATCAATTGTAGATTATTATCGAGTGTACAAGTATTGCATGCAACTGGATGAGAAACCTTGGAAATTGCACAATCAATTGGAGGAAAATTCCTAAATAATAAAGGTCTAATTCCTCAGGAATTGCATAAGGAAATAAAGTCTGAAGCAGAGGTAGAAATTGACTAAGTCTTAGTCATAGGTTCTCATTAAGCAGAGAGATAGGTTATTCACTTACACATTGATCTTAGATTGAGGTAGTAATTGTAATACATAGTTTATTCATCTAATTAATATAAGTAGTCTTAAGGGGTTTTTAGCAGTTGCTTCCCATAGAAAAATATTGTGCATATGTGTTATTTCTTATTGCATGTTGGAGATAGTTGTTCTAAATTTTTAATTAAATTCCGTAGAGTAGTAGAGTAGAATTGTGTGTCTTGATTTAGATTAAAAAATTCTTGAACAAGTGAAATTCGACACCATATTTCTACATGGCATCAGAGAAAGATCCACATTAGAACAATAATTTCGAAGTTGTTCCTCAGGAGGTTTTAATTTGTAGTTTCAGTGTACCAGGATCTCTTCAGAGTTGGAAATATGACCTTCAATGGGATGAGATTAGAGTATGCCTTGAAAGGCAACTCGAATTTCATTGCATGGAAGGATCGCATGCAGGCAATGCTTGATGACAAAAGATTGCTAGAATATGTCAAGACAAACATTGCAAAACCAGGATCAACTGATACCTATAACCTAGCTCAATGGAAGAAAGATGTAGCGAAAGTGAGGAGAATAATCTTGGAGGGAGTGCGAGACCACATAATCTCAAATATCCATAGGAAAGACACTCCTTTCGCGATGTTGTAGGCACTAACAGATCTATTCTGGAATAGAAGCATCCATAGAAAACTGACCCTCAAAGACAAACTTCAAAATATCAAGATGCAAAAGAAGGACACTTTCTCGCAGTATCTCAATAGATTTACACAAGTTTTTGATGATCTTGGAAGGGTTGGTGTGGCTGTTGCAGAAGATGGCCTAGCAAGCCTAGCTCTTCTGCACCTTCTAAAAAGATGGCATATCTACGAGGTCTCGGTGAATGGAAGGGAAAAATTATCAAAGTGGGAAAGATTATGGTGCGGTTTGGTCCAAGAAGAGTCCACGAGAAATAACTGGGATGGAACTTCATACAAGGTAGAGGATGAAAAAAATTTGACATTGGTTGTAAAGGGAAAGAAGGGAAAAGGGAAGAAATCTCAAAGAAAATAAGAATCCATCCAAGGGGGCAAGAAGAAATACTTTTCCAAAATAAAATGCTTCAATTTTCATGATTTTGGGAACTATACCATGTAGTGTCCACACAAAAAGTCGAGCAAGAAGTGTTGGGTGTGGAGCCTGATTACCTTCTTGACTGTTCATAGGTTTTTGTTTCAGTTGCGTTGGATCCATGTTCCTAATGGTGTGGCAACGCCGCCTATTTAATCTTTGTCAAGGGGGTCCAGGGGGCGTCGATGAATTTTATGAGCTCCCCTTGGTGGGGGTTCGGGGGCATCACCCCCAAAGCTAAAAATAGATGAAATTTTTCCTTGTAAATTATTGTAATTTCATAGTCAGTCATGGCCATTCATTAGGTTGATTATTTGACAGTAGAAGTTATGTTAATTTAGGGTTTTTCCCCCGAGAAGGAAACCTTAGTTTATAAGAGGGAATTGTATTGCAGACGTGTATGATTATTTTGAGCAAGAAAGAGAGAGGAGGTTGTGTGAGAGCAAAGAGGAAATTATAGGAGATCTGATGTAGGTTGTATCTCTTCATTTTGATGGATAATATAAAAGGAAGGACTATTTATTTCTCCACAGACATAGCCCAAATTGGGTGAACCACATATATTTCTGTCTCTCTTATTTTATGCATTTATATATTTGTGTTTTTGCAATATTTTGTGTATTTCATTGCTTTGTTAATTAATTTCTAACAAGAATAACTTAGGAGGAGTTGTAGGTGAAGCCTTGGCTTCATAGTTTGAGCTTGAATTCACCCTTATCGCATGCATGGCCAATACAGTGATCAGGAGCATGTGGTATTTTCACTCAGGTGCCTCGTTCCACATGTTGGGTAGCGGAGGTCCCGCGTAACAATTTTGGGGCTTACAACCTTAAGTTAAGATAATAATATTGTAAATCTCCGAAATATGTGGAGCGCGAAATGTAATAGGTCGAGTCAAAGGGTTGTCTGCCCAAGAAATAGTATAGAATAATAGGAAGTAAGTCGACCTGCCCTTGGTCCACAGACCATGGGAATGTATAAATAGAGCGTGGCTCTAAGGGAAAAGAGGCAGTTCTTGTGGTTGATAGATCTAAGTGCTATGGTTTTGTGAAGACAGTAATCTTTGCATCTGTAAGTTCAAGTCGAGGGTGTTGGTGGGTAGATAGAGGCTCTGTAGTTGTGTGCGCAGAGGCCTAGTAGAGTCCATAGTTGTGTGCGCAGACCCTTGCAGTTGTGTTCGCAGGGTAGATCTGGTTGTATTGGTGGTAGAGGTGAATAAAGATAAGTTGGTTCTAAAATACTATGTTGATTCTGAAATATTGTGGATCTGGTTAATTTATGGTTGTTATATTTGTTTGATTTGCGCACTTATGTTTATATTATGAGTTTATTCAAATCTATAACTTTTCTGGGTGCGCGAGATGGTTATCTCTATTAAATGTTTTCTTAAAGACCGTAAGAAGTAGATCTGATATGTAACAAACTCAGTAATAATAAATATTAAAGGATTTTCTTGTTCCGGATCCACGCGGAAGCAGAGTGGTGCGAGGCCACAGAACGACGTGTGAACCTTCTAGACCACATCAAGACATCCCAATGGTGTGGAAACCTGGTTCCAGAACCCTCCCCTGCTACCTCGGGTGAGACCTCAGTCCACGCTCCACGGGCTATTGCCGAAATGGTCGGTAGCCGTGGGATTTGTTTGGCTAAATAACTCTTCTGAACCTGGGTCTGGCCCATATATGCCAACACCACATGACAGGGTGTAGAGAGTTTTTTAGTGACATGGAGGATAAATATTTCCAAATGCATATTGAGTTATGGAATGATAGAAGGTACAGTGCAACTGAGATTGGTACAGTAAGAGGGAGTTGGGATCCCCTCTCTGTCTCAAAGATGTCATGTGTGTGAAGCCTAAAGAAGAATCTCATCTATGTTGTAGTTTTGGAAGACCATGTTTATGATGTGATGTTAATTAAATGGAAAGCCTTCCTAAGACACATAGACACTAGAGAGGTGAAGCAGACCGGGTTCATGTGAAGAACCTATACATGTCGTATGTGGAAGATTTTGTTGCATTAAGTAGTAAGGTAGAGAAAGTTTAGTGTCACAATGTTAGTGAACTTTGGCACAGGAGATTGGGCCATTTGCATCATGGCACCTTAAAGATTATGCAACAAATAACCACTGGCCTTCTGAATGGATCACTTGAGCAGAAGCATGTCTACACAGGATGTACCTTAGGGAAGTATGTGAAATCCACATTCCATGATTGAGACAACAAAGCCATGTAATCATAAAAAGAGTACACTCTGATCTCTGTGGACCTTTCTCAACAACCTCCACTCCCAAACAATTTATTTATTTATTTATTATTTATTATTTCTCAATGAAGTGTTGGATCTTATTCATGCAGAAAAAGGATGAGACATTCTCCACATTTGTAGAATTCAAGGCACTAGTTGAGATAGATATCGACAAGAAGGTCAAGGCTCTTAGGAGTGAAAATGGAGGTGAGTATGCTTTGAACAACTTCAAAAATTTCTATGTGAAAGAAGGCATTCAAATAGATATGACAACACCCCACAACCCACAAAAAAATGTGGTACCTGAGAGAAAGAACCTGAGCATTGTTGGAGCTGATAGTGCTATGATACATTACCAAGGCCTACCACTTCAATTGTGGACAGACACATGTAACACAAAAATCTACTTGTAGAACCAGAGTCCTCATTAGATTCTTTGTATGATTGCACTAAAGGAGGCCTTCTCAAGGAGAAAGCCAGATGTGTCTCACTTCAAAATTTTTGGAGCCTCTCTTTACTGCCATGTCTCCAAAGATTCGAGGAACAAGCTTGAACTGACAAGAAAGTTTGGAGTATCTATGGGTTACACAGAAACTCCACACAACTTTCATGTGTACTTACCATCCCTTAGAATGAAAGTTGTGCGAAGGGATGTAAATTTTGATGAGGAGAAATTGAAGCGGTGCTCTCTTGAGAGGGAGCTTCAAATTCCACTTGAAGAGGAGCTTTTAGCTTCAAAGGAGGAGCCTCAAGAAGTTGTGGAGCAACCACAAATTGAGGAGCAGAGAGTGGAGACATCCAATTAAGTAGAACCATCCAGAGAAGGCAGAAAAAGAACTAGGGAATTAGACTTGTGCAGGATGTGAGGGAGAATGTGGGAGCTCCAGATTTTTACAGGAAAAGGAGGTCACTTCAGAGGTACATTATACACATGGATCTAATGACCAAGCTTGTAGACACTAAACCATCCTCTTTTGACGAAGGAGTAGAGAAACCTCTTTGGGTGGATGCCATGGTGGAAGAATATGAATCCATCATGAAGAAAATTGTTTGGGAAGTGGTCTCAAGACCAAGAGATAAATAAGTGGTGGGTTCACGATGGATCTTCAAGGTTAAGCATCTAGAAGATGAATGTGTATAGAATTATAAGGCCATATTTGTGGCTGAAGGATTCTGTCAAGTTGAGGTAATTGATTATGAGGAAACCTTTGCTCATGTAGCAAGGTATTCATCCATTAGATTAATTCTTTCACTGGTTGCATAGATGGGGTGGAAGATCCACCAGATGGATGTAAAAACATCATTTCTTATTGGTGTTATTGAGGATGAGGTGTACATTGAGCATCCAAAAGTTTTTTTGAGGCATTTTATCGAGAGTCTCATGTGTGAAAACTTAAGTGAGTGTTGTATGGTATCAAACAAGCACCCGATACATAGCACATGAGGATCAATAGTTATCTCACTGGTTTCAGCTTCACCAAATGTGAGGTGGATGAAAACCTCTATCATATCTTGGTAGAAGGTAAATATATTGTATTATAGGTTGATGATTTAATTTTGACTAGTGATGAGTAGCTGATCAGATCTTGCAAGGGAATTTGAAATGGAGGACATGGGTCTCATGCAGTACTTCCTCGAGTTGGAAGTATGGCAAGGTGATGGGGACTTGTTTGTGTCTCAAGGAAAGTGTGCCAACAAGATACTACAAAGATTTAACATGGAGAGCTGTAAACCCATGGAGACACCTCTAGTGAACAACTGGAGGAAGGAGGATGCCACTTCAGGTGAAGCAGTGGATGCTACCATTTATCGGAAGCTAGTGGATTCACTAATGTATCTTGTGAAAACAAAACTAGATATGTGTTATGCCACCAACCAACCAAGCCAAGCTATGGTTAGGGAAAGCAAAATGTATTGGAAGGCATCAAATCATGTTTTATGATATATAATACACACTATCCAGTATGGATTATGGTACAAATAGAGAGAGGGAGTGAAATTGCGTGGCTTCATAGATGCAAATTGGGAAGGGATTCCATTCGAACGAAAGAGTAAATCAGGTGGAATTTTCAGTGTTGGGTTCGCAACAATTTTCTGGTACAATAGGAAGCAAATATCTGTGCCAGTAAGCTTAGTAGAAGAAAAATACGTTGTTGCAAGTCAAGCAGTATGTGAGGTGATCTCGATGAGAAAGATACTTATGGGATTGTTTGGTCAGATGATGGATCTAATTGTGATTTGTTGTGATAATTAGAATTGCATTAAGATCTCCAAGGATTTGGTATTTTGTGATTGATCCAAGCATATAGATATCCAATATCACCATTTATGGGACTATTTGCATAGGCAAAAAATGTTTCTACAATAAATTCTGATAGAGGAACAAGATGCTGACATTTTGATAAAGGCTTTGTCAAGATGGAATTTTGATTTTCATAGTTGCAAGATAGGGGTGGTTAATAATTTCTTTCTTGATAACACAAATTTACCATGCAAGACTCTAAACATTCTCCAATCATTTTCTTGTTGAGAGGAAGTGTTGAAAAATGCAACAAGAAAGCCTCAATTTGATTTTTCCTTGGTCAAATTGAGAAAATTCAAATTTCCACATTAACAGACAACTTGAAGGTTAACTTATGTGACATGGCTCTTGTCACTCAGTTAGCTCAGTGAATTCGAGTTAGAGGGCTTGAATTTTATTTAAGCATGTGTGATTTCTAATTTGTAGCAACCAATGTCAATTATTTCAAGTTGTTTTTAGTTAAACTAGTTCTAACTATTGAAGGAACTTGTGGAAGGTCAATTGTGTAGTGGGACAATAGTCTAACTGAGTGATCATCTAGTTAACTAATCTACCATCCCAAAATATCTAGTGCATGCAGAGAATTTGAGTTCCCCTATTGTGATGGAGATTCCAAGGAAATGTAACATCAATTGTATACTAGTCTTGAGTGTATAGGTGTTACATGCAACTAGATGAGAAACCTTGGGAATTGCGCAATCAATTAGAGGAAAATTGCTAAATAATAGGGGCCTAATTCCTTAGGAATTTTGTAAGGAAACAGGGGTTGAAGCAAAGGCAGAAATTGACTATATCTAGGTCAAAGCTTCTCATTGAGTAGAGATATAGGTTATTCACTTGCAAGTCGAGCTCAGAATGAGCTAGAAATTGTAATACAATATCTATTCATATGATTAATGCAAGAAGGCTTAAAGGGTTTTTAGCAGTTGCTTTCCCTTAGAAAAATATTGTTCATGTGTGTTATTTATTATTGAATTTCTGAGATTATTTTTCTAAATTGTGAATTGAATTCCACAGAGAAGTAGAGTAGAATCATGCCTCTTGATTTAGATTAAAATTTCTTGAGCAGTTGCAATTCTACACCATATTTCTACAAAAATGCACTCTACTTATTACCATAAACAAACAAATAAACATAACAATATATGGGCTTTCATTGTAGATATGAATGGTTTCTTCATCATACAAGATGTTGAAAATGCAACAAGATGATGGAGCTTACTGAAGAGAAGTCGCCTTCACTAAGTGGGCCCGCATGCTATTTTTGGCGCAAAGTCTATTTTTAGACTATGTCTATTTTTAGACATATGGATCATGGTCTATGAGTTGCAGGATGCTATTTGTGGATGATTGGTCATGTTGGTAAAAATAGATGGACTTCTATTTTTAGACATATGGGCGGAGTCTATTTTTAGACTGCCAGGCTAAAAATAGAACAGTCGAATATTATTAGCTCTTAATGATATTTGGACTATAAACATTATCTTATCCTCTTGGAGCACTTCAGTTCGAGCTACGGATGTGGCACATGCAACTGTCAGAATGAAATACACTTTTCTTATGGGTCAGTTGAGCTATTTCATGATGGACTTCAGTTAGAACTCAAGTGATTGAGTTTGGTGGAGTTGATTGAGGAGTTGATGGAGTTGTGTTCAGTTTGACTTAGTTGAACTAGTTGTATTTAGTCTAATTGCAGAATACACTAGTGATGAGTGATGTGAATTAATTATTAATTAATTCACTAATTATTAACTCATAAATAAACTAAAGAATACATCAGTTAACTCAGTGCATGGACAGTTCAGTGGAGAAAAGTGTTAGAGGTGAGTGAAAGGTTGAGATTGCTGTCAGTTGTGAATATAGTTGTGCATGAGATTTGCACAATCAATGGATTGAGTATTGCCAATGAGGATTGCATGGTTCAGCCAAGGGAAATACGTGTTTGGATCAGCCATTCTCATCTATTCTCTTGCAGGATTGCGCAGTGGAGGCAGGCAAGCAGCGGAGGAGATTTGAACCTGTGATTGATTCAGATCTGAGCTAGTTTGTGTGTAGCAGGTGGAGATAGTACTGAGTAATTGTGAGGAGTATTGTACTATGTATTGTTACATGTTCTCTATCATTATAATATATAGATAGTTGGGGGTTTTCAGCTGTATGCTTTCCCCGATTACATACTGTGTTGATATGTGTTATTGATGTGTTTCAATGTGCGCATGTGAATGCTTTGATTCTGCAAATCGATGATCAACGTAGAGGAGGTTATGTATTATGCATGCATTCAACAAATAGTGTATAATCAGAATAATCTCTGTGAATAAGTGTCATATTATTCAAAATTTCTACATGCTATCAGAGCAGAGTTGATCATCAGATCTATTATTTAGAAAGTGATTACATTTTATTTCTTCAGGCGGAGTCTGTAATCGGGCCAGGTAGCCTCTGGATTCATCCTTCTTTTGGAAGGTGAGATATCTAGTAAAATCCCATAAATTCAATCTCTGTACGAGAAATACTTTGTTCTCACGAATTTTAGATCAGAAGCGGTTGAGTTTTTAGCTAGTGGAATTCGAATTTGCAACAGTGTTTTCTTGGTGTCAAAGTTGAAATGTCTTTCAACGGATTGCGATTCAAGTATGCCCTTGAAGGCAACTCAAATTATATTGCATGGAAAGACAGGATGGAGGCAGTGTTAGATGACAATGGGCTAAAGGAGTTCATAGAGGCTGAGGTCCCAAAGCCTACTGATGCTGCTCACATTGAGGTTTGGCAAAAGAAGACAGCAAAGTGTCGAAGGATTCTGTTGGAGGGTGTGAAGGATCACATTGTATCCAGCTTGCATGGAAAGGCTTCTCCATACTTGATGTGGAAAGCGTTGACATATTTATTCCAAAGCAAGAGCGACCAGAGGAAGTTGGCACTCAAGGATAAACTCAGAAACATTAAGTGTGAGAATGGAGACAATATGCCCAAGTATCTCACGAAGTTCACCCAATGCCAGGATTGGCTGGGAAGTGTGGGGGTGACTGTCGATGATGTGAACTTTGTCAGCTTGGCTCTCCTTGGTCTTCCGAACAGTTGGCATTCTTATCAGGACTCTATCAATGGTCGGGAGAAATTGCCAAGATGGGAGAGACTTTGGTAGGATCTTGTGCAAGAGGAGATCAGGCAGAATACCAAGGACGGATCTTCGTCAAAGGCATCTGATGAAGAAAATTGCGCTTTGACTGCCAAAGAAACGAAGGGGAAGGATAAGGGTTCTCTTTCCAAATCTAGTTCTTCCAATGATGGGAAGAAGGTTGACAAATCGAAAGTGCGATGCTTTTGCTGTCATGAGGTGGGCAATTATGCTACAAATTGTCCACGAAGGAAATCCAAGAAGGGATCCGAGGAAGGATCTAAAGGTGAGGCACTTGCTTCACAGTTTGAGTTGGATTTCACACTCTTCGCATGCATGGTTTCATCCATGGTGGGAAGTGGTTGGTTCTTGACAGTGGAGCTTCTTTCCACATGACCGGTGACAAGAGTTTGTTCAGTACTTTGAAGGAGAAAGATCTCCAGATACTCATAGCGATGAGAAGTATAGTGTCTTAGGTGTAGGCACGTTATTTTTCAGAGGGAGCATGGAGCTCACCTTACCTTGATCGATGTCAAGTATGTACCAAGACTGAAGAGAAACTTGGTTCCGATCATGATGCTGGAAGACTGAGGCTATGATGTAGTCTTTAGTAAGGAAAAGGTTTTCCTTAGACACATCATCACTAGACAGGTGAAGCAGATTGGTTCATGGTTTAAGAACCTATATGCTCTTAAGGTTCAAGATGCATGCAAAGCCTTGAGAAGTGAGGCAACTGATGGAGACTTGGTGGTTGAGAGGGAGCGTATATTACCTCTCAACATGAAGAGCTAGAAGAAGTCTCAGACGATTGTGTAGGAGCCACAATTGGTGCAGCAGCTTCAGGAGGTTGTGGAGCAGCCACAACAAGGGAAGCTGGGAGGAGATCGAGTAGAGACATCTACTCATGCAGAGACCTCCAGTAGGGGGAAACTTCGAACCAGGTGGGCTGAGGGACCACATGCAGTCATACCTCCAGGTAGGAGGCGGGGCGATATAGAGTGATCATCCCAAGGAGGAGGGGCAAGATCCTTGAGGTACCCAACCTCTTGGATGAGACCTTGCTACGGGAGCCCCGATGTGGAGTAGCAGGAACTGACTGATTGGGTAGAGACAGATGTGGATGGAGCGGCAGAGAGAGTGACAATGTAGGGAATCCCAGGACAACGCATACCTAGCAGGCTGTAGCAATGCGAGAGGAACAAGTGTTTTGCACAGTGCTAGGTGGCACAGAGAAGTGTGCAATGGTGTGATATGCATGGAGATGTTGTAGTAGCGTAGATGTCAGAGAGGGAGCACTTGTCAGTAGTAGGTAGAGCTTTAGCATTAGAGTATGTTCCTAGCCCGACAGAGTGGTCAGTTGGGAGTGTTTTTTGTTCCAAGTGTTGTTGGAGCAAGTGGACCGGGCAAATGTGTTGGATGCAGAACATTCTAGAGTTGTCGGATAAGGGGTTGCAGATAATCCATATCTTGTTGAGAGGGAGTGTTGAAAATGCGGCAAGATGATGGAGCTTAGTGAAAAGAAGTCGCCTTCACTAAGTGGGCCCGCAGGCTATTTTTGGCGCAAAGTCTATTTTTAGAATATGTCTATTTTTAGACATATGGATCATGGTCTATGAGTTGCAGGATGCTATTTGTGGATTATTGGTCATGTTGGTAAAAATAGATGGACTTCTATTTTTAGACATATGGGCGGAGTCTATTTTTAGACTGCCAGGCTAAAATTAGAACAGTCAAATATTATTATCTCTTAATAATATTTGGACTATAAACATTATCTTATCCTCTTGGAGCACTTCAGATTGAGATACGGATGTGGCACATGCAACTATCAGAATGAAATACGCTTTTCTTATGGGTCAGTTGAGCTATTGCATGATGGACTTCAGTTAGAACTCAAGTGATTGAGTTTGGTGGAGTTGATTGAGGAGTTGATGGAGTTGTGTTCAGTTTGACTTAGTTGAACTAGTTGTATTTAGTCTAACTGCAAAATACACTAGTGATGAGTGATGTGAATTAATTATTAATTAATTCACTAATTATTAACTCATAATCAACTAAAGAATACATCAGTTAACTCAGTGCATGGATAGTTCAGTGGAGACAAGTGTTAGAGGTGAGTGAAAGGTTGAGATTGCTTTCAGTTGTGACTATAGTTGTGCATGAGATTTGCACAATCAATGGATTGTGTATTGCCAATGAGGATTGCGTGGTTCAGCCAAGGGAAATAAAAGTTTGGATCAGCCATTCTCATCTATTTTCATGCAGGATTGTTCAGTGGAGGCAGGCAAGCAGCGGAGGAGATTTGAACATGTGATTGATTCAGATCTGAGCTAGTTTGTGTGTAGCAGGTGGAGATAGTACTGGGTACTTGTGAGGAGTATTATACTATGTATTGTTACATGTTCTCTATCATTATAATATACAGATAGTTGGGGATTTTCAGCTGTATGCTTTCGCCGGTTACATGCTGTGTTGATATGTGTTATTGATGTGTTTCAATGTGCGCATGCGAATGTTTTGATTCTGCAAATTGATGATCAATGTAGAGGAGGTTATGTATTATGCATGCATTCTGCAAATAGTGTATAATTGGGATAATCTCTGTGAATAAGTGTCATATTATTCAAAATTTCTACACAAGATGCATTTGTTTCATCTATAGAAGAGAGGAGAACAACCAATAAGCCAATTAAGCAATATGCTCGTGAGAGGGATTAATCCCTTATCATTTCCTTTAGTGGGATAAGTATTGTAGCTTGTATATAGATATACATTAGAATGAAACATTCCTAGAATGACGGTGCCATAGAGTCCAACATAAAATTTTAAGGATAGAAATTTATATTTAAGTGTAGAAACCTTGTTGAATCTTACTAGTACCTAATATGCGAACTATAAGATATTTATGATATTTTTGTGAAAATATTAAAATTTCTAAATATTTTGTATAGTCTCTATAAATTTTGTGGGATTTTTAAGGTAAAATAATTTTATCCTTTAAAATGTGGGAGAATTAGTTTTAGAAAAAATGGAAATTAGTGAATAATTTTTTTTTGAAAATGCATGGAAAATTAGCCCATTTGTGAAACTTAACCCCTAAACTTTTCCATGACATATAATACATAGAGAACCTTTCCCCAAAATGGATTCATCTTCTAGAAAAATTGAAGATCTTTTGTGACACAAATTTCAGTTCTTCACTTACCTAATACGTTGTATAAGGTGGAGTAAGATATAGTTGTTGATACAAGTCACTTATTATTCAGAATCTAATCCACTTCTTGTGATTATGATCATCGATAAATTTTCTTGAAATTTTCATGCATTTACCCACATCAACAAGTTAAAAAGGCATTATTTTCTCTGCTTAGGATGAGATTAAAAAGATATCATAGTCGAAACTACAAGATATGACACTTCATGCTTAGATTAAACTATTTTCATACATTTATCCTATTTTCTAACCATTGAAAAAAGGTTCATCCCTTTTCATAGTCCAAAACAAAAATGAAAGAAAGATACTATGTTGACCTTGCAGCAAGCCCATATCCAAATATTGGGCCATTTCTTCATTTTTACAACAAATATTTATCAATCACTTTATTACTATGAGCCCTATCTTCATCGTAAAAATCCCTAATCGCTTTTATACTAATATCAGCAAGGGAAATAATTTGAACCTTGTAACCAATATTTCAACCTTATCCATATTCCTAATCACAATGTATAAGTCAAAGGAAATATTTATTTAGGTCATTCCTCCTAGCAATATTAACTACTAAACTTTATGGCCTTAATCCTTTCCTTGGAACCAATAATTAGAACTCGTGAGTCCAAATCCTTACCCCATTGTTAATGCTTCATTGAAGAAATGATGACATAACACCCTCATTTGAATGGAAACAACCATGCATATCATTATATCTTAAATCATAAAGATGATGTCCTCTCCTCCCATAACTAATATAATTGGTGGAAACATCATAACTTATTTTTGTTGTAACTTGCAAGTTATGTAGTTTTCCTTTAGTTTGATGTATCACTCAAATATTTGTTGAGTAACTCACTATTTGCTCTATTAACCTTCTTAGTTTAAGTATCTACATGCTTTGTTTGTCAAATGTCCTCATTTCAAAAACTATGTTTACCTTATTTGTGTTGACCTAAGATTTTCTCCATTATTTTTTTAAGCAACAATTAAATCACCCTACCCTCACTTAAACCAATTCTTAACACTATTTCTTTGCAAAATTGGTTTCAATTTTCCTTACTGCTTCTTTCTTCTTAATTGTTTGCAATTTAGGTAATCCATTTTGCTAGTGGTAGTTATCATAATGCACTGTCATTCTAAATAAACCTAGACTTTAATTATTTTAACATAATTAATCATGACCTTGAATCCATATTACTTAATGAAAATATTTTTCATTCCCATGTTATCGCTTCCATTCCTTTTGAGATAGTCTGAGATAAACCGTCACAAAATGCTTCCCCTTCTTTCATATTTTCCTTTACAAATTAGAGTATCGAGTGTATTAGGGACTCTCAAATGCTGGATTGTAATATACTTAGGCAGGATAATTATGTTTTATGGAATAAGGCACATTAAGTAGATGGTGTGAACTCATTAATTAATATGATATGATATACTCATGGAATAAGGTCCATTAAGTAGTTGGTGTGTAAAAATGGAATAATTATGCTCATTATTATATAGTCCCCTAAGAATACTCACGAGCGAGTATAGACACAAATCCATACCATATATCAAATTATAAAAACCATGACTTGTGGAATGATTCTTTCCATAATGAGTAATTGATGATGTTACCCTACATTAAATGTTTACTCTACAAAGTTAGTGTTGATGATTGTGTGGATGCATTTTTTATTTTTAAGTTTAAGGGATTTATATTGAATATGTTAAATAAGTATACAAGTGGTATCAAAGATATTTCTTCGAAAAATAGAGGAATATTTTGATTTTGTTATTGTATACCTTCTTGTATCATGTTTTTCTCTTAGCCTATTCCCCTTATGGTAGTAGGACCAACAAAATTATAAGGAGAGTGTCTATGGAATCTTATAATTGGATTCATAATAGTTATTGAAATAAATACAACATAAATTACACCTATTTCAATTTCAGATGCCAAACCCTCATAGGAAATTATTATAGTGAAATTGGGTTCTTAAAAAATATTAGAATCCCCAAAAGTGGAAATGAGTCCATCAAGAATGTGTGCTCATAGCACACATGAAAATTCCATAGAATCCTAACTTTACAAACCCCAAACCACCAACGAGGAAATTGGCTAGGATGTTAGGTAGGCATGACATAGGAATGTGAATGTGTTTCTGGTGTGTCCAAATTTTTATATGCTCACAACCCATTTTTTCCTCATTTTGGAACATGTCACATTTTTTTGGAGTCTCATTGAGAGAAATATCACCTTCTTGGTGTACATAAAGTGTTGAGTCAATGTATTTGATCTTATTTTTTATTTTAAGTAAACATCAATGCAATTTTTTATTTTTATTTTTCTTTCTTTCAAAATTTGCTTTAAAATTGAAAAAAAAATATTTAATGATGACCTAAACAAAAGGAACTTATTGAATTATAGGGGAATTGGTTACCCTGGAGCATAATGGGAGACAAAACCCATCATTACCAAACCCTAACTTAGAAAAACAAAACCCCAATCTAGAACAAACAAATATCGATGCCCAAATTGATTCATGCTTGACTACTCTCAGGTAACACATATGATATTTAGATCGCCAAAGAGCCCTTGTGTTTGCTTGTAGAAACTTCACTAAATTCAATCATATCATCCATTTATAATGCACAAGGAATGTCGAATAATATTTCCAATTAAAAGTTTAGAATGTATTAGTACTTTAAACTAGTCTAAATAAATACCTAAATAGAGAAATGAAGATTAATAAAAACGATGTTTTATCATTATCCATTAACCCAACAAACAACCAACAAATGCCACAAATATAAATGCATTTGTATGGATTGGTGCACCTACCAACCATCTAGAGAGTATTGTATGTATAGATAGTGAACGAATTTTAATAAATCTCCTTGCAATAATAGGGAGGTTCTTCTATATTACTTGAGGAAATTATGGGAAAAATTTAGGCTAAGCTCCATGTCAACTACTCTAACATGAGAGAATTCTAGGGAATGTGTTGTGGCTCTACCCAAGATGTTAGGCACAACTGAACACTAAATCCTCATCCACCTATACAAATATAACTAACCCCCTAGCTAATATCCTATAGTAATGGAAAGCGTTATTGAGACCCATATTGCAATAGCCAATTTGAGATGCACCTTAGTAGCATCATCGTGCTAGGATAAAACAATAGGTGAAGTTGTAGGGGGTGTTGGACCATTAGATCCTAAAACAATTTTCAATAGCAGAGGCCACATGGAGGCTCATGTGATCCTCATAGATGTATTAGTTGCAAGAAGACTTTTTATGGGCTAATGGAGGTCAGTTGAGAACATAGAGGTAGTCACAATAATAATATCCTCCATGAAACTATGTTTTAAAATTACCTTCATTAGCCCATAAGAAGTCTATTTATAGATATCACATCTATGAGGCTCACATGACCGACATTGTGGCCTCTCCTGGTTGAAAATTGTATATATATAATAGACACGCATATACATCTATACATGTGTGTGTTTGTGTGCGCGTTTTCTCTATATATCTAATTGTATGATGTTTGAAGTTATTGAATCCTAATAGGACTCCGCCAACCTTGGGAGATGCATCAATACACCTTTATACAATTGGTCCAACAATTCAAACTAATTTTTCATTTGATGTACCACACACTCAAGTATGGCGAATTAAAATGATCTCCCATCTCAATTTTTTCCATATGATTTTAGTCCATAATATAGATGCTTCTAGTTTAGGTATAATTGTGTTGTTTATTTAATGTTTCTATAGATTGTAATGACACTAGGTGAGGAGCCATGCACACCTGGGATGGAAATATCACCCAATTTCCAGGTAACATGCCCCATTTTAAATTTCTTTATATGTCCATTTTTCTATCTTATTTTCATTAACTAACTAAAATATTATAAATGTGTATGGAAGTTGGGACATTTTCCCATTGGTCCACTATCCTACTATCATATCATTCACCATCATATAATATTCCCCCCTCATTTTTCCCTCAATATCATCAGATTACCCCAATTTTTTGGATCCAAATTACATCCACTAGGGAAATTCCAACATTTCTACAAATCATGGGGGTTAATCACTACCCACCTCCATTACCTTTTTCATCTAATCCACCCACATAGGACATCTATTAACCATCTAGTAGTTTCCTCCATTGTCACTACCATTATTTATTTCCCACTGTTTTCTCCACATAGCTCTCATGCATCACCCCAACCATCATCCTAGGATGGAAATTTAATGGATACGGCAATAGATGTTGCCTCTAAGTAGGTTTTGTAGCTGACTGCTCCACTTGCTAATGAATCTCCATCGTTCCCTAAGATATAATTGGTTTTATTCTTTTTGTTTAAATTCCATGCTTTGAATCTTGTAACTATTTCAAGGAGGTATAGAAGATATGTTTGGGTTATAGAGGAGGGAAACATACTCATGACAAATTTTATCATCTATAGTGATTTTTCTTGGTTGCATTATAAATTATTAGCTTGTGAGTGTGATAATTCATTGTGGAAAAATATTATGAGAATTTTGTTTCATTTTGAAGTCCCTAGAGAGGTGAAGCACACCCAAAAAGAAGAAAACTCAACCTCCTTTTTCCTGTAATAGGAGAAAGGTTGACTTTCGGGATGCAAATGATGGTGGTGAGGGTGATTTCTATCAGTGAGTGACCAATGAGATCCATTTTGTATATATGGAATCATTTCTAAGCATGAGATTTCATTTGTGTACTAGAACCAATTTCTATTTACGACACCATATGCCATTCTTCCATGTTTGGGCATGAGGTGTCATTTTGTATATTGGACATGCTATATATATATATATATATATATATATATATATATATATATACTTACACTAAAAATTTCATCAATTTTACATTTTTAACAAAATGGCATAGCATGTCCAATAATTGAGTATTCTATACTTTCTTTAATTAGTTGGATTTTCATTGCACTAAAATCAACTAATTGCTTCATGCTAAGAAAATGTCATATATTTTTAACTACCCCATTTTGTCCTCGTTTTCTTTTTTAGTAGAAATTAGACAAAATTAGCTTCTTTTCTTGCATGTAAACAATTCTTTTGTTTAGTTTTACAAATTTCAAGCTATAACAATCTCTAAATATCTCATAGCACCCAAACACATTCATGGTTGTTATGCCAAAATCCAAATGGACATCTCATTCCAAACGATGTGAGATCCAATTGAGACATGATATTAGAGAGAACCCTATGTAACATTTGGTGGTTTAATTATCTCTATCAACACATAGAAAGTATTAGGTTATAATCCATTTCATTTTCATAAGAAAACTACCTAATCAAAATTTGTTGGGTTGAATTTCTTCACTTGGCTAATTTTCCATCTCTTTTTCAAACTATTCATGAATTTCATTTTTTCCGAAAACAATTTTCCCAAAATTTGTAGGGTAAAATTATTTTACTTGAAAATGACCAATTATTTTAGAGTTGATATAAAATCCTTAAAATTTTGATAATTTTTCCAAATGTATTGACCATAAATTATATTTGGCATTTTAAAATTAGAAATTTTGTCCAAGATTTATATAATTTTATATAAGTATGGATCTTTAAAATTTTCCATAAAGCTATCATTATTTTCTTACCATGAATTTAAATATCAATAAAATTAGTTCCCTTTCCATATAATTTATATTTTTGAAGATAGATGATGATTTCTAAACGTCCTTTAGAACGTGACAATATGACTACCAACTAGGATCACTTGACTACGACCACTTGTGTTCACATATCTTAGCCTAAGAAAGAGTTCGCTTGTGGATTTTTGAACTCTTTTAATATATAATTTTTGTGTTGTGCCTATTGTTCTTTATCATGCGATGAATAGGAAACCCATTTTCTTCCAAAATGTATTAATTTTAGCAATACACATTAATACTAGTGTTTCTACCTAGGGTTGGGTGCAAGTTTTTCATTTCGTGATAAGAGAAGGATTTGTTTTCATGCATGAGAAGATTCAAAATTCAAAAAGCCAACCTAAAGTTGAGTGATTTTCACATTAATTTGGAACATTTGAAGAAGAATGTTCCAGTGACCACCTTGCATTCAATTTTTAAAGTATACATTCTCCAATTCTATTATTGGTGAATTTGAACTCGTATCTTGTCTCCTTGAGGAATAACATGCCAATACTCTACTAAAATACATTAGAGGACCACATAGATATGAATAACATGCCACTTGGAAGAATGTGACAGCCCCTGGTTTCTTCTCCATTGTTGTAAACAATTCAAATATTTCATAAAAAAAATTGGTTCAGTCTAGAGACACGTATTTCCAAAGCTGAGGAGGATTATTTGCTTGGGATTTTTATTGTTTGTAACAACCATGGAGGCTGACAGATGTGCAAGCAAGGGATTAGTGTATTTAAATTTCCAACAAGAATGAAGGGACAATAGCATATTCCTTTGCAACCTCATGCAAGAAAACAAGAACAACAAATCAATACTGATATGGCCATTCAGTAAGCAACCATTGGTGGCTGCAATCATGTTGATGTGAGCTGGCCACCCATTGTAACAAGAAAAAAATAATAGATACGAAAAATATGCGGACAAAAAGGTACGTGGCATGATTTTTATTGGGATGGAAGATTTTGCCCATACAAGAAAAAAATAATTGAGAAATACATAATGTAGACAGGAGGAATTCGAACAAAAGAAAGTAATGCATACACTGGAGAGGAAGCAAGGAAGAAAAGAGAATATACTAAAGGAAGAAACGAGAATATGCCGAAGGAAGAAATAAGAATACGCTGACGGAAAACAGAGGATGTTGGAGGAAACAACATTTGAGAAGAGTTTTGGAGAAGATCAGGGTAGCGGCTGGAATTAAAAGGATTATAAGGGGATCATGAAGGTACACCAAAGAGCATGTAATGGAAAGGATTATGCAAGCATGTGGACTATAGAATCACCAGCAAAACCATTTTAATGTAGAATTCATAGGAAGCCATATTCTATGTGTGAAATCTAGGAGCATAAGCCATCATAGTAACAAGCAAAAGGAATCACTATTTGTGTAATCAATAAGAGTCCCTATAGGCTTAGAAAAAAAAATGGAAGCCATTGTGAATCATGCAGGAGAAATTGGGCATTTACAACTGATGATGTAATATGGAATATAACATCTACATGGGGTTGTGCACATTCGAAATATGAAGGAAAAAGGTCACAGCAGATAACGGGAGGATGACGGAATATTCAACATTTATATATCTCAAATAACTCATGAAAATTTTGATTTAGCATGAGGAGGATACCAAGAATTTCTCTTGGGTGAAGGACAATGAGATTTGGATTCCCTATTAGCTGGAGGATGGAGACGCTCTTCTCTATATTCCCTTGAAAGCTAGGGTGGAGACATATTCCCTTGGATTCCTTGTAAGAGAATTCTAAAGTCTCTTATGCTTGTTATTATGGATTTTATAGTGGATTCTAGACTCCCAAAGTTGGGTGGAATCCTTATGCATTGTGTTGACTAAGGGTGGATACATAGGCCTTTAGATTCCCTTGTGTTTTATTGAGGGTGGATGTGGAAAAACTTTAGAATCCTTTATTAAAGAATTATTGTAATGAATTCAGCTAGTGGGTGGAGGTGATTGGCCCTATGGAGTCCTTATTTTAGCTGGTAGTGTTGGTTTCATCCCTTCACCAAGCTTCCTCAATTACAGAATCTGGCTATGGTAGACTGGGCTGCAAGAAATGCCATTGTGCATCCTAATCTTTGTTGAGTAGAGAGTCATAGTCCTCGACTCATTTTCTAGTCTTAATCTAATATAAGTATCTACCACAATTGATATGAGCAATGGATGTCATGTTTATATTTATGGAATGGCTTATATGCTAATTAACTATGTGAAATATGTGTTCTTATGGGATTGGAATTTCTCATGTTATAACAATGCTTATATTGCTAATGGAACTTTAGATGGTTACATGTCATCGTGTTGATATCATGATATGTCTCTAATCATGTGAAAATTACAATACTATGTATGTATGGACTCTTCATTCTAGTTAATCTCAACATTAAGTGTGGCTATGGACACTGTTGAGGATTATGATGCTTGCATTAATAGATTCATGTGTGGTAGAAGGAATGCTACAGTTCATAACATGGATCTTTATTAAATAAGGATGCTAGAAGCAATGTTAATACCAAGGGGTGTGAATCAATATTAAGGCTAATCTTTAACTTTTATGCCAATTTATATCTTTCTTTCAAGTTTGACATTCATTATGTGAGAAACCACTATCATAAATTGTGCAGCAAATGAATAAATCAACACATGAACACACACACCATAAGAGACATAGACATAAGACATAGAGGTTTCATGTGGAAATCCTTTTAGGAGGCAAACCACCAAAGCTAGATTTTATTATGATGTAAATATGAGCTCCTACTCTACTACATCAATATTTGTGAGCACCCACTGACAAAAATCACCAAATCCCTTAGAATGTCTTTTCTAGACACTAATAGAAGGAAGCCGAAACTCCCTTCTTTGTAGACACCTGATAATCTTACTAGAAGCACCAACTGAAGCACCAACTTGCAACTTCTTGGATTTATGCAAGCACCAACTTGCATGAGGAACCAGCCTCCAAGCTCTACTCAGACACCTACTCATCACTCTTCCCAATATTTTACTCCAACATGAATTGTCATTCTGCATAAGACAAGACTGCTTGTTCAATCTCTTAATAAGACACTACAACTACATTAAACCAAAGAGTATGATTTTGAGTGTTTTTCCATACTAAGAATTAATTCTCAATCAAAATTTGTGCTTCAACAAAGAAATCCATGCTTATTAATTTCTCATAGAGCTCAGATTATAATTTAGGCATGGCTCTCTTAGTCTATGATGAGATCTCTTGCACCCAACTATATTTTCATTTAATTTTTCATATTGTACAAGGAATATTAGAGGTGGCTTGTTATGTATGGACCAAATGTATAAATTCATTTTGTAATTTTTGGTCCTTGCTGCCTTGATTCAATGCTTCTCAACAATTTCCATTGACTCCAATCCTCAAATCTAGCTACTAACCCATTAATTGTGTGTATAAACCACCTATGGAGAGCTCCATATATGACATAGATGAAAATTATAGCCCACATGTGAAAATCATCATTCACCCATTCAAACTTTTCTCCTTGAATTCATAGTGGACCCCCAAATATGGTATAAGTGGCAAATTTAAGCTACCAACTCGTTTTCATGATAAGACTTTATAAATAGCTCACAATCACTTTGTTTTTAGACCCAAAGGGATTTAAACTATGTAGCCAACCCATTCATATTCAACAACACTTAGCATACAACCCTCAGCCTGTAATGCTTTTTCATTGAAAATAGCCCAAAGGCCATTGGTCACTTAACACTCAAAACCACCGCTAAACCATCACCAGACTTCTTGTTGGGCCCCTTTGAGCTATATCCCCAAGGGCTTCAATACCATGCATTAAACCTTCCATACCCATGGTCACAAAACTACACAAAACAAAGTCTTGGTGATAGACTTTTTCCCTCTTCCTTCCCTTTGAGATGACATGTAGTGTGGGACCAAAAATTGCGAACATTGGCCAATCAAAAGGCTGTTAGGATAAGCTATAACTACCACCACATTTCCTTCATATCTCGACACGTAGTTAGCCCAAATATCCCTCTCCTGTGCCATTTTAAAACCTTCCGGGGTTGTAGGTGTGGGATGATGTGTCTCTATGGGACCTGCGTCAAACACTTTGACCAATCAACTTTTCACTGGGATGAGTTGTACTTCCACATGTCCTAGAGCTTAGTAATATTGTATTCCTTATCCTATGCCCTTTCTAAACCTTTTAGGGTATCCATTTCAAGTTGACCTAATGGTCACATCTGTTGGCGTTATGATACAAGTATTGTCCTTGATGGCAACTCACTCAGAGGTTTGATACAGGTGATGGAAACTTAATCAAAGGACAAATCTTAGTACAACAAGTCAAGAGAGAGATATGCGCAGGTTCATTGTGACAAAGTCGCGTATACACACGGGTTAGACGTTCTGAATACGCGTATGCGTATACACGCACTTTCACGCAAGGAAAAGCGCGTACATGTGGGAGAACTTATGTTTGGTCCGTGGTATTTAGTTCTTGGTATTTGAACCTATGGTTTTGGACCATGGTATCTCAGTAGAAGTGTTGACCCCAAGTATTGGGTCCATGGTATTGTTTCTACATGGTTTTGGACCATGGTATTGAGAGAAGCCTAACCTATATAAGGAGAAGATCATTAGGAAAAGGGATGTGCAAGGAATGGATGTCTGACGAAGTGGGAAGATCTAGTATTGCTGGTTATCGGGTTGTGATGCTTGGCTCGGGTTGGATATGACAACGAAGGTATAAGTAATTATCTTTAGATCTGTACACGGGTTGTCTCTGGTGAAAGCACGTATACACGCGGTTTTGATATAGTCAAGTAGCATATGCATTATGAGATTTGGTGTTTCAGGTTGTTGTTGATTCTAGTGGTTGTTGCAGAGTTCTGGGCTCTGGTTTGCATTCTGTGTTTTGATGACAGGGTTTCAGTGATTCAGTATTGGGTGATTTAGTGATTTATGATGCAAGTATAAGTTGATGATTGTATTACAACAGTGATTGTTTTGTACTTATGGATCCAGTCTGAAAATGTATGAAACGTGGTCCCTGGAAGAAAAGAAGGTTGTAGCCTTCTGTAGGTCAGCAGCTACGTACTAGTATCTTGGCTAGTGCAAGAGCTAAGGGGGTTGTATCTCCCTTCCAGAAGAAGCTAGAAAACGAGAGAGAGTTGTAGCTCTCTGCAGGTTGCAGCCTACGTGCTAGTAAAGGACTGCACCAGTACATTGTAAAAGAAGTTTCTTATTAAAGGAAGAAAGAGACGAATTGCAGCAGATGGTTTTCACCCACATTGGGTTTCCACCTTATATCACGGTGTTCATGTGTGCTTCTTATGTGTGATGATCTATTCAGTTTTACTGCACCTGTTTACTGTTAATATGGTTAATATTGTTCTGATGCAATTACTGAAGATAAGCTAACTGAATCATAAGATTATTGTATGTATGCTAGTTGCATTTAACACAGTCGCGTATATATGCGGATATACTGAACTCAAGTCGCGTATATGAATCTGAGTATGAAAATGAAAAAGTATCTGATTTGATAATATTGATTCACCCCCCCCTCAGGATTATTTCCAACAATTGGTATCAGAGCAGGTCCTTTAGAAGAAGCTCGATCGCTTGAAGGAAATATCCATCAGAATGGCTAATCCAGAAAGAGAGGCACACATCAGGCCACCAATCTTTGACGGGAACAACTTTACCCACTGGAAGATAAGAACCACGGCATATCTACAATCGCTTGGAGCAGAAGTTTGGGGAATCGCGGAAGGAGGATACAATTACCCATCAGCAATTCCTACAGATATAGCAGAGAAAAAGCAATATGAGCTCAATGCCAAAGTTGTTACTGTCTTATTGGGAAGTTTGACACAATCAGAATTTATGAAGGGGTCATGCATTTCAAATCAGCTAAGGAAATATGGGACAAAATTATTCTAAGCTACGAAGGAGATGAACAGGTAAAAAGAGCAAAGCTCAAACTCTCAGAATTACTTCCTGCGTATAGATGAGATTGTAAATTGTATGAGGAATTTGGGTGAAGAATTTAAAGAAGTTGTCTTAGTTGAAAAGGTTTTGAGATCCCTGTCTGCTAAATTTGATTCCAAAGTGTCTGCCATAGAAGAAAAGGAGAATCTGCAGAAAATCACCATGTCACAACTTCACGGAATCTTAACTGCTTTTGAGATGAGAAAAGAGGGACCATCAGAAGCCGCATTCGAAGCATCAAGATACATGTCAAGAGAAGAAGAAGAGGTAAATTTTGTCAAGAATCTTGAACGGGGAACTGGACGGTTCGAAGGTAAGCTACCTTTCAAATGCTTTTCATGTGGTAGAGTTGGTCACTACGCAGCTAGATGCCCTCATAACAAAGGAAAGATATCTGAAGAAGGTAATAGAAGCTATTATACCCATGTTAAAAGTGATGACTCATTCAATGGTAGTGAAGACATTAGAAGTCTCATGGCATATGAAAAGAAGAATGAAGAAACTGAAGAAGTTACCAAATTAAACGAACAATTGGAGTTAGTAACTAGGGTAAGGGAGAAATTGCAGGATATAGTGAAAGATCAGAGCATAACAATTCAGGGACTTGAATCAAAGATCCTCTCTCTAAAAGAAGATCTTGAAAAATCAAAGAAGCAGAACATAGAATCTCTTGAACATGAAGTGATCAAATTAAAGCAGCAAGTGGAAGAAGGAAGAAAAGTTGAAGAAGTCCTAAGGAAATAGTATCTGGAAAAAGAAGAACAACATCAGGTTGAGGTAAATATCTTAAAAGGTAAATTAGAAGAAAAGGATAAATTGTTGCGATTTCAAGATAGTACTAAGATTTTGGATGACATTCTTGGTAGTCAAAGATCCCCTATTATCAAAATTGGTCTTGGCTTTTATGAATCTGTTGAAGGTGAACCTAGCTCACAAGGTGAGGCAAGAAACTCTAATAAGAAATCTGAAATGCTCAAGGAACAGCCAAGGAAAGAAATTCCTCAAAGAAAATCCTTTGCTTCTAACTATGGAAGTGATAGACGATTATTTCCTCCACTGAATAATGTTGAATGTTATGTATGTCATAATCTTGGACATGTTGCAGCCAGATGTAGAAGTAGAATTGTTCAAGACCATCACAAAAGAGCATCACATTCCAGGTATTTCAGAGGATATTGTTTTGCCTGCAATGCGTTTGGACACAAAGCAATTGATTGCAATAGAAGGAACATGAAATATGTAAGATGTTATACATGCAACAAACTTGGACATAAAGCAAGGGAATGCAGGAGAAAATTTCAAAATTCAAAACAAGAGGACCATACATCATCACAGTTCCAGAAATTGAAGAAGACAGAATTAGAGACAGAAAGGTGTGACATAACTTAGTTAGCTGACATAACAGACACAGGGGAAACTGAAAGTGAAGAAATTCAGTATTCCATATTGCATACGCTGATATAATGAAGACAAGTCGGGTATATAAGCGAGTTACATGCTGCAGAGTCGCGTATGTGGAGATCAGAAGAAAAGGCAGCAGAACAGACTCAGGAAATGGTTCGGTCATGATATGTAATGGTTGGCACAGGCTCAGGGGGAGAATATACTTCAAATAATGCATTGTTCACATTATGGTTAGAAGTTGTTGATGAAGTTTAAGTTAAATGATACATCTTGCTATTTGATCAAAGGAATGGTGTTGCAGGTTTGGATGCTGATGCTTATGGTGCAGATCATATATGATGTATGATAGTCATGGTCTTGAACGGATTGCTGGTCTTAGAACTTGCATCTCCTCAGGGGGAGCATGGATGGATTGATACAACTTGGCATATACAAAGGGGAGCCCAATCATAGATTTCAACAGGTACTCAGGGGGAGTATGAACAACAGAGGGAAATAACTTCCTGGTCTACCCTTTGCCCTTGATGTCAATGGGGGAGAGTGACTTGGTGTGGTGGTTTCCATCAAGTCCAAAGGGGGAGATTGTTGGCATTATGATACAAGTATTGTCCTTGATGGCAAGTCACTCAGAGGTTTGATACAGGTGATGGAAACTTAATCAGAGGACAGATCTTAGTACAGCAGGTCAAGAGAGAGATATATGCAGGTTCATTGTGACAAAGCCGCGTATACATGCGGGTTAGACGTTCCGAATACGCGTATGCATATACACACACTTTCACGCAAGGAAAAGCACATACATGTGGGAGAACTTATGTTTGGTCCGTGGTATTTAGTCCTTGGTATTTGAACCTATGGTTTTGGACCATGGTATCTCGGCAGAAGTGTTGACCCCAAGTATTGGGTCCATGGTATTGTTTCTACATGGTTTTGGACCATGGTATTGAGAGAAGCCTCACCTATATAAGGAGAAGATCATTAGGCAAAGGGATGTGCAAGGAATGGATGTTTGATGAAGTGGGAAGTTTCAGTGATTCAGTATTAGGTGATTTAGTGATTTATGATGCAAGTATAAGTTGATGATTGTATTACAGCAGTGATTGTTTTGTACTTATGGATCCAGTCTGAAAATGTATGAAACATGGTCCCTGGAAGAAAATAAGGTTGTAGCCTTTTGTAGGTCAGCACCTACGTACTAGTATCTTGGCTAGTGCAAGAGCTAAGGGGGTTGTAGCTCCCTTCCAGAAGAAGCTGGAAAACGAGAGAGGGTTGTAGCTCTCTGCAGGTTGTAGCCTGCGTGCTGGTAAAGGACTGCACCAGTACATTGTAAAAGAAGTTTCTTATTAAAGGAAGAAAGAGACGAATTGCAGCAGGTGGTTTTCACCCACATTGGGTTTCCACCTTATATCATGGTGTTCATGTGTGCTTCTTATGTGTGATGATCTGTTCATTTTTACTACACCTGTTTACTGTTAATATGGTTAATAATGTTCTGATGCAATTACTGAAGATAAGCTAACTGAATCATAAGATTACTGTATGTACGCTAGTTGCATTTAACACAGTCGCGTATATACGTGGATATATTGAACTGAAGCCGCGTATATGAACCTGAGTATGAAAATGAAAAAGTATCTGATTTGATAATACTGATTCACCCCGCCCCCCCTCTCAGTATTATTTCCAACAACATCACCATTTACACGTGGCACCTTGCTTTGCTGGGGAAGGACCTTTGAAATGAGTTGTTGTATATCATCCCACTAAAAATCCTATGTGTCATTCAAATAGTTTTACTCTTGGTCCACTTTTATGATATCTAGCCACATCAGCCTATCCCTACGTCATCCCGAGCACTTCCAAACTTTGTTTCACTTGGATCTTCCAAGGAAGGACCTCTCAGATGAGTTTCCCCATGGGGCCTCCCATTACAGTGCTTCCACTAATCAATGTCTTTGTCATTGTTGATGGCCTCTGGATCTTGCATCATCCCGTGTGCTCCCTTTGTGTGCGAATTTGAAATTGTCCATGGAAATCATCCAAGGGTGATGTGTTTGTGGGAACCACATCCTCTAGAACTTCTAGCAATAAAATCCTTTACCACCACTGACATCCTCCTAGGCTTGCATCATCTCGGGTTCTCCCTTGGTGTACAACTTTGAACTATTCGGGGAATAATTCCCAAGATTACTTGTCTTGGGCAGGACCTTCACTATCCTACTATGCCAATCAATGAACATCTCTTTAACCTTGTCACTCAACGACGTCCACCTGCTACTTAGTCAGCTTGAGACTTAACTCTTGTGCACCCTTTGAACCTCTTAGGTAAAACTCCATTTGGATAACTATGTAATGGGCTCCACCACTAGCCAATAGAAATTACTTCCATTGTTGCATTGTAAGGCCATATCCACTTATATCTTTGGTTTAGTGGCATCACCAAAAACCTCCGCCAACTCTGCTCGAGTGCCAAACTTTATCACTACTTTTTCCCTACTCCATATTTAGTGTTGCAATATTTGACCTTTTGGGGAACTGACCTCTGAATAGCAATAACTTCTATTCTAAGAAGCCATTTGTGAACTTCAATATACTATTGGAAATATATTTCCAAGCACCATCCAAATATGTCATTTCCAAGAGCATTTGAGTTAATCTCTTGAGGAAGCAACTCCTTTAAATCTTGATACTCCCCATGAGCTTGACACACCATTCACATCAATGCTAGGGCAATTGACGTCAATACTAGCTAAGTTGAAATCAATGCCAACACACTTGCTACTATCTACCATCCTACTAATTCCAACTATCCAACAAAGTGTAGAATCTACATGTTGTTTTTACATTGTTGAATGAACGATGATCATAATCATGAATTAACCTTAGCTATATGTGTCACAGGAATGCATCATACTCATTGAGTGTTATGAAACTAGCTCACAAAAAGATAGAAAAGATACATCATTGCCTTAGAAATAAGCCTCTTCGAGGGGGAAACCTCCTTTACATTACACAAATAAACAATTCTTGGATGATACAAATGGCAAGACCTCCTTTCTATATATAGGAGTCTAAGGGGTCATAATATAATCAGAGCTGACATAACAATAAGAATGTAAAGGCACAATAATAACAATAGTGGGCTTCTATGGGGCACAATAATAAGAATATGGGGACTACATGGGAACAACAATATAATAAGCGGGTTGTACTAATAACAATAAGGGGTTACACTAGTAGTATAGGGACCTAACATGCCCCTCTCCTTTAAAAAGTGTTGTCCTGAACACTTGAGTAGTTCTTGATGCTTCTGTATACAATTCTTGTCCTCCCATGTGGAATATTCAACGAGTAAGTTCTTCCACTTGAGGAGATAGTCTGAAATTGATCGATTTCATAGTTATCAGGTTCTTGTTTCTCTAACTACTCCAGGTTCCAATATGATTTTTCCTTCCTTGTCAAGTTCTGCCAATATTGTTCGAACTAGGATCTTCTACAACTTCTGAATGAGTGGCCACACTTCTTCATCCTTCTTCCATTCATCCCTTTCTTTGTTTATCCAATCTGTTGGATAATAGAAATAACACAAAACAATGTTTCCACATCCTCATCCTTTATTGAGAGTGCATCTGAGACAACATTTTGCTTCCCTTTTTCATGGATGATTTCGAAGTCATAACCCAACATATTTGTGACCCAATTTTTCTATTCTTCTAAAGATAATCTTTGTTCTAAAAAGTATTTCAGACTATCATGATCCATTTTTACCTTGAAGTGTCTTCCCATTAGGTAAGGTCTCCATTTCTTAAGTGCATGTAGTATTGCCAACATTTCCTTCTAATAAATAGCTTGCTTGAGATGTAGACGTAAAAATACCCAATTGCCTACATCAAAACTTCTTTCACTGCAATGTTGATCTGCCTCTTGTTTCATTCAATTCTGCACCAAGGTGGTGTTATCCTTTAAAAGTTGGAGAACTTGTTCTTGATGCTCGATTTGATCTTTAATTGCTTGAAGCTTTTTCTTCTTGATATGTCCTTCTATCTTAAGAGTTTGAGGAGTGGTAGTTTCTTCCAATGCATTACAAGATATGGTCGGATTCATTTCTTGATGCTCGATGTGATCGTTCACTTCTTGACCATTTTTCTTCTTGATCTGTCCTTCTATCTTGGTAGTTTGAGGAGTGGTAATTCCAGCCAATGCATTACAAGATATGGTCGGATTCATTTCTTCTTTCTCGATGTCATCTTTCACTTCTTGAACATTTTTCTTCTTGATATGTCCTTCTATCTTAAGAGTTTGAGGAGTGGCAATTATTGCCAATGCTTTACAAGATATGGTCGGATTAATTTCTTCTTTCTTTGGGGTTGGTTCCTGGTGTATATCCTCTTCTTTTGATGTTTCTTGATGCTTTGCTTCCTCCTCTTCATAATCTATGTAAAATAATTTCTTCTCGGCACACTTTTGACCTTTACTGTATTTTTTATCACAATTGTAACAAAGCCCTTTTGCTCTTTTTTCTTACAATTATTGTGGTGTCAACCTTGTAGGTTGTGGAAGGCTAAGAGAAAAAACACTTCTATATTTATAGTAGTGAGGGGTAGATTTCCTTGTTGCCATAATTTTGCTTTCCACTTTTTTTGCCAACCTCAATGCCCTCTCCAATGAATCAGGTTCCCAGAGACGAACCTAATGTTAAATGTTATCCTTTAAAGTCCCTATGGAGACATCAATCCTTTGCTTCTCTAGAATATCATTTTCCCTTATATTCAATTTTTGAAAGTCCTCAATGTGCTCTACCATTGAACACTTTTGTTTGAGATTTATCAATTGGCTAAAGAAGGTGTTTCTCTTTGTATCCTCATAATGTTCTATCGTTTCCTCCGTGAAAATTGACCACATAACAAGTGGTTTACGAGAACAAAGCCCTTTATACCATAGAAATTGATCCGGTTATAAATATGAATATGCAATACGTACCTTTTGTAATAGTTGCACCTCATGTAGATCAAAATATTGCTCCATATGTAGTATCCAATTTATTGGATCCTTGCCATCAAACTTCCTCATATCACCTTTTCTTGATTTTAGGAGCTCGATCTTGAAACAAATGTAACTTCGTAATTTCAGATCTCCAAGTTCTGAGATTGCGTCCTATTGTAACTCTCTAACTCCTCTTTCTAACCTCACAAGTTTGATCGTAATTGGATTCCTGAAGAAAGAGTTATGTCCAATCTCCCGCGATGACCTAATTATAGACTAGTTTAGTAGAGCAAATTTGTACGACGTGCCATGTGTCACTGTTTTGACCTTAGGTTTTGAAACTGATACCCAACAAAATACAATCTGTCTTTTTTATGTCACTTTTTATGAACTTTGAATCAGATGCACCGAGTGAGAGTTATGATGATTTTCCCTAGGTCACCTGTTTGGGATGTAATTCAGGAGCCTGCAGAAACCCTAAATGTATTGAACAGTGTCTCCGGAAATATAGCGAGACGGGATTTGAAATTTGGGGTTGCACCATGATTGCAACTCAAATGGGTTTTAATTTCAGAGTTTGAACCTTCGTAGAAAAAAAATTATAGCGAAAATTCCACAATGACCTATTTGAGATTGAATTTTGGAGCTTGTAAAAAGCCTAACTTTCTCAGATCATATCTCTGAAAATATAGCGACACAAGACTTGAAATTCAGAATCGAGGTTCAGAACGAGCTCAGCTCAAATGGGTTTTTGTTTTAGCTTCTGAAACTTTGTAGAGAAAAATTTATAGCAAAAATTCCATGATGACCTATTTGGAGTAGCGAAACCCTAGAATCCGAAGCTATGATGCCAAATGTTAAGAAACTAGCTCACAAAAAGATAGAAACGATAGATCATCGCCTTAGAAATAAGCCTCTTCAAGGGGGAAACCTCCTTTACATTACACAAATAAATAATTCTCGGATGATACAAATGCCAAAACCTCCTTTCTATATATAGGAGTCTAAGGGGTCATAATATAATCAGAGCCGACATAACAATAATAATGTAAAGGAACAATAATAACAATAGTGGGCTTCTATGGGGCATAATAATAAGAATATGGGGACTACATGGGCACAACAATATAATAAGGGGGTTGTACTAATAACAATAAGGGGTTACACTAATAGTATAGGGACCTAACATTGAGTAGTTGACTGTTACTACTATGTCTAATATTGGGTTATAGGATCATAGATGTGTATATAACTATCCATTTTATTATTTGTCCTTAAACACCTATGTGAAACCCAAATAATACAAAGGATACCATGTGAAGTATGAATAGTTCATCTTGTGTGCAATTGTAGAAGTTAATCTCTTGTTGGACACAAGTAGTGTTGAAATATTATGTAGGGAACTTATAGGCATGTAGGTATTTTACAGGCTTCTATGAATTGAAATGAATGTATCCTTGTAGGGTTACAACTTGGTGTAAGTGTGCAATTCTTATATATAGCTTTGGAATTTGTTTAATGTGTGCCTATGTAATTTTATTCTACACAATGTTCTTATCCTTGCAACAATAGAGTATAATATTTTTTATTCCAAAAAAAAAAAAGAAAAACTAAAGGGGCTCACAAAAGCAAGCCTCCTAGCCTGTTGGCTTGAAAGTGAAAATGCACCTATCATAGCAAACTCATGATAACCCTTAGGAGGAGGTGAATTAAACCTCAATCTTAAATGAATCCTCTACCTAGAGTAAACTAGGGATCAAAATTTATCTACTGCATTAGTACCTATAGGTGTATGGGATGAAGAGCATAAGATAACCATATATTGGAGAACTATTCAAATATATATAGTGGGAAAACCCACAAAAAAATTCCATATAAATCCAAAACCAACAAACCGTAACTCATGTTACATAGCCAAAATCCATTTTCATTGTCTGCAATTTCACAATAACTGTTCTATTATCAATATTTTTTCTTTGGGGAATTCATGGAAGATTTGAGTTATTCATGATACATTAGATCCCATTGAAGTAGTTGTATGTTCTTTTGCCACAACCTTCATCACTACAAAGAGTATAAGGGAGAGAATAATTCTATTATTGTTGCTAATCTAATTTGTTTTCTCATACTTGAGTGCTAAAGTTGGAATTTGTTAAGTTTTTAGTGTATGTAATAAGTTTACTACTAAATGAGAAGGATTTTCATACGGTGGAATGCCATTCAACATGATGCTTTCTATACTATTTCATGGATCATTAAACAAGGATAAGAAGAAGAGATTCTTTAGTTGTCGTTTTTCTATTTCAAGATTCCTAGTTAATGTGCTGACATCTTCATTGGATGTAGTACTGATGATGTTTCTCTTGTAAACCTTCATTAGCTTATCATTGTTATACACATAATATCTACAATTACAAGCTATGTAACAGTGACATGTCTAGATGTTGGATTTCATTCCAAATTAGTACTTCCTTTGCAAGAGGCAAGCAACTAATATGCAACTTGTTGTATTCAATGGCCTAATCATCCTACCCAATTACAATTGACATATAGTCTTATCTATATCTTTCATGCGCATGAAGTAAGAAATCAATAAAAAGTAGATTGAAAGTCTTCAACAAGAACTGGTCTCATGGAATGCCATGAGCTTAGGATATGCCATCCATATCCATGCTAAGGAGGGCCTAAAATTCCTTGAGAAAATGAACTCCCTAGCATTAATTCAAGACATCTCACCATGATCAGTGTATCTTATGCTTGTTGCCACACATGATTAGTGGGTGAGGCCTATTACTACTTCAATTGCATCAATAAATATTATAACAATAGGCCTACAACGGATCATTACAATTGGTGGTTGTGCTAGGAATTTGGGTGAAGCAAAGGATTTTGTTAATAATATGTCAATAAAAACCTAACATTGTTGTGTGGAAATGTTTGCTCGGTGCCTTAGAATGTATAATAATCTAGAATGCATAACAATATAGGTTTACGAATTGTAGATATGTGGTCTTACCAATATTTCCTTTGCACATTCTTGCACTTCCCATTCAATATTATTACCTATTTGAGATGAAATCATATGATGAAAAGGTTGTGAAAGCTACAAAACAAAAGAGGACTACAAAGGATACTACAACAATGAAGTGGCATTAGAGAAACATGCCACATGTGCAACATATGGGCACCATGTGCATTCCATGCGTAATGTCAAGGTAATGTTGTAGAATTACTAATGAAACCACATGACATGTCAAGGTGACGATACAAATAATATGATGTCATTCATTCCTTGTTTTAAATAAGTTTGAAGAACAAAAAATATTGAAACTTTTAGATCCCATTCTCATGACTGTACATTGGGAATCACGTTAGCATAATAACCACATCTCCTTATAGGGGTGAATAAGGGGGTGTGTTACAAAGAATTAAAGTGATTACATAATACTATGAAGTCTAGCTGATTTTTCTTCATGGCACCATGAAATTCCCACTTAGAGATCTAATTAGGTTGAAACCACTATTAGCCTATGTTCTGAGAATTTTAAATATTTTCCTTTATTGCATTTGTATAGTGTGACAAGATGAAAATATGTAATTGACCCAGAAGAAGTGTAATGGTCCCAAGGGGTAGTTACTAAATCTATAAGTATTGTAAAACTCTCAATACAAGAGGGATTTTTATTTGAATTTTGTTGATATTATTGTAGACCCTAGTTAGGAGGATAATACTTCTATATTCATTGCTTTAATATTAAGAATAATTGAAGGCCATTGTCATAGCTATATTCTTACATGCACCTTGTTCTGGTTTATGACTATTCTTGAATAGTTCACGTATGTACATACCTTGTGAGATGTATAATGATAGGTTATAGACTAATCTATGAATTAGATGGTTTCTCTCACATGCTTATTTTTTCAATTCTTCAACTTTCATTCTATGAGCACTTGTTAGTTCAACATATTGAATATTTTTTAGTTGTTGTAGTATGTTAGACATTTGTTGTTACCCTCTATTTCTTCTAATTGTTTCCTTGATTGTGTAACTGTGTGTTTACTAGCTCATTACTTCTTATTTATTGTATATCCCTTAATTGTTAGCTACCATATATTACTTTAATCTTAGTGCATTTAGTTATTTTTAGTCTAGAATTTACATACCCCTACTAGGACGATACCTCATATGTCATAGCATTCTCAAAAACCAAGAATGGTTATTGGGCCAAAATTTGGGCGGGTCTCTTATCTCAAACAATGGGAGCTCTATTGGTACCTCATATCAGAGAGAGTCTCTTGACTCTTCCTAGGTTATTTTCCCCTATCAACATATCTTAAAGTCTAGAATATGTAAATTTTGATGTTTTTATAACTTTATTGTACAAATTTTAGAAATAATCATAATGCTACTTGGCTACCAATAATTTATAGTTCTAAGTGGAACTTCAAATTGCTAATTAAATATATAATTATGAAATAAATTTGTTGATAAACTCATATCCAATATAATATATGATAAGCTTGAAGTGGATTTGACAGTTTTGTTCCATCATTACACATTAATTAAAACTCCATAAACCATGTTTTAAAGTAGAAATTTAGAAGTTTGAAAAGGCATACAATGATGCATTGCATAATCTCTAAAAAGTGGAGTAACAACGTGTTTAAGATTTACGTAGGCGCTAATAAAATGTCTTCTTCTAGTTGAAGTTTCATACAAGTTCTAGAATGAAGTGGGTATTAATGCTCGAAGGCATTTAAAAAAAAAAATTCTAAATCCAAGTATATCAAAATATCCTAACAATTAAAGTGCATGTATTTTTCTCAAGTTGTGGAATATGCTACTAAAAGCTACGACTAGAATTTTTTTTTAAACTTGAGGTTAATATAAGTTTACTAAATACTTGACATGATTTAAGTATGGAGGGGTTTTCACAATGTATTATATTAGATATTCTTTTTGGGATTCAACTGCTTTAAGTTATTCATCTATGACCATTTCCATGAGAGCTAGTCATAACTGACTAATTTTCATGATTTTTGAATAGTTTACTTAGCACTTATTGCATCTGGTGATGCTCATAGGGGTGAATAAGTGGGATTGAAACTAGTGAAATGAATCACATAGCATCAATCATCACTTCCGAGGCTTGCACCTAGTAACCAGGACTTCTTGGGAGGTCACCCATCCTAGATCGCCTTTGGCTCAAGCATGCTTAACAATGGAGTTTTCCCCACTTGACATTCTTCTTGAAAGTGAGTTAAAAGTTAGTTCTGATATGCTTCAATGTGCTTTCCGAGAGAGAATTGAAATTTAGTTCCAATTAAGTTGTTTTTTTGGAGTCATCTAATGGTATACTAGGTGTGTTTTCAAATTTCCTTTTCTTTTATTTACAGAAGGGCTTCATAAAATCAATACTTCTAAGTAATTTTATTTTGTTTTATATCAATTTCATATCTATATAGATAGTTTTATTATAGAGAAATAGGAAAAGGTTTCCATAGAAATTTTGAAGAATATGAAAAGGTTTAATGTTTCCATGAAAAATATAGATCAACATCCTTTTCTCCTCAAAATATTCAAAGAGTAACCTAACTGGGAATGTATGTTTTAATTGGAGAAGTTTTATGAAATTAACAAATCCATTCTCCCTTCTTTCCATCTAGTAAAGTTAAGAAGAGATAATTTATTTATGTAGTATGTTTTTTTTAAATAGTGGGAAAACTATTATAACTGAGTTGATAAATTTGCAGTGAGGATAGTCATCTCCTAGTATCGAGGACATTCATCTCTGGCTACTATCCACTAATGTTTGTTGACTCATCACCATTATTCAAGAAAAACCACACCACTTAGAATGACCCACTAGTGCTACGTAAGGGGGGCAAGATTTCACTCCTACTAGATGCCTATGAATTTTGGGTCATTAACTTATTTCCTTATGTAAAAGGAAGACGAGCTCTTAACCAAGTAGAAGTAGTTTTAGGGCATACTCCAAGCACAACTTTTTATGTAGTATGTTATCAAAAAAATGGAAAAATTAAATTGTAATTTTTAAGTTTTTGAATAATGAAAATCAATCTTTTGTTTGTTGGATGAATCATTTCGAAATGATAGTGGAGAGTTGATAGGGAAAATTATAATTTCTCAAGAAAACCTCCAAAATCTTCACTGAAGAACTAATACTCATACTCAGGATCAAGTGCAACTCCAAATTGAATGCCATTTTGATGAAAGGACAGAGAATATTTGAAGAACCATCTATGTAAGCCTTGCCACCCTCTTTACTAGCATAGATCCATCTTAATGATGGATCTAACATGAGCGGAGAGGGATCAAATTTCTTCAGGTGCAAACTTATTTTAGAGTTCAAAAAACAATGTGTAATTGTATTTTTGAATGCTATATAGATTACATAACTTAAAATTGTAAGTCAAAAAATATTTGTTGGCTTTCTACCAAAAAAACATATACCTAAAAAAAGATTAAACTGTAAAATATGAGACAACTTCAAACATTTTAACCATAAAAACTTATTTTTTCCAATAGATTTATATGATATATACATCATATTTTAAAACAATATATAAAATATTTTACATAGCATGTGCATTGAGCGATTTAGCCCACATTAAATTAGTTCTTTTGTTATTAATATATTTTTAAATTGGATATTTTATTATATACAACATTAAAATATTTTTGAAAAATATAAGGTTTAAGCATCTTACTCACATTGTTTTTTTACTTCCAATTACTTTACATGAAATTATATTAAGTCATATGGACAACTAATTAAACATGTATAACATATTCCTTTTTCCTTTTTATTATAGCAGCCAATGATTTTCTATTTAGAGAATATTTTATTTTTATTATTTTAAAAGAGACATGTCAAATTGAGCATGTACATACTTACACATCGCCTTCACATTAAACTCTACAATAAGCCTTTCAGCTCAATCAAAAGTCAAAACTTTATCATTCTACAATTCCAACCCTTCTGGTAAGATGGTAACTCGACAATGATCTTAAAAAGTGGGAAACAAATAGGAACAAAGGAATTGATATCTCAACTCATACTTCTTTCTTAATATTGATTAGTTTTGGCTGTAAAACATCTATGTTATTTTTTTTATCTATTGTTATGTGGTCATTTAGTAATAAAATTTTAAATATGCGTATAAAACAAAGTAAATTTATTAAAAAATAAATAAGTAATTTAGGTAAATATTTTTTACGATGCTCACCGTGAGCAATAAAAATAGTATATAACAAATTTATTTTTATCTAGGTTTTTTAAGTTTCTAAAAACATGAATGTTGGAAAAATAAATATAGAGATAAAATATCTAAAAAAAGTTCATAAATTTTGTCAAATTGTAATAATAATATATTTTAAATTATAATGCATTTAAATAGAGATATATTTTAAATTATATTTCAAACAAATTAGAGATTAATAGAGGATAATTTTGATCTTACCATGTGCGAGACAAGAACAACCATATTACTTAAATGGTTGTTCAACTCCTATAAACATCAATCCATGATAATTATCAACCAATTTCATGATACATCTTACATTATGAAGATTAACAAAACCATAAAAAAATAATAAGTACAAGATATTTACAAGTGCCAACTCCATGATATACAAAAACAAATATAAATTTTTCTCATATTGAGTAACACACCATTGAAATGTTTTATCCAGAAGAAAATGGTTACTTTTAGTTGTTTTATTGATATAATTTGAAACATTTTATTTAAAGTGGACATTGAAATATTTTATTTATGGCTAATAGTGAAGTACTTTTCTAAATTTCATTTGTAAAAACAATGAAGAAACTATGCATCTCGCTCAAACTAAGATGCACAAAGCACATCTATGTGTGTGTGTGTGTGTGCGTTACTTGAGTTGGACATTGATATATTTCATGCAAGTCAAAGGATTCACTGCTATTGAGGAGGTACATGCCATTGGATGTAATTGGGCTAACCAAATCATTTAAAACTCTATGAAGATCCATTATGTCGAGCTAGATTCCTTGAATACAAACAACATCCTTTTACCTATCATGAATTCTTGCATCTAAAGACCTCATCTATGAATTGAATTTTTCCAAGAGGATGGCATCACCAAATATGGAGTACTATTAAAAATGTCAAGGTAGGGTCAAGAAAAGGTTCCTCATAAGACTTTATAGTGAACTAAAAAGGTTGAGAAAGATAAGGGAAACGTGTAGAATGCCATGAAAATGACTTCAAAGAGAGGAGCTTTCCCACATATTTGAACCCATATAAATATAACATGCATGTCGGACGAAACCATTGAGATTCCATATTGGTGGAAATCATCGATGAGGGATGTTGATTGAAGTTGATTCCCAAAAACCTTAGATTCCACTTTGATGATAGCCTTATTTCATATATGTAGAGGCTTGACAATGACTTGTAATAAACGGGATATTTCAATTGGGAGTCTCATGGGTCCATTTGAGTAAGAATAGGTAATGGGATACATATACATCTTGAAAGGTGCCTATAGAAGACCAAATTGAGCCATTACAATTCTAGTAACCAATGGAGACGCAAAATGATTGAACCATAGTGTGAGGAGGGTGTCATTTGGCTCACACAAAAATAGGGAAGAAGAGTTCTAAATAATTTGTTTAGGGTCTAGAATAATTATCCATTAGCCTTCCTTACTTTCCATAACTTGCTCTCTAAATTGCTTGAACTCAAGACCTTGGGGCATTGCAAGACTGACATCGAAAAATATTCTATGTAAGGGGGGAGAGAGATTTCCATTATTGTGAAGTCCATGAAGTTGATATCTAAAGGAATGGAAGCAAAGGATTTCCATTGAGCTATCTATGATTAAAACTCTCTTGATGATAAAGTATTGCAATTCAAATTTATTATGGAGAAAGGAGAAACCAAACTATAGAAGATTTGAAGGGAAGGAGGAAAATTGCTCTTGTACCTAGAGGTTAATCTCCTTGGATAGTCTTAAAATTTATTTTCAATTCTAGCTTGCACTTCCTTTTGACCCTCAGCAATTGGAGAAACCGTCTTCTTCTTGGAAATCTAGGCCGTGAATCTATATCTTGCTCAATGGTATCTATTTTTGGAAATGCTTCCTATATCACCTCATAAAACAAATAAGCATAAAATGTAATAAAAACTACAAAAATACCATGAATACCTTAATCCACAAAATCTAAAATAGTCATCATATAAACTTAAAATTAAACCCTACCATAAGAGAAAAAACACTAATAAACCCACGAGAATATAAATAAATCCTTCATAAAACTTCACAAACCCCAAAATAAAAATGATGAAAAAATCTAAAAAAATAACTTTAAAAAAATGTTTCGATTACAAACCAATCACAACGATTATCAAAGCAAATATCTTTGAGCATGTAAATGTCCCATGTGAAAGCATTTTCTCAAAAAGTAAAACTACAAATAAAAATTAACGTTCGCTTGAAACCATAACCAAAACTCTTCAAAACTAATATATATATAAAAGTTAAGGTTTTAATCCCAAGCTTTATGCAACCTACACTTAAGAACTAATCCATGATGAACAATAAGCACCTATAACATACGTAAATAAAAAATAATAAAAAATAATTATGTTCTATAATTTACTTAAGTGGTCATTCCATATATATTTTATACAATATCACATTTTATTATATTCACAATTTCATATATATATTCACCATTCATATATATATAATTAGAATAATTGCATATAAGTGGTCATTCCATATACCTTTTATACAAAATCATATTTCATTATATTCACAATTCATAATTTGCAATTAGAATAATTGACAATTGAGTCATTTTAGGTTATCATTATACTTTTAGGGTTTATGATTTTTTCTCTTTAATTTAAATTAAATTACTTCCAAAATATTAAATTTAATCTCTTAATTTACACAATACTCATATAACTTTAACCAATATAATAATATAATCTATTCAAAAAAAATATAAATCACATAGGCATTAACTCAAAAATATTAATTCTTAGAGTGAATTAGGAGATTACCCTTGGCCTCTAATGGACCGATAAAAACGTTCATTGGAAAAAAAAAAAATCGACAACACTTACAATGGATAAATTAATCGATGATACACTTGAAAGATACTTCATGGAAATTAATCGATGATACGAATGATGAAAATACACGAAGATCCAACTAATGCATTCTAACATGTTCCACTAATGCATTCTAACAAAAATAAGGAGCTTGAGTGCGGGACTAGGAAATCACCGTGGACAATTTGTTTGACATCTGAAAGGAAGAGCGGTGAAAATTGAAAAAATTCACGCGCACTTTTGACAACTTCCATCAAATGCTTGGGATTAATGATCCCAAGAAGCACTAGAGCTGAGCTTTAATTATCGACCAAGAGATGTAAACTTTAAGAAAGCTTACATGGTATGTTGCAATAATTTTTAAATCTTAAATTTGAAATACAAACCAGATATAAATAGATAATAAATTTAAAATATTAATTAAATATAAATAAATAAATAATAAGCGTAAAAATAAATATAAAGTAATATATAAATTAGTATAGGTTTATTTTAACTTTAGATTTATCAAAGGTTGAGGTGGATCAAATTTTTTATGTTGTAAATTTTATTTTGAATATAAAATTTGAGAAAATATTTACACGAGAGATTTCATCCCTCTTGATGTTTCATATATATATATATATATATATATATATATATATATATAACCCAACATAACAAGACATTACAACATCTCTTCCATATTAAGTTGAAGAGCACCTCTAGGCACAATGATAATGACATGAAATAAAATATATAGGACATTTTTTTGGAGGAGTGGGGCTTATATTACACTAAGAAAAACTCCAAATACAATAATATTTGAGAAAATGTTTTATAATATTCTATTTTTTTAAATAGACATTCAAATAGCTAAACTCTTATTATCTTTTGTATCATCATTAATGAGTACCAACCACCTTGTTGACCTAATCTGATAAAGATTGTCCTTTTATACTAAATAAATATCGACTACTATCTAATATGTCTTATTAAAAGAAGGTGGTTGGATACATTCATTATCTAGCTCCGAGATAGCCTAAAGTAGGGAAGCTAAGGAGGACCATAACATGGTCTCTGGCTTCAAAAGAAATATTGTCCTCAAGGAAGCTCATTGGGCTAGGTCGAATGACGTAAATCCAGCACCAAAAGGCATTTTCCAACCAATATAAGGGCCCTGCCCAGGTTTGAAACTCAGTTTACCTGTCTAGTGAGGCTTGTGGGTGGAAGAACTAAGCTCAGGATTATAGTTGAAGTCTCACTGACTCAATCTCGAGTCTCATCAGTGGCAGGAAGTAGGTATATTGATTCACCTGATAAGAAAATTAAAAAAAACACTATATTCAAGGCTAGAGATAAAGATATTTCCACGAAAATGTTGTTGATTCCTATGTGGCATATTTTAGTTGCATATATTTCCTTTGTATTATCATTTCTTGATAGAGTACTAGCATAATTACTTCTCTCAAGTATCGAACACTACTTTTGGCTAGATCCAAGTGGAGCATTCTTCATCAAGTTCTAATAAGTTGGTTCACACCTTGCAAGTTCATCCCACTTCTCTTCAAAAAAGACACATGAAAGACTAGATAAATATTGAAGTGAGATGAAATATATATCTTATAAGCCACATGTCCAATGCAATGGGTGATAATATAGGGTACATAAAATTTTGGTGCTAGCATTTGGTAGGTTTTAACTTTGAGTGTTATTTATTCATAGGCTTGAAGGTGAAGAAAAATCTAATCCCCTTCTACAAAAGACCATTATGAACAATGCCAATTGGCTTGTTGTTTTATTCTATTTTAATCCATAATCAAATTATCCTTAAGCATGTGAGAAAATTACTATTTGGTGTAAAGTGTGTTATCCACTACATGAATCTTGGAAGTGGCTAATTAATAGAAAGCCACAAACGAGGAATTTTGGCCGTAGATAACCTTATTTTATATCATTTTGGTAGTGTCCATTGATTTGTAAATTTTTAAGTGAAACATCGTAGACATGTATCTAAGAATATGTTCACAACTTTTGTTTGGTCATCTATTTGGCGATGATCTATTATGTTGATGGTTAGATGAGAACCTTAATGTTTAAATAGTTTTGGCCAAATTTTGGTAGTGAAGGTGGGGTCCTAATCTAAGATAATGGAAGTGGGCATGCCATGTAACATAGAAATATAATGCATAATGACTTGTGCAACTAAGGAGGATGTAAATGGATGTGATATGGAACAAAAATGTGCATGTTTGGATATATGGTATACTACCACCATGATCAATAATTTCTTAACTACATTTGGGAGTCCCATGTTAAAATTCATAGATATGTTTGTCTATATGTGTGTTGGGATTAGTTATGGTTACAATTACCGTGGCTCATTCACTATATCACCTTTTTTTTAGCATCAATCATAGGCCACTACAAACTCTTCAATGTATGCTTCCATTTTCTTATAGAAAATTGAGTTCTTATTGTTTTCATAGGTTTTATGAAATCCATACTAACCCATTGTCGGTGAAAAATTAAACCTAAGACATTTTTTTCCTAAAGGAGGAATTCTTTACAAAAACAATTTGCTATGTATATCTCAATGTCTCTTGTTTCCATTTATACCATATAAAAAAATTGGGTTATTCCGAGAGATATTGGATGAGTTGAACTATGAAGTCATTTTCCAACCATTCTATATGGATTTTCTTAAGCCATATTCCTAGAATCAGTGAGCATAAGGACAAGCGGGATTTATCCTCCTCAAATTTCTTGGATAAAGAATCGACTACCACATTTTATTTTCACTTCTTATACATGATCTCTAATCATAACTTGACATCATTAGTAACCCGTTTATGTTTTTAAAGTGATCAAATATTTATTTCAAGAAATACTTCAACCTATTATAGTTAGACTTAATCTAGAAATGCATCCCAAAAAGGTATTGGTACTAGGGGTCCACTGCATAATGGATGACCATCATCTATTTCTCATAGCTTGTTTTTTCCAAATTACAATATTACAACTACTTACTAGTGAAAGCTAAGGGAATCCCTTCTTACATCAATACTAGTCCAAGAACCCTTCTTGAGGCATCACATTTTAAGAGAAAAGTCTTAGCAAAATTTCCCACTATTAACCCTATAGTAGTGCACATAGAAATATTTTAAATTTGACAATAAATTTTAGTAGATGCACTCTAGACAAAGGTATTAGTTTTGAGTAGTGAAGCTAAGGGAACATAATTTTTTCAGTATTTTTTTTGAAACTTCCTATAGTTTTTTATAATTCCTAAGAATTCATGTAAGCTCTTCAAGGTCTTGGAATAATGACAACTTTTCATAGCTACAAATTTATGGGGATCAATGCATGTTCCTTCTCAACTTACTATGTGACCCAAGTATTCATGCTTTGAAAACCCAAAAGCACATTTGGAGGGTTTCATGAATAGTTGGTGCTTCCATAGGAGTTTTAAGGCTCTATTAGTATGTTCGATGTCATATTCCCATGTTTTATTGTAGATGAAAATATGTAGTAAGAGTTAAATATTCTTCTTTCATGAGGCTTTAAATGGTGGGTTGAGACAAAAGGCATCACTAGAAACTCATAATGACTTTCATGTGTATGGAAGGTATTCTTATGAATATCCATCTCTTTCAACTTAATTATGTTGTATCCAAAATAAGGGTCACATTTAGTGAAACAAATTGCCCCATAAAGTTCATCCAAGTAGCCATCAATACCTAGGATATGAAATTTGTCCTTGATGGTCAACTTATTGAGAGCCTAGAAATAAGGAGACATGAACGGATTGGTTATGAGTTTAGGGGAATGCATGAATATGGGTTACACTTCTGGGCCAAATGTGGTGATGAAATTTCAAAATTTTACTCTTTTAACGAATTGAAGCCCTCAAAATTCACATAAGCATTGTGAATTTTGATTGAGAGTTAAAAGACAATTTTTGGATAATTATGTTGTTGTTGTAATGATATTTTTTTGAAAAAAATTTAGTGTTGTATAATATGTCAATTTGCAAATAAACGAAATGCTTGTCCTTGCAATGTTTTTCACATCTTAAGAGGTTTGCATGTGTTTTCTTAACATAACTTAGTCTAAAATGTGTAATTAAAAAAAAATTATATATATATATATATATATATATATATGAACATGATTTAAATAGAGAGAAGTAATATTTTCATATTAATTTTTTTATGCAAAGTTATATTTTTTTATTATTTTTCGAAGTTGGTGAAGTAATATTTCAATTGCATTTTGCAGACACGTGTTTGCGTAAGTTTTTTTTTCAACTATTTAAATAAATTGAAAAACCAAGAGTACCCTTTTGAAGAGGACTCGTAAACGAAGATAATGATATTTTTTGGAATTTTGTCATTGTGCATATTTTATGTTATTGATTTTTTATTTAGTCTCTTTGAAAATGTCCAAAACAATTTCAAACATTATTGTTAAAATAAATTAGATATCATATGAATTTGAAAATGTCAAACTCATATGCCATTGGATAGAGGATTCCATCAATAATCCAACATGATCAACTTCACCACTTAAGGACAAGTTTTTCCCTAAGTCCACTAGGGTACAAGATGGCGTTATAGAGAAATCTGCAAAATGGGTGCTAAAATTGTGGTTTTTAGGACCTCTAAATATTGATTGAGTTCTTAAATTATAAATTAAAATAGCTCTATTGAGGGTTTAAGAAACCCTCGATCTAGCCATTTACATGGTTAAACAGGGGATTGATCGAAGTAATAAGCTAAATCAAGCCTTTTAAAAATAATATTTTCAAGATATAATCCTTATGTGAATCCCATGGATTCAGAATCAAGAAAGATCTAAATTTTAATCCATTAATAATTTAACCAAGTTAATATGATATTATTTTACTGAAAATGAAAAGATAATTGGATCTTGGTTATGAACACATTTGGAAATTTTTATGTTATTGCGCCAAGCAGCACATTCTATAGTCCATTATGGGAGAAATGTGTAAGTATGTCTATCTGTGCTCAAAATATACCTTGAATTTGAATGGGTCATAAATTTGTCTTCCACAAAAGTTTGTACAAGATTAAAATTCCAAACTATGTAAAATTTTAAACATCTTTACTCTCTAATAAAGTCAATATTGTTTCTTAAATCAAAAGAAAAGGCTTAATTTAACAGAAAGAATAAAAAATACTTTAAATTTGATATAAAATGGGTCCAAAATATTTTAATATATCTTTTATTTAAATCTTTATAAAATGAATCTTTAAAAGGAAAGACCATGTGTTATGGGTGCATTAAAACTTTTAGAAACACAAAATATTTCTAGGTCAAAGTTGTGATATTTGAAAATATTAATTTGATGTAATTTTATTATAGTTTTTGTTGTAATGTCATGTCAAAACCACATTAAATCTAATGCTAATATTAAAAAAATATTATTATTATTATTATTTTTATTAAATATGATGTTAATATTGAAAATTGAATATTAATATATTTTAATATTGATATTATTAAATTTAATAATTTTGGACTAACATAATATTAGCTTTAATATAATATATATTTTTTATATTATAATATATATTAATATATTACAATGCATATTAGCTTCAAATATATATGGGAGGGAAGAAAAAAGACATAGAGAGATAGAGGTAGAGACATAGAGGAAGTGACATGGGAGAGATGGAGATAAAGTGAGGGAAACAGAAGAGGAAGAGTCAATAGAGAGAGAAAGAGAGGAATGAGAAGGAGATAAGGGTAAGAGAGAGAGAGAGAGAGGGAGACACAAATATGGAGAGAGGGAGAGGGGGAGAGAGTGGAGGAAAAAGAAAGGGAGAGAGAGATGGGGTTGGAGGAAAAGATAGGGAGGGAAGAAGAAAGACATATAAAGAGAGAAAGGCAGATAGAGAGAGAGGGAGTGACAAGGGAGATATGGAGAGAGAGTGTGTATGTTTGGGGGTGAGATAGAAATACAAATAAGGACACATGGAGAGAAGGGGGAGAGAGAATGAGAGAGGGAGGGAAATAGTGACAGAGTTGGAGGGGGGAGAGAGAGAGAGAGAGAAAGGTAAGTGGGAGAGAAAAGGAGAGAGATGAAGGAAGAGAGAGAATACTTGAGAGAGAGAAGAAGAGAGGGGTGGAGAGAGAGAGATGGAGTTGGAGGGGGAGAGAGAGGGAGGTAAGAAGAAATACATAGAGATAGAAAGGTGGAGAGAGAAAGAGAAGGAGTGACAAGGGAGATCGAGGGAGAGGGAGAGAGGAGAGTAGGAGGGAAGAGAGATAGAAGGGGAGAGAGAGGGAGAGAAGGGGGGGAGAGAGAGAGGGAGAGGAGAAGACAAAGAGAGAGGGAGAGGGAGAGAGGTATATATAAATATGGAGAAATAATGTGTATGTTTCAAGGTGATATATAGAGACAAAGAAGGAGAGATAGAGGGAGATAGAAATATAGATGGAAGGGGGAGAGAGGGAAGAAGAAAGAGATATATAGTGAGGGAGGGAGGGAGAGATAGATAGATATGAAGAGAGAGAGAGTGTGTCTATTTAGGAGGGTGAGATAAAGAGAGAAAGAAGGAGAGATGGAGGGAGATATAGATATATATTGAGGGGGAAGAGAAAGGGAAAACAAACACTTGCACTAGATGCATTGATTTCAGTGTAGATGTTGATTTCTAATCCTATTTCATTTTTTTCACTAGATGCATTAATTTTTGTGTAGATGTTGATTTCTAATTCTATTTTATTGCTCACATTAGATGCATTGATTTCATTAAAGATATTAATTTCTAATCCTATTTGATTGATTGCATTAGATGCACTGATTTCAATGTAGATGTTGATTCCTAATCCTATTTGATTTCTAGTACTAGATGAATTGCTTTCAGTTTAGATTTTGATTTCTAATCCTATTTGATTTCTTACATTAGATGCATTGATTTCAGTGTAGACGTTGATTTCACACCCTATTTGATTGATTGCATTAGATGCATTGATTTCAGTGAAGATGTTGATTTCTTATTCGATGTAACTAGATGTATGGTGTACATTAATTTCAAGGTAATTAGACTAACATTGTGCATTGATTTTAGTGTAAGAACAAAAAAATTATTAATGACGTGCATTTATTTATATGTTACATTAATTCAACCATAAATAAAATACTTGAAATTCTATCTCAAATAAAATGTTCACTTAATTGAAATGTTTGCTTCTTGAAACTCTAAACTATTTGTAATTAGCTACATTCTTATTATTCTCATTTTCCATGGTTCATATTGGATTGTATAAAGTTCAACACACACACACACACACACACATATCATGTTATGACTAAGCTCTTGTAGATAACCTAAAATGAAATCGAATCGGAAAAAAACTTATTTGTAACTTTTACATCTCCATATCTTTTAAAATTGAATAAAACTTATTTCAATCATAAGGAATCGATTGAAATACTTGGATAGCTAAGTAAATTTAGGAAAGTTGATAACATTATATAAAATTAAAGAAATTTTATCATATATTGTTGTTTACAAGACATCTTTTAAAATTGAATAAAATTTATTTCAATCCTAATTGTGTTTTTTAATTTAACCTTGAAATTAGGAATTGATTGAAATATACTTAAAAGAGTTGGCCATGCAATGGTATATGAGTGGGTCGCAAAATTTTCCATATATGGATTTTTTAAATTATAATATGAATGAATTTAGAATTCAAATAATTTATTTTTAAAATCATTGTAATAAAATACATGTTGATTGCACTAAAAGACACTTTATACAAGCCAATATGAAGCATATTTGCAATTATTTCCATGGTCAATATTAAATTGATACATGATATATTTTAGTTCATTTTAAGTATCAAAGTGACTTGCATCATAGTAATATTGTACTTATATGATGTTATGACTAAGTACTTGTAGACGACCTCAAAAGAAATAAAATTGGATAAAAATTATTTCAATTTCATTTGTATTTTTTAATGAACCTTGAGATAGCCAACTAAATTTAGGAAAGTTCGTATTTAATTATATATAAAATTTTAGAAACATATATTATTAATTATTTGTTGGTATATTAAATTCCAATACATATGACTTAAATATCATGTTATGACTAAGCTCTTGTAGATGACCTCAAAAGAAATAAAATTGAATAAAACATATCTCTTGTTTACAAGACATCTTTTAAAATTGAATAAAACTTATTTCAATTTAATTTGTGTTTGCTAATTGAAACTTGAGATAGCCAAGTAAATTTATGAAAGTTCATATTTAATTATATATAAAATTATAGAAACACACATCATTAATCATTTTTTGGTATATCAAATTCCAAAACATATGAATTAAATATCATGTTATGACTAAGCTCTTGTAGATTACCTCGAAAAAAATAAAATTGAATAAATTTTATTTGTTATTTACCAAGCATCTTTTAAAATTGAATTTAAAACTTATTTCAATCCTATTTGTGTTTTTTAATTCAATCATCATATATTTTAGTTCATTTTAAGTACCAAAGTGACTTGCATTATAAGTTAAGTTTGTACTTATTTTCTTACACCATTAAACTAGAAATCAAAATTGCTATATTCTTTAATAAAAGTTATAGTATATAGAAAAAAATTAGACTAGAAAAATAATTTTAACAGATCCATGAACTTAAAAAATTAATGAACATCCATAAACAAGATTAATAAAAATCCATAAAATAAAATAATGAATGTATCAATAAAATGTCCATATGAAAATATATACAAGTTATAAATGTTACATGAACATCCATAAACTAAAATAATAAGCATCCATAAACTGAAATAATGTTCATGTACATCGATAAAATGTCCATGTATTAAAATATACAAAGTATGTATCACATGTGAATGTCAAGGGTATGAAATGGGCCTGAAAATATATAAACTATCCACTCTAAGTACCAACAGAACTCTTATGTGAGTTCTGTTGCAAAAGGTAAGCATCCATATTCTAGTACTACAATAGCACATCCAAATTCAAACTAATAGATCCTCATTTTTACAAACTATATTGTATGGAAATAAATGATTTTGAACCACATTTTTAATTACATATATGAATCTACTAACCTCACTCAAGTCTAAATGCAAGTCATCTAGGATGGGGGTCTGATGAATCTAGGATTGGTGCTCCCCTACCTGTGGCTCAAAGATTTGGGCCTCCATTGATGGACTTGCATCACCAATGCCTCTATACCCAACATCCCACTCATGCATCCACATAACTGTGACATTGAATGCACTCTGCATAGGGGCTTGTGTACACAATGGAAAAGGAAAATTATAATTAGTCTACAAATTAATTAGCATGCATGTAACTTAAAAAAAGAAGATGTTGAAATCTTAGGAATAAAAAAGTTCACCTCAACTATTGTTCCATGTGGTTGTACATAGTGACTCTTCTCCACATGAGTGTTATGAGGTGGAGGTGGAGGCGGTGGTGGAGGACAATCCATGGAAACATGCACAGGTGGAGGATAACATGGCTGATCAACTGCCCCTTCAGATGACCTCATAAACTAATCCATGTAGTTGGCATGTGTCTACATGTTATAACGAACTTATTAATATAAATGAAATCTAATATGAACTAAATTAATATAAATAATTATGCATAATTTGATGATAAGAGTAAAAAATGTTGTATATATGTACCTGGTATGTGTCCCCCGATTTGTGCACTATTACGAAAAACACTGAGAGAGGGTGGGGTGAATCAGTATTTTAAAACTTACTTTACCTTCTCATTTTCTATTCAAATTTTTGTACGCGACTTTAATGATATAAACCTGTGTATGCATGCTATTGTTATGCAAACAACCAATGTATATCCATTTAACTATATTTTCAATTAATAGTTCATTGTTTTAAGTTGAATCAGTGTGTTTTTCCTTCATTAGAAACTAATTAAACAATATTCAAGTGTAGTAAGAACAAAATAAATCATCACACATAGTCAACACATATGAACACCAGGATTTTAGATGGAAACCCAATGTGGGAAAAAACCACCACTTCTATCATCTTTGTCTTCTTCTTTTAAGAAAAATATTATTTACAATCTTGTAGTGGCGCAGAATCATACTAGTATGCAGGCACCCACTGCAGAAGGATACAACCTTCTCTCATTCTCCAACACCTACTGGAAGGGAGCTACAACCCCCTTACCTTCAATTCCTTGTGGATCACTTTCCAAAATGTTTCAAACTCGACCCACTTGATCAAGACATTGCAACCTAAAGGCCACCTTTCATCAAATTTTCATAGTGGAACCAATACCATCATTAAATTACTGAATTAACTAAAACAAAACAAAAACTGAGTCTGATTGCGACTAATCAAACCAAACTAGAATAGATCATGTGAATGCACTATCAATCATCAAGCCATATATTGTTATCTATCACTAAAACTAACTGTTGCCACTGCAAACCCTGATCGACAGTATGCCAAAAATGTATACGTTACTGTTTTGATACATTTTTCCTTAATCTAACCTACGTACAGATCTCAGAAACATTGATCCTTCAAACTAAAACATTGCACTGCTAAAATCAATCATAGACACAAATATCCTTTATCACATATCTCTAAGCTACTTACAAATCATTATATACCAACATCAATATAGTTCCATATTTCATTCACAAACCATTCAACTTCACCAGAACTATCACATATAGATTATTATGAAGAAGACCTCATCAAAAAATAGCAATAATCATAGCAAGACTGATTAGAAATCATTAATTTCACATACTTTAGAAACCCTAGCATATGTACGTGACACTTACAAAATAATTCATCATGTGTATGCGCCTTTCAAGAAGAATACCCATGTACAGATTTGTCCTTACTACAAAATCAACATGTAACTACCTGGAGGCAGACCCATGTATGTACGCGCCTTTTATGAGACAATATTGCATACGATCTATAATTATTAACTCATTCCTTCGTTGCACAACAGAACTTCAGTCAAGTCCAAATATCGGCAAACCTAGTAACAAACATATGTTAGAACATTATTATCACAGATCAACCCATAAGGAAATCATGTAGTCATTTCAGATCTAAAATATTTGATCCCACATCACATTCCTTGTGCAACCTTATTTCAGATCAAACAATTCATCAACAACCTATTACTTACACACTCAACACTTTGATATTCATCTCCTTATATAGCTTAGGTCTTATCCAATACCACGGGTCAAATCCTTCGCAATACTGATGGTATTACTAGCTAGGATAAAATATTCGTTGCCACCCTAATTACTATGGGCTAATACCATGGTGAAGATCCTTAGTATTTAAGATACCATGGTATGGAAATTGTGCGCACTTTCTCTTCTCGGTACCTGCATGTCTACGCATCTTTGCTTCAAATAACCTGCATGTATTTCTCAAAACATCATCTTCATCATTATTTTGTGTCTAGAATATTATGCTTTTGTCCAAAGTTTTTATCACATGTGTACTAGCTTGTAAAATCACCCCGTTATCATAATTTTGACAATATTCATCAAGTAGGTTTTCATCAGGGACAACACATTTTTCATAATGCAAATAATCTCCCCCTTTGGGCTTCATGGAAACCACTTTGGTGTTTGGTTACCAACCATCTTGTAGATACCTATAGATATACCAAGTTGTTCTCTAAGTAGGATTTCTTCAAGCACCAATCTACTCTCCCCCTTTGACATCAAGGGAAAGGGGTTGCCCAATGCTAAATGAAGTGATGTAGATTTTCTCTGCTAAAAATTGATCACTGAATGCGGACCATGATCCCCTTAAGCAAACGCTAAATTCTCTAAATATATACACAGAAGTAAATAGACATGACCTTTCCTGCCACCAATGACTCATATTGACAAATTTCCCAACACAGTGTGGTTACATATTTGACTCAACATGACATCAAATCCCCAACATGGGATGACATACATAATTGACTTGATCCCAATATTCCATTCATGACTAAATATTACAATTATTACATCATAGGTCTATGACCTTTACATCAAATGACAGATATTACATTTATAACCAAGACCAAAGACCTCAATAGTGAGGTAGCAATACGAAGATAGTCCTCAGTACTACATACCATATAGGATCCATACTTCAAAATTGGATAACAATATCATGGACCTCATCAAAAAGTAAGTCAACAAGTTTTTCAACATGTGTTCCTTCAGCAGCATAATCAAGGAATCATAATGCCAACAATGTACTATAATCAACAAGGAAAAATGCTCCCGACGAACCTGTGCTAACTTTTATATCTGATTATATTAAGTTATTCATCAGTCATGTCATCAAGGGAACTTCATTAATCAAAGCATCAATGTCATATTGGAGCAACTCATAAACCATAAGTACTTGAGCATCAACAGACTATATTTAAGTAGTATTATAACCAACAAGCAAAACAGTCAGAAGCATATCATAATTTTTTTCAATTAGTTCTACTGACACTTCATCACGGGGAAACATACGTGACTGTATGGATCAAAATACATGTATATACGTGAATTTTCTTCATAAAATCCATGTACAGACAATAAATTGCAAAAAGTTTCACTTCCAGCTCTCCCTGAACTTGAAGGATTAGTTAGAATGATTAACAGAGTGATGAAGCAAAGACCACTCCTAATTTCTATTTGATATATTCAAAGGAATCATGTGGAAGCGACTTTGTAAATATAGCTGCAACTTGTTATTTTGATGGAAAATACTCCAGTTTGACATTTTGTTCAAGCACCTTTTCTCTGAGAAGGTGATATTTGATTGGAATATGCTTCATTTTTTAGTGCATGACAACATTTTTAGAAATACTTATGGCATTGGTATTATCACATAGAATGGGAATAGGTGGAGAACAATTGATTTGAATATCTTGCAATGTTTGCATCATCTAGAGAAGTTGTGTGCAACAAGATGCAACAACAAAATATTCTTCTTCTGTAGTGGATAAAGCAATGGATCTTTGTCTTTTTTTTCTGAACCATGATACCAAGTGGGGTCCCATGTAGAATTCTCCTCCACTAGTGCTTATTTTATCATCAACATTTCCTGCCCAATTTGCATGTGTGTAAGCATGAAGAGTAAGATCTACATCTTTGGGATACTGTAAACCAAAGTCTTGAGTTCCTTGTAGATATTTAAATATTATCTTAACTAAATGAAGATGAGTTTCTTTTGGATTTTCTTGAAACCATCCCACAATTCCAACTACATGCATGATATCTGGTCTTGTGCCTGTAAGATAAACTAAGCTTCTGACCATAGATTTGTATTCTGGTTGGTCAATTGGGGGAGAATTGTCATGTGAACTAAGATTACATCCTGTTACCATTGGTCTACATACATGCTTGCAACCTTCCATTCCATATTTCTTGAAAATTTGCTTGAGGTACCTTGTCTGTGAGAGGAAGATACCATTCTTTGCTTGTTGTACTTGTAGACCAAGAAAATATGTTAGGTCACTAAGGAGGGACGTTTCAAATTCTTGCTGCATGAAAAAAGAAAATCTTTGACTGATAGACTCTTCATTGCTGCAAAATATGATGTCATCTACGCAAACAACAACTATTAAAATTTTACCATCATCCATCTTTATATATAGGTTTTTATCTGCAGACCCCTTAGTGAAACCTTGCTGTTCAATATACCTATCAATGCAATAATACCATGCACTAGGAGCTTGCTTTATCTTATATAATGCCTTCTTGAGTTTGAAAACGAGATTTTTATCATTTCCTACAGTGAACCCTTTAGGTTGTTCAATATAGACTTCTTCTTCTAGGTCTCCATGTTACATGTCTATTTGGTCACATAAGTTTAGACGATTTGATCAATGTAAACAAGGTCTATCAAACACTAATTTAGTTTCTACATGCCCTAGACATACCACTTCATTGAGTGCTTTTGTCCATAAAAGTTTCCTAGTTTGAAACCATGCTAAAATGCCTCATTGGGACACCAACGCACCCTTGGTCAGGGAAAACTGCTATGCATAGCAGGTAGGCCCATTCAGACCTGCACTGCATAGCACTTAGGCCCAGTTAAGCCTGCACTGGGTGAGGATGAGTGAAATTGGCATAGGATTCTAGGAATATTCCTTGATTCTAGAGCATTCTAGATGGAACCCAACTCCTATCCTATCAAGATGAGCTCGACATAGGATAGCCTGGGATCATCTAATCCTCTCATCCCTTTGAACATGGAAACTAATCATCCAATTATGGAAAACCATTCAATGCCATATTAATGACAAAACCACTTGCATTCACCTATAAATTGGCCTCTCATCATAGAGCCAAAGGAGCTTGGATCTTATAGAGAAATAATGCTGGTTTAGAGACTTGAATTCATTGTCAAGTAATGTTATGTTGCTGGATTGATGTTACTATTAGTGTGATGAGGGTTTGGACTAAGTTGGATGAGTGACATGAGATCGAACCACATTGGGTGTAACTTCTCCTTCTATCAATCAATAAAGTTGTTTGTTCCTTCTCCAATACTTTTGTTTATATCTATGATGAGTGTATGTTTGAATGTTTTCGACTCCATTTGTTTACAATAAATAGATCATATGCTTTGATTGTTGTCGTCTTCCATTTATGCTGGCAGGTACCAATTGAGCGCATTCAGTTTGAGTGGGAATGACAGGAGCAACTCAAAGGAGATCAAAGGAAGTGAAGGATCACAAGTAGGTTCTTTGATATTATCTATTTATTGTAGGAAAATGTTAAACATCTTTACTTCAATTTTTCTATGTGTAACTACCCACTTAGGGAAGATATACTTATCCGTAGGTATAAATTCCATAAAACAAATTGGCGACCATACTGGGGAAAAGACGATAGTTCCTAGTGGATTACGCTTATCATATTACATCCTAGTAGACTTTACTTGACTTCATTGATCTCTTTTCAATCATTTTGAAGTTTTTTTGGTCAACAATTTGCACTAGAATGCCTACTCTAGGAATGTTCTGTTACCATAGAACCCTTGGTCAAGGGACAGTGCTCTGCAGAGCACCCTTGGGTTAGAGAGAGTGCTATGCAATGTGCTATCTCCCACTCAGGGCTGTGCTGGTCCCTGTCAAGCCAAAAAATTCATTTTGTTTGACTTTTCCAAAGTTTCTTCTGATTGTTGTTTGCTAAAAGATCAATGTTTTTTATGGCTCTGAAATCAGTTTGCATTTTCTTTCCTAGCCCCACTTTGACCTTGATTGTTTAATGTTTCTTAAGAGATTTCTTTATGATTATCAAATCATTGTGTACAATTAGTTTACATTAATTAGTCTTTACTTTTCTGAAAAAGAATTGTCGTAAAGTCTTCATTTCTTTGAAGAAGAAAATGTTGTAAAGTCTTCATTTCTTGTGAAAAGAATTGATTGATTGTTTGTGCATTTAGTTTCTTTGTGTTCATCTAAATATGAAAGGAGTGAAAAGAAAAACATCCATAACGCATTTAGAAGTTTGAGTGTGCTTTTGGGAATGGTATAGGGAAAGTTGCATTAGATGTGCTCTATGCTCTTTGTTTAGAGATTTTGATTTCTCTATCGCTTTTAGTTATGGTTTTCAATGTTTAAATCAAATGAAAAGAATGTTTCTCATGATACTTGCATTCTAGGAGTTTCAAAAACATCATGCAGTGAACCTGAAAGGAAAACTTTTAAACAAGATCAACTAAAATTTATCTCAATTAACCTAATGGAGAATTGTAACTTAATGCATAACATTTAGAGGTCTAGGCTAGAGATGTATTCTGACGTCGTTAAACATGGAAACTATCGCTAACGGTCTGTGATACATTCTGAATATGATACCTCATTCCATGTACGTGAGTATATTGTAACTCATCCATGTACTTTTGGGTTTATCGGGTGATGTTATAGTACAAAAAGTATAAGGGAATGCTCTCACTATGCGGTTTCACATTAGACAGTGCTAACATGGATTGTGTCTCCCCGTACTTTCGAGTATATTTGGGAGGACTACATTAGGTTTCTATCCATCGGTAGGTAATGAAGTCAGCTGCCTTGTATACTATGATACACTGAAAATAGCATTCGGGGAGATTACTTGCACGTATGTTAAGTCCTTGGCTCCTCCGAGACGGTATATTGCAGTTCACAATTACTTGGTAATTCTTTTGCCAAGATTACCCTCTTTTTGTTTAAATTTTTTTATAATAAAATCAATCAGCAATTGTGGAAGAAAATCAACCTTTACCCCGTCATTCACGTAGGATAGTTAGTAAACCATCTTTACCGCCTAAAGCTACACCTAGTAGGCGAAAGCGGTCTCGTTTAACTGGGTCTAGTACATCACAAGCTTCTGGTTCTTCATCTGATTTACCAAAGTCACCTATACCGGTAAGTACTGTGATTCCAGTTACTCCTACTATTGCTAGTTTATCTGATACTGAAGTGGAACCTTTAGAATTACCTAAGGACACTGAAAGTGAACTTAGTGAAATGGTAACTGAAGTTGTCCAATAAGAAGTTCATCCTCAACCTAAAGTTGTTCAACATGAAATTCTTCTGAACTTGAATTTGTTCAACCAGAATTTGATCTCGAACCTATCATAGTTCAACAAGAAGTTACTTCTGAACCAGAAGTTGTTCAAGAAATTCATCCTGAACCAGTTGTTCTTTTACCAGAACACTTGGATCCCGAAGTTGAACAACCAGAAGTTGTTCCCATATTGGAAGACGATTGGCCAGTTTATCCTGAGACATCTGTAACTGTTGAGACTTCTCCTTTATGCAGAGAAAAACACCAGAAATTTATTACGGACATGACGGTGAAATCCTTCCACCCTGTTTGATTGCTATTGAAGAGGAATTTGAAGAAGAAACGTCACCTAGAACTCCAACTAGTTTTGGACCAGGGCTTTATCTTTATCCTTGTTTCCTCAATTAACTTATATTGCTCCTATTCATCCTGTCTATGTTCAAACTCCCGTAGATTCATTAGGACATTTATTGGGTCATTTGATTATGGCTGAAACAACATCCTAGACTATATCATCTATTACAGCTGCAATAGGATCTACTATCACTACTTATTTGATGCTTACCACAACACTTGATTCACATTTGTATGGTGCTCCTTCCATCCTAGTGGGTTACCAATCATTATCTAGAACTCACTCTGGTGTTTCTTCTAGTCCATGGTCTTCACCCATGTCATCCACAGGAATTTTACCTGGTTCTTCACTTACGAATATTGAATAGTTTGATCCATCAAGTCAATATCAAGCTGGTCCATCTAGTTATTGTCCAATGTATCCACTTAAAATTGGATTACCTCCACATGGAGAAAAATACGCTCAATCTTCTTATTCTCCATACTCTCAGGGGCCACCATATGGAAATATATCGTCGTCTTTAGGTCCAACTTATTCTGGAATGACTCTTTCTCAACAGAAGCCCACAATGCCTATTCAACCAAGGCTTGTGTATCCATGAGAACCAATACAACCTGTTTCATCCATACCTACTACACCTGTCGTTACGACTTTACCACAGTCACAAGCTCAGTTGATTGTATCTCAACCTTTGCAAGTTGATCCTTCAACCTCTGACCCTCAAGTTATAGGTCTACAGATTCAGTCTTCTCAATCCATTTTATAACAACCGTGTGTGACAGGAATCCAACAACCTCGGGCTAGTTTACCATTAACTGGGATGAGTCAAACTTATATTGGTCCAATTTATTCACAACCTGGTCAAACTTATACTGGTGGGCAACAACCATGGCAGCCACAATATCAACAACAACAATTCCAACAGTACCAAACTTATCCTGGACTTGGTCAAAAATCCTATGGTGGGTTTGGTCAACAACAAGCTTACCCAGGTTTTGGTCAACAAGCCTATGTTGGGTTTGGTCGACAACAAATTTATCCTAGTTCCCAACAAAAACAACCTTATACTGGGTATGCTCAACAAACCTACCCCTATCAAGGTTACCAGCAATAGATTCCTTATGCTGGTATGCAAAGGCCTATTCCCCAAGCAATTCCTTCTTACCCTCGCTATGCTCAACTCGACCTAAACTGATAGTTTCCTTTTGTCTCAACACTTGAATTACCAGATTTAAATCGGCTTACCAATGATTCCATTATTTATGCACCTTGGTGGTCGATGATTCCACACAAATTGCCTTCTGATATTCTTAAGTTCAATGGAAACCTTGGAGAATATCCCTCCAATCACATTACGACTTTTTGTTTATGGTGTTCATCCAACTCTCTAAATGATGATTCAGTAAGACTACGTCTTTTCCAGTGAACACTTACTGGTCCGGCTGCAAAGTGGTATATTGAATTACCACAAGCTTCATTTTACAACTTCACAGCCTTAGCCACTACATTTTTAACCCATTTCCAGTTACCCATTAGATATGAAACTGGAATGGAATTTTTGACTAACTTTAAACAGACCACTGCTACTCACATTTCTGATCATATTCAGTAGTGGTGTCGTCGTCGTCGAATGGTCAAAACTTTTGTTCCTAATCAGCTTTTAGCTTAGTGGTTTATTAAATCCTTTTTGCCATATATCACCGAGGATCTGGCTAAAGGAGGAGTTGTTAATGAAGAGCAAGTAATTGCTCATGCCCAATACTTAGGCTTGATTTACACCCAGTCTCGCACACTCTATGATAATATTCCAAATGAACCTAGACCAGCTTTTACTATTCCACCACCTCCATCTAGTAAGGACTCTCATGCTAGTGACGTTGTGATAGGTTCTTCAAGCACTCAAACAACAAGTAGAACATCTAGTCAAACACTTGCTATTTCAAATCAAACCTCTCATACACTTGATAATAAAATTTCTTCCGAAATAAATGTCATGTCATCTGACAAAGGTAAAAACTAAAAGCAACCTAGAAGCAAGAAAAAGGGAAAACCAAAAAGAAACAAAATTCTCCCCCTCAAGATAAATCATCTGATTCCTCTTCTCCAGCTCGGAAACCTCATTACCCATGTTTAATTTGTAATGAGGAGCACTTTACGCAAGACTATCCTCACTACTCTGAAGTCTCAAAACTTCTTAAGACTTCTAGTACATCCGCTGTGTTGACAAACCCTTTTCCAAACCCACAAACTCATTTGGTTGCTACAGATCATGCTTCCACTTCCCAAGTGCTCATGCTATCCACCACTAAACCTAACACTGATGTTTTTGTGACTAACCAAAGTAAATATTACGGTAATCCACCATTGTTGTCAAATAACCAGGCTACAGATCAACCCAATGCTTTGACTTCAACTTCGTGTGCCTCTATTCCACCACCCATTGCACCAGAGTTAACAATAAAACCTCCAAATGGAGTTTTTCATAAAACTACATTCAACCCTTGAGCTTGAGCAGCGCAAAATTATAACATATAGTAGAAGATTTGGCCCAGTCACCTTCTACTATGTCGACGCTTGAGGTGCTTCAAAATTGTCCCTCCCAAAAGCATGCTTTATTGTCAACAATTGGTGGAATTGATCCAACAGATTTCAGTCTCATAACTTTTCACCATGCGGGCTATACACCATAATTACCAGCACAGTTAGCATTCTTGATCCAAGTAAATTCGTTGAATCACCTCATTCGCTAAATCATTGTTGACGAAGGTGAATATAGTATCATGTCAATGAATTGCTGGAAAGAACTTGGCTCACCTCCTTTATCATGATCACCTACAATGTTAAAATATTTTGTGTCACACTTATAAACCTTGTGGAATTTTAAGTAACTTGTAGATAAAACTAGGGGGAAAAACTATAATTGTTGAAGTTGGGGTCATTGACAGACCCCTTGACTACAATATTTTACTAGGAATATCATGGGTTTATGCTATGGTTGTTGTGGTTTCGACATACTTTCGTATGATTTCTTTCCCTCATAAAGGTGGAATCATAGTAATTGATCAACTCGCCTTCTTCGCGTCTAGTTCATAGGCAACTGGAAGCATTCCATTAGTTCACAGACCTCCACTATCTCTTCAAAACATTGGATTAGGTCTCTTCAAAGATTCTTCCCTAATGGGCATGTTTTCACTACCGTCACCATCACAAATGGTGGAAGTTCCAAAAGTTGAGACGTGCATTATGATATCTTCCACTTCATCTGACTCATGGAAGATTTCCAATAATTCTAAAGTTGATATGTGTAATGAAACCATGCCGCTAAGCATAATTGAGCTCGCATAGCAATCAATATTTTTGGCTTGCACAGCAAATCCAAATCCATCATCACCGATTGTATGGGTTGATCATTCCTTAGAATATGGTACTTCCTCTAATCCTTTTTTACATGCATTTTCTACTGATGAAGGAATCATCCAATCAATGATGACAGAAGAAGAACCATGGGAAGATTATCATCATCGATCCCATCTTCCAAATCAAATAGAAGATATTCCAAATGAACTAAATCGCCCTTTAATCACTGATTTCCTTTCGAATTCTGTATTTATAGACACAGACGATTCTGAAAAAAACTTATAAAATATCGAAGAAACCATTTCTATCACTATTTCGACCAAACCTGGAATTGTAGAAAACATCCATGTTGGAAAATATTGTTCTCCATTGGAACTTGAAACTTACTGTGCTATCTTTCATGAATTCCGCAATATATTTGCTTGGTCATATGAGGAAATGCCAGGTATTGATTCTTATATAGTTGAACACGAGATTAAAATTTATCGTGATATCAAGACGATACAACAGCACCTCTGTCCTGTTCATCCAAAGAAGGCTGCTTCCATAAAAGCAGAAGCTGAAAATCTCTTTCATGTTGGTTTCATATACCCCATTCCTCTTACTGATTGGGTTTCCAATCTTGTTCTTATCATGAAGAAACAAGGAACAATACGAGTGTGTGTTTATTATAGGGATGTTAATCATGCTTGCCCAAAAGACAACTATCCCACTCCCTTTATCAACCAAATAATTGATGAATGTGCTATATGTGAAATATTTCATTTATGGATTGATTTCCCGGTTATAATCAAATCAATATCTGCCTAGAAGACCAATATAAAACTGTCTTTATTTGTCCCTGGGGCACATTCGCATATAGGAAACTCCCTTTTGGTTTGAAGAACATTGGGGAAATTTTTCAAAGGACAATGAATTATTCCTTCCACAACATCAAACACATCATTCAACCCTATCTAGATGACTTACCTGCTCATTCACAGAAACGGGCTGATCACCTGCAACATTTGAGAGCCATCTTTTTATGGCACTGACATTACAAAATTCGACTCAATCCACATAAATGTGTGTTTTGTGTCGATTTCGGTCATTTTCTTGGTTTCGTAGTGTCTAAAGAAGGAATTGGACTCGACCCATTGAAGGTTAAGGAAATTCTTTGTCTGCCTCCACCTTCCAATTTAATTCAGTTATAGAGACTCCAAGGGAAGGGTAACTTTCTAATGAGATTCATTGCCAACTATGCCGAAATGGATAAAGGATTCACTCGTCTTTTGAAAAAGGGAATTGCCTTCCATTAGGATCAGGTTGCGTAAGATTCCTTTGATTCTCTCAAAGATACCCTGATCCGAGCATCATTAATGTATTCCCTTGATTATCAGAATGACTATTTCATGTATCTCGCCACTGAAGATACAACCATTCATATGGTTTTAGTCCAAGAAGAAGATGGGATTTAACATATGATATATTATATGAGTCATAATATCAAAGATACAGAAGTTAAGTATTGTTATGTGGAAAATATAGCTTTGGCTTCCGTTCAAGCTATACATAGGTTTCACCATTATATCCTACTCTGAAAGACCACTGTCATTTCGGAATGCAACCGTATGACATCCATCTTGTCACGTCAATTACTAGGGGGGAAATATTCAAAATGGATCGTCATTTTGCAGGAATTTGATTTGGAATTCATCAAATCCAAGTCAAAGAAATCTCTAGTTTTTGTCGAGATTCTTTGCGACCTTCCCTCTACTGCCTTCGACTCAACAGCGGAACCATCATTTCTGGATGAGTCTCTGTTTTTGATCTCATCATTTGACCTTTGGTATGGAGATATACTGATCTATCTCCAAAACTCAAACTTTATGGTTCGATACCTCTCGCTCGCAACAGTGACGTATTCGATATCAAGCCAAATATTATCTGATCATTGGCGACACCCTTTACCATCACGTTATCGATACGATTCTTCATAGGTGCCTCACACATGAGGAAGCTGAGAAAGTTCTAAATGATTGTTATTCTAGTGCTTGTGGTGGACATTTATCTGGGTATGCTACCGCACAGAAAATTCTCTGGACATGGGTATATTATTGTTTTCGTTGGCTATTTTACGAAATGGGTCAAGGCGATGCCTACATTAAACAACAGTGGTGAGACAGTTGCACTTTTTTTCTTCAACCGTGTGGTTGCAAGGTTTGATGTACCACAAGCTATAGTTACAAATCATGCTTCACATTTTTGCAATCACATGATGACTAAATTAACTGCCAAGTTAGGACTCTCACATGATAGTTCTACTCCCTATTATCCACAAGCTAATGGGAAAGTTGAAGCCATCAACAAAGTCCTTAAGCGAATGCTTCAATGAATTATAGGAGTTCACAAATGAAAATGGCATTTGATCATGTAATCAACTTTTTGGGCTTACCAAACCTCAGTAAGAAATGCAACTAGATTCACACCTTTCCAATTGGTGTACGGTCTTGATGCAATATTTCCAATACAATTTGAGATTTCATCACTAAAACTTGCAATTGACTTGTTACCTGACACTTATGATGAGGAAGCACTTTTCTTAGAACTCATCCATCTAGATGAAACACGTCGTGAAGCTGCATTGGCTAACGAAGCACATAAGAAACGAATTAAGGTGCAATATGACTGCAATGTCAAGCCTCCTATATTCTCAAAGGGGGACTTGGTCTTGATTTATGATCATCGAGCTGCTAAATTAGGAACAGGAAAATTTGAACCACTATGGATGGCTCCCTACATTTTCAAGCGTGTTTTGGAAAAAGGTGCTTACAAGTTGGTTGATTATGATGGAATTCCATTGTCGTAGCCCCAAAACGGGTTGTATATTAAATTCTACTATGCTTGATTGTGCATAGTAAAAACACTGTATATAGACTTTGATTGCGTGTGTGTGTCACAGTGTGAATTTTAAGAGTTTTTATCTGGTTAGTAATCTACTTTTCATTTGTTGCAGATGTCGAAATGTTTGGAACCATTTGTTGGTTATGCCAATGGTGCTAGTCGTAGTCCGCAGAACTTATCGTCTCCAACATGGGCTATATTCGCTCCAAATGATGAATTGTATCGGTTGTTCTAAGAACAATATCATTGAGTATAGTGCATTGATCGAGCTCCTCTCTGATGCCATTTCACTTTGGAATTTTCTGAATCATCATTAGGCTAAACTCACAACTTGTCATACTACAACTTATGAATGTTTATACCGTCTGAAATCCAACTTTTCATCGTATATTCCTTAGATTTCGTCTGTTGGAAATACATTTTGATTACATTCAATATCAACACATTTCCAAGAACTTTAACACATTGACTAATTCTTCAGCGAATTACATGTTAAAAAAACATTTATGACATATGTAAAGAGTAAATTTTCAATTCACATCAACAGTTGAATAGGATTATGCATAACCATATAAAAATACTGAAAGTAAAATAGATAGATCTTCAAATTTTTTACAAAAAATTGTGTCCAAGACATGTAGGTCATCTGACCTCAAAACCTCAAAATGCATACAGTAAATCATCTTAAGTAGATCTAATGATGCTCATGATAATAGGTCATTGCTTGAGCTATCATGTGTAATAGCCTCATCCAACGTCTAGGTACACGAATAGTATGACATTGCAGTCTCATTGGTAACTACTCGATTCGAACATCCAGTATGCCAAGGGTTAACCCCTCTATATGATCCTGCAACTCCACTAGTGTCTCGATCAAATCTAAATCTTGGAGAATTGCTCTTCTGACATTTATCCCCATTGGTTCACCCACCTCCTATTGATGACCATTTGGATGAATGGTAACATCTGTATACATGAGAACATTTTTAGTTTAGTATTGGAAACATCGAAAATCACAAAAACATGTAAAAACTCAAAAAATAAAAAACACATGGTCAAAACAATTTACTTATAGCACCCCATTGAGCACCCACTGGTAATCTAAAATCTTCATCTCTACGAAAATCCATCCCTGCATATGGATGCTCCTCGATGACAATATGTTGTCGATGGATCCAACTGAATAATGCGGTAGAAAATGAGATTGATGACTGACCAACACATCTAGCCATCAAATCTACCTATCTCTGCATCCTTGGATCTCTAGGACCAGCTAAACTCAATGTCACATGCTAAGGTTGCATCAATGTAATTCTCTCCAAAGTAAAAGTGATCAAGATCGATCCATAGCTGAAATTTTTGGTCTTACCCCTTTTTACCTTAGTAAGATGCTCTTTCAACAAAGAGATTACTTCCTCACACTAGTTGAACATAGTTGGCTCGAGACACTCGAGCACATACTGCATGTATGATTTATTCGCGACAGGAAGTGTCACGCTACCTACCAACTTTTCAATAGTAAAGAGGATTGTTCGCAAGGGAAAATCACAAACATCCCTGATATTTATCTTTCCATCTTTGCTAGGTTATGTACCTGGCCGACAAAATTGTCGAATGTTCCCTCACTGATTCACCCCCACGGGTAGAACCTAAAAGAGAAATGGGGGCACCACGTTTCGACAATCCTGTGAGAAAGTAAAAATCATCGATTAATATAGGGAGCACTTTGTCCCCTATGTGAAAAAAATGTTCTGTTGGATCCCGTGAAGGAACCAAGAACTACAATAGTTCTAACTATTGCCTCATCCCGGATAACCTCAAATATTTGAGTAACCCACAATCTCTGAGGGCCTCAACAGTACCAGGATCATTTAGGGCAACCATATCCTATTCTTTGTGTTCTCTTTCGCGCCATGTGATAGCCATTCTAATCCGATCAAATTCTGAAATCACACCATAGGCTTAGTTAGGATCCATTTCATGCAAAAAACTGAAGAGATTTTGGGTAAGGATGATGAATCAAAACTCTAAATTGTTCCCAACGCACCCCTGGTCTATAGACAGTGGACTGGAAAGTAGGTTCCCTTATGTTTGACTGCTCTGTAGTGTATTTTTTTATGCATGAGGGTGCGTCGATCCCAGGGCGTGGTATATTTAACCTAGGGACCCCAAAACCCTAATTTTTTTTCCTGAAATTGAAAAATAATGACCTTAAATGAAAGAGAAGAGATAGATCTCCTATTTGGTTCTGACGACATGAAGAATGATCCACAGAATCTCCAGCAATTAGCTACTGAAGTTTGAGGCCAAAAACTGGTTCAGAGCAAAAAATTGAATGGTAAATGTAAAATGGTAAAATGACTTTGTAAATTCTTGTTTTATGCTTATTTCATGTTAATTAAATGAATAAACTATAGTTTTTAGCTATTTTTACCAATGAAATAGGTATGTTTAATCTGTTTGGTGGTTCTTTGAGCAGGTTTACAGCTGACATAGTGAATTTGACGTGCATGATTGTAAAATGTACTTTTGACCACAAAGCATACTTTTATCTCTTTTTCAAGCTTTGTTAAACATTGAAAAAGGAACCCCCCTAGAGTCCTCTTTCAGCTCTTTTCAGACTCTCAAAATATGAAAATATTGTGGGCGCTTGTCCTCTTTAGCTCATAAATAGTTTGGAAACAACATCTACTCAGTATAAATTTAACCATTTTCCAGACTGAGATAGATTACCTACGAAAAAGTAATACGTTGATCGAACATGGTCAATAGGTTCTCTCTTGTATTATTTTATACTTTTTCGGAGTTGAGAGACAAATTTACGAAAAATAACTTGTGGATTTTTCTTTTTGTCCCTTTTCAAACTCTCTAAACATGAAAAGGATTGAGTTCTCATTGTCGTTAAACTCGTTAAAGCATCAAATATTGACAAACTTTTCCATCATGAAAAGACTGAGTTTCACCTCTGCTAGACTCGTTAAAACATCATATAGCGATGGATTCACCCAAAGGGTGGAATTATACTTCAAGCATATGTTATCCTCCTCAAGCTTTTTAAAACAAATAAAGAGGTACTGGTAAAAAATGACCAGGGAAAAGGGATAAATCAATTTATGGTAGCAAGTTTCTCTTGAACATGACACTTTCGCTTCAACTCTATGACTATTTGGGTTGGTTTATCTGCTTGATGGTTATCATACCTATGGTCTATCACACCATCCATCACTTTGGTTTTGGGTCAATAATGCTAATTCATTCAGTGTCTCTGACATGTTCAAAAGAAGTCACTCAGTAAACTTCATCCTTTGCAATACTCATAAACCTTCATTTTCATGACTACCATTCTTGAACATTGTGTCATCAATCACATTCTATCTTCAAAATCATTACACTTGTTTTGTGTCACTGATGGGGGATACATCAAGGCCCTCCTGCGACGAGTCACTTCTTGTCAACATTAGCACATTATCCAAGAAGTTCACTTAGAAACACCCTTCCAGTACTTTGAGGCTTGCATACAACAATGGCAAGTTTCTCACTTCTAGCGAGAGGTTGACATCATAGACCTTCGACCGAAAGACTTTGTATGGTGTTCAACATCAAAACATCTATTCACACCATGCAGAATGTATTGTAGTACCTTGAGAATCATGATCATTATTGGTGATTTCCCTCGCATCTGTTAACAACTTACATCATTGGCTCGTAATGAGATAGTGTCTTCCCATGTTTGACTTCAGATCACATTTTCACATGGTTAGACTTGTACTTGAGCAAACGGTTGGACGAGATAGAAGACCTCGGATCTAGTTTCATCCATCCGGGCTGCGATTTCAGGAGAATACTAAATCATCTATATGATGGCTTTACAAAGATAGTCAAGGATCTATATGTGTAGAGCACTCTCTGATTTATGTGCATGTAATGAAAAGTTTATATGTTGATCATGGGTATGCCTTCCCTCAACAATTCATGATAAATTCAAAGATATCAAGATATTATGTATTGTAATCGATGCAGGTCACTATCTACTTCAAATCCTCCTCATCACATCATAAATCATATCACTCAACATTATCATTTTTGACTTCATGCTTTAGGGGGTAGCTGTTACAGGTCTATTTGGGCACATCACTTCAGATGATCAGATCAGTGTAAAAAGGGTCTATCAAACCCTAATTTAGTTGCTACATGCCCTAGACATGCCACTTCATTGAGTGCTTTCATCCATAAAAGTTTCCTAGTTTGAAACCCTGCTAAAATGCCCCCTTGGGACACCAGCGCACCCTTTGTCAAGGGCAACTACTCTACATAGAAGGTAGGCCCATTCAGACCTATGATGCATAGAACTTAGGCCCAGTTAAGCCTACATTGGGTGAGGATGAGAGAAATTGGCATATGATTCTAGGAATATTCCTTGATTCTAGAGCATTCTAGAAGGAACCCAACTCCTATCCTATCAAGATGAGCTCGACTTAGGATAGCCTTGTATCATCTAATCCTCTATCCTCTCATCCCTTTGAACATGGAAACTAATCATGAAATTATGGAAAACCATTGAATGGCATATTAATGAAAAAACCACTTGCATTCATATATAAATTGGCCTCTCATCATAGAGCCAAAGGAGCTTGGATATTATAGAGAAATACTATTGGCTTAGAGACTTGAAATCATTGTCAAGTAATATTATGTTGCTGGATTGATGTTTCTATTGGTGTGATCAGGGTTTGGAATAAGTTAGATGAGTGACATGAGATCAAACCACATAGGGTGTAACTTCTCCTTCTATCAATCAATAAAGTTGTTTGTTCCTTTTCCAATAATTTTGCCTATATCTATGATGAATATGTTAATGTTGTCGATTGCATTTGTTTACAATAAATGGATCATATGATTTGTTTGTTGTTGTCTTCTGTTTAGGTTGGTAGGTACCAATTGGGAGAATTCAGTTTGATCGGGAGCAAAGGTAGCAACTCAAAGGAGATCAAAGGAAGAGAAGGATCACAAGTAGGTTCTTTGATCTTATTTGTTTATTGTAGGAAAATATTAAACATATTTACTTAAGTTGTTCTAAGTGTAACTACCCACTTAGGGAAGATATACATATTCGTAGGTATAAATTCTGTATAACACCCCATTTAGAAATGCATATTTAACATCCATTTGATAGACTTTGAAATTGTGAAAGCTTGAAAAGGGAATACAAATTCTTATGGCTTCAAGTCTAGCTACAGGTGAAAATGTTTCTTCAAAGTCTATTCCTCCTTATTGAGCATAACCTTTGCATACAAGTCTTGCTTTTTTTCTAATTGCTTCTCCATTTTTGTTTAGTTTATTTTTTAATACCCATTTTATCTCAATAACATTTTTATCGTGAGGTCTTGGTACTAATTCCCATGTAAGATTATTTTCTATTTAGTCAATTTATTCATCCATAGCCTTAACCAAACATTCATCCTTTCATGCTTGATTTACATTTTGTGGTTCAATTGTGGATAATAAGGCTAGATAACTAGGGGTTCTAGCAAGAGCTCTTCTATTCTGTACTCCAGCTTCCTTTTCTCCTAGAATTTTAGATTCTAGATGAATTTTCTGAACATACATTGATGGATTCCTTTCTGATGCTTATATATTTTCAATTCCTTCTTATGATGCTTCACTAGTTTCTTCTCTTACATCTTTTTCGCTAGTTGTAGAAATACATTCTTCATTTGTTAGTGCTTCCCTTTTCGTACCTTTGCATGCTTCATCGATCACAACATCAATACATTCAACAATATTTTGAAGTCTTTTATTGTAGCATTTATATACTTTTCTTCCAGAGGAGTATCCAAGTAGAATTCCTTCATCTTCTCTAGCTTCAAACTTTCCAAGCTTATCATCATTATTATTTATGTAACATTTCCTTCCAAAGACTCTAAAATTCTTGACAGTTGGAGGCTTATTGAACCAAAGTTCATGAGGATTCTTATCATTGTTTACACAGACATGGGATTTGTTGAGAATAGTCACAGTTGTATACGCTGCTTCTCCCCAGAAATTATGAGGTGTCTCATACTCATTGAGCATGGCATGTGACATTTGTTGAATTGTTTAGTTCATTATTTTTTCCACCCCATTTTGTTGAGGAATTTTAGCTATAGAAAATTGCCTCTTGATGACATGCTATTCACAAAATTTAGAAAATTCATCTAATATGAATTCTCCTCCCGTGTTAGATCTAAAACATTTGATTTTTAAATCTAACTCATTCTCTAATAAAACCTTGAATACTTTAAATTTATCAAATGCTTCATCTTTATGTTTTAATAAGCTAATCCAACACATTCTAGTAAAGTCATCAATGAATAAGATGAAATATTGTTCTCCTCGAGGCGAATTTTTCCTCATAGGTCCACACAAATCAATATGAATAAGTTCATGTGGCATACTTGCAATACTTTCTTTGGCATTGAACTAAACCATGGTTTTCTTACCGAATTGACATGATTTGCATATGGTACTTTCTGGTAGAGAGAAGCTAGGTAAATCGTGAACAACTCCTACATTTCTTAACTTATGTATTTGAGTGAATCTTAGATGTCCAGATATTTTTTTCCATAGCCAAATTTATTTTGCTTTGCTAACGTAACATTTTTCTAGACCTCCTTCTAAGACATAAACATTACCAATATTTATTGTCCCTCTTTATTATGATCTTACCTATATCGAGATTCTGAACCACACAATTATTTGATTTTAAAATAAACTCATGCCCTTGGTAACACATTTGACTAACACTAAAAAAGTTATATTTTAATCCATCAACAAACAAAACATTTCTAGCTTTAACTTTTCCTTTCAACAAAACAGATCCTTTTACTTTGATAGAAGCAGGTGAAGTATTTCCAAAGGTTACATTATTTTCTTTCTTTATTTCATTAAAGGACATAAACTTATCTTTATCACCTATCATATGCTTTGAGAATATATTATCAATGTACCACAGATTCTCTTAGTATCCTGCATATAAATTTAGACCATCATTTTCAGATTCCATAGTCTTCTCTTTCCATACCTTAGATGTTGTTGTCTTTTGTTCATTCTGATCTTGCATTCAGATTCTTTATGCCAAATGTTTTTGGAAAAGGAACATTCAGTTTCATCTTGAATAGGTGAGAAAGTATTGTGGGAGCATTTCTTTACCCCTATCTCATTCTTTTTCTTTCTTCCTTCTCTAGTGATGATAGTTTTGTAAGAAACACACTAAGAAGCCTTCTGACCAAAATTATGACAAGTGAAGCATTGACCATTAAAGTACAAGTTTCTGGGAGTATAGTACCTTCTTCTATATTTTTCCCTTTGATATTAGTAAGGGAGATTTACCTGAGAAGTATTTGATCCTTTATTATTTTTCTGATAGCTAGAGTTTTGTTGACTACTTCCTTTTGCTGCATTGAGATAGCCTCCTACACCTATTTCAGAAAGCTTTACAGTCATTTATCATTATCCACTATACCTAAGACATGTTTCTATGAGAGGAAAGAATTTCACTTTGATGATATCATCTGAGGTTTCAGATCCTTTAGAAAACCTAAGATTTAGACCTTTTGTTTCCTCAAATTCCTCCCTTAGACTTAATATTTCTAGTTCGAACTTTTCATTATGCTTCTCCTTTTCTAGGATTTGTTTCTTTAGAGCATATTCTACTAATTTAGCTTCTTCCAAACGAATTCTAAGCTGAGTTATTTCTACAATGAAAATCCTTTTCTTCTATGGCATCCATAAAAACATCATCAGACTCATCAATACATTTATCTTCAAATGCCATAAATAATTGATATTCTTGATCAAAATCACCTTCTTTGCCATTTGAAAGACCATAACTATCTTCGAGAGTGTAGAAAATTCTTTTATTTTCAATCTTTCCTCAAAAATTTTATTTTGTTGAATTCTTCCCTCTTTCCTAATTTTCTCTATAAGGACATTTAGCAACATAGTGACCAACTCTTCCACAAGAAAAACATTTGAAGGGAAGCCTACCTTTGAATCTGCCAGTACCCATTTGAAGTTTCTTCTTGAATTTTTCTTCTTCATCATCTGATACATAACCATGTTCCTAAAGTTCCTCCTTTTCTTTTCCTTTAGAAGTTACATCCTTGAATGCATCTTCTTCGATATCTGAGGGACCCCCTTTTGCTCATTTCATAGGATGTTAGAATCCCATAAAGTTGTTCAACAGTAAGGTTCTTCAAATCCTACATTTCTTTAATGGAAGATACTTTTGAATCGAATTTTGGGGTTGGAGATCTTACGAATTTTTCCACTAGATATTATTCCTTTACTTCATCACCAAGATTTCTCATTGGATTAACGATCTCATCTACTCTAAGAAACAAACTTGCAATGCTTTCATCATTATGAATCCTGAGAATTTCATATTGAATTCTAAATTTTTGAAGTTTGGCACTCTTTACCTTGATGTTGCCTTAATAAATTTGGATGATCGTAAAACATATAGCCTTTTCAGTATTCAATTGCATGACTTTGAAAAATTTTGATTCTACCAATATTCCTAACATATCATTGACAACTTTTTCATTGGTCTCATATTTTTTCTTTTCTGCTTGATCTTTTGGAGTGGTGGATGGATATTGGTAGCCTCCTTCAATGATTCCCCAAACATTAACTCAAGTGACTATAGGTAAGCTCTTGTTCTGACCTTCTAGAGAACTAGATTGGATCCAATGAACAATGGTGGCTGGATGGATGCTACTCCCTCTAGATTGCTCATTTTGCTGAATATTCCTTCAAGTGATCAAGCTTCTTTTGAAGGACCTTCTCTTATACTAATTGTTAGGAAAATTACTAAGAGTGGGGGTGAATCAGTATTTTAAAACTTGCTTGACCTTCTCATTTCTATATAGATTTTTGTACACAACTTTAATGAGATAAACCTATGTAGGTATGCTATTGCTATGCAGAAAACCAACGTATCCAGTTAACTATATTTTCAATTAATACTTCATCAATTTAACTTGAACCAGTGTGTCATTCCTTCATTAGGCATTAATTAAACAATAATCAAGTGTAGTAAGAACAAAAAAAAATCACATAGTCAACACACATGAACACCAATATTTTAGGTGGAAATCCAATGTGGGAAAAAACCACCGCTATTATCGTATTTGTATTCTTCTTTAAAAAAAATTATTCTTTACAATCTTGCACTAGCATAGAATCATACCAGTATGCAGGCACCCACCTGCAGAAGGCTACAACATCCTTATCTTCAATTACTTGTGGATCACCTTTCAGAATGTTTCAAACTGGATCCACCTAATCAAGACATTGCAACCTGTAGGCCACCTTTCATTAAATTTTCATACTAGACCCACTACCATCATCAAATCACTGAATCAAATAAAACAAATAAATCACTGAATCTCATTGCAACCAATCAAACTAAACAAGAATAGGTCATGTGAATGCATTGTCAATCATTAAGCCATACACTATTATTTGTCACTAAAACCAATTGTTGCCCCTGCAAACCCTGATCAATAATATGTCAAAAATGTACACGCTAAATTTATTAATTATACATGTGTTTACACATTTTTCCTTAGTCAAACCTGCATACATATCTCAAAAACATTCATCCTTCATATTGAAACAGAACACTGTTGAAATCAATCACAGACACATATATCCTTTATCACAAATCTCTAAGCTACTTACAAATAATTACATACCAACATTAATATAGTTCAATATTTCATTCACAAACCATTCAAATTCACCAGAAGTATCACATACATATTATTATGAAGAAGAACACATCAACAGATAACAACAATCACAACAATACTAATCAGACATAGTTAACTGCACATACTTCAGAAACCCTAGAAAATGTATGCGACCCTTAAAAAATACTTCTACATGTGTACGTGCCTTTCAAGAAGCATACCCACATACAGATATGTCCTTACTACAGAAGTCACACGTGGCTACCTGGAGGCAGACCCGCATATGTATGTAATTTTTGTGAGACAATCTTGCATACAGATCTGTAATTATTGACTCATTCCTTCACTGCACAATAAAACTTCAGTCAAGCCCAAATCTCAACAAACCAAGTAACAAACATACGCTAGAAATTATTATCACAGATCAACCCACAAGCAAATCATGTAGTCATTTGAGATCCAAAATATTTGATCCCACAACACATTCCTTGTGCAACCTTATTTCATATCAAAAAATGCATCAAGAACCTATTACTTTCACACTCAACGCTTCGGTCTTCATCTCCTTATCGGGGAAAATTATAAGGATGGAAAATTATCTTTAACCTTAAAAAGATTGGTGAATCTCAATAGTCCCTAATATGCAAACTATGAAATGCTTATTGATGTATTTGTAAAATTATTGAAATTTATAATGATTTTATATATACTCTCTATATAATGTTGGCAATTTTTAAGGTAAAATAATTTTATATTGTGAATTTTGGGCGAATCAACTTTATAAAAATGGAAATCAGTGAATCTTCTTTTTGGAAAAATCATGGAAAATTAGCCCACCTGCGAATATCAGACCCTAAAATTTTCCATGCTCCTTATATAGCTTAAGTGTTATCCAATACCACAGGTCAAGCCCTTAGTAATATCAATATTATGGTCCAATACCATGGTAAATATCCATGGTATTTATGATACCATGGGGTGTAAATTGTACACACTTGCTCTTCTCCATACACATGTTTCTATGTAGCTTTGCTTCAAAAATCCCGTGTGTATTTCTCAAAACATCACCTTCATCATTCTTCTATATCTATACTACTATGCCTTTGTACAAACTCTTTGTCACATGTGTACTAGCTTGTAAAGTCATCCTGTTATCATCATGTTGACAATATTCATCAAGTAGGTTGCCATCAAGGATAACACATTTGTCACAATGGCAACATGCACCCCACAAGTGTTATGGGTGGCATCGCAACACATACATGCATATGAAAAAAGTTTGTCAATGGGTAGACTTGAGATAAATGAATCATCATATAAAGGAGCTAGCATCTCAAGAGGCGATGTTGATGATCTGCTCATCTCTCCATGCAATAGGACATGCACAATGTCCATTGTTGTCTGCATGTTATATGCAATGGTATCCCTGGTCTCAATGTCGAGCTGAGATGGCTCCTATAGCTTTGTTGGAAATACCAGGCTTTGGGACAGTAGTGGAAATAATCTTGGAGGTGTTGGTACATGCTCAGGGTCCCTATGAGACCCATCACAATGGTAGTTACATCCCTTGCAGGATCCATAAAATTGAGATCATGAGCTGGTGTAATCTGACCTCATATGTAGCATGAAATATGCATATATATGCGTTTAAAAGTAAAGAGGGACCTTGTCATGGTGGGGGAACTATTTCCCAACCTCCAATGAATCGATCATTAAAAAAAGGGGTTGCATCAACGTTCTTAAAATATCTCAGTGTAATTAGACCTTTATGTCTAGCAGGGCACTCCAGAAGGATGTTGAACAACTCCCCATGAACGTCAATGTTCTTGTGCCCCTTTCACCACCTCCCAAGTATGTGGGCCTATAACCTCCTACCTCCTAATCCTCTGTATGGAATGTAGGATGAAACTCTATGGGCCTAGCCTCTTGTATGTCTCGATCAACCTATTGATGTTATCCAACATCAAAGACAAGCTACACCTAGTAGGCGAGCTATCGTGGATGTTATTCAAATCTCACCTGATTTGTGTATGTTGGGATATAATATCCTCCAATGTGATACTAACTATTGCATCGTCCCATAGAGGGATCAACATTACACTGTGATCCTAGACATTTCCTTATTGAGGAATCATAAACATAATTCAACATATATATTTAACAAACTAGAAGAATAATAACTATGATACATTAAATTCAAACACATTAGTTGAAGACGACTTAAAAATTAAATACAATTTCAATACATACACACATGAATTTTAAAGAGGATTTAAAAATGCACATGTAGTAGGTGAAGATGGTCCACTATTTGTAAGATGATTGCCAATAGAGATAGTAAAACTATCTCTGACACTCTCAATGATGTCAAAGCTAGGATCTACGAGTGAGACTTGCACTCTGGTTGGGATACGCGATCTACCACGAGCTTGACCATGTATAACATGTCCCCCCACACTTCGAAGACCTGTGGTTGGGAGTCACATAGGATCTGACACGGCATATTACATATAATTCATATTTAATGCATATAGACTAATCCAAAAAAAATTGTTGACTAAATTGTTACATACAATACAAAACTAGTACATATGATTCATATAATCTAATCCAAGAAAAAAATGTTGACTTAGAAAGAAAGTTGACAAAACGACCATTTCTAAACTCAAATAGAATAATCTAGCCTAAAGTCCTAAACTTTAGAGTCCATTTTTTGATAATTTATCAACCAAAGTATTGAAAGAAATGATCAAATCTACCTTCACAATTTTTCCTATTTCTAAATAATAAATTTTATTCATAGGGCATAAATATGTAAATATATATATATATATATATATATATATATATATATATATATATATATATATATATATATATAATAAAACTATTTGCAAAACTAATAAAATTTAATGCGAACCAAATACTCCAATAGATTTTAAGTTCTTATAATGTTTGACTTTGACACATGACATGTACTAGGTGCAAGCACATGAAGACAATGTTTTTGGTACAACACACTATATAATGAAACAATATGGTACAAATTAGAAAAGAGTCAAAATGCTTTTATTCACTTTAAATGCACTTTTCATGATGGATTTAATGTATCTATCAATGATGCATTGTTGAAACTTGAACTTATATATATATATATATATATATATATATATATATATATATATATATATATATATATATATATATATATATATATATATATATATATATATATATATATATATATATATATATATATATATAGATACACATAATTATATAGTTAAATATTTTATATATGTGTGTGTGGGTGTGTGTAATGTTTTAAATAGTTATACTATATTAAATGTTATATACATGTTATGTTTTAAATAGTTGTACTATGTTAAATGTTATAGCTATAGTTATAATGTTATGTTATACATAATTTATAGTTATTTATAGTCATGTTATATATATATATATATATATATATATATATATATATATAGATATATGTTATGTTAAATAATTATGTGATGTTATAGACTTTATAATAGTTAAATATATATAGTTACATAGTTATGTTATGTACTATAGTTATAGTTATGTTACAAGCCATTATATGTGTGTGTGTGTAGTTTATATATGTATTTTTTTTAGTAGAAATTGATACCTTTTTGTTATTCAATAAGAATTAAAAAAAGTACAGTTCAAACTTACAAAGGTTGAAATTCCAGACTTACAAAATGGCTAGCTTGTGAGCAGTAGATTTAGACATTTTTATTGTTTGGTAAATTAAAAAAATGTTGCTTTTACTACTGGAAATAAACCGTCAGAAGACTTAATAACTGTCCCATGATATGAACACATATTGACTAAAATTGACTAGAAATGGATAAAAAAATAAAACAATGATGTAACATTGGATCTCATATAGCTGAAAATTTCCTCATTATCTGGATTAAGGGTGTAGAGATATGAACTGCAAAACCAATTGATATATTAAAGTGTATTTCCATTAGTCTAGAGGAATTAAGTAAGCTTTTTGTAAGGTTCTTCCATTGAGTTCTTCACAATATAGAAAACCAAGTTCCATTTTGAGAAATTTTTTGGATAAGATGTCGATGGTTGCAATGTATTCCCTTTAGATATGTTAGAAACTCATTACCTGGATTTTTTTCCTTCTCTTCAATTTTCCTCTTCGATGTTGCAAGGTTGAGAACTTCTAATTGTGGCTTTTCGGCTAGCTAGTAGATCACACACATGGAATACCACAAAATTTTGATATTTTTTTTTATTTTCTTTGATGAGGTTAGGAACATAAGAATCTAGACTGAAATTGGTTATGCTTTAGTATTTGTACTTGTTCCTAAACCAAATTTGAAGTGCATGGCTATATTTGTTGCCATTTTGATAATGCCTCCACCTCCATGAAAATTTTGTTGTGTTGCACCATTTAAGCAACCAATTGGATATTCTTGTAGTAAGCAATGGAATTGAAATTTCCTCAAATTTGTCCTGAAATGTAACTGGGAGAATTCCTTGTAATGAGAAATAACCCTAGAAAAGAGATGTAGAATGTTCAAATTTTCATTTTTGAAGATTATCTTGTTCCTTAGAAGCCAGATTCCCTAGGCCACGAATATAGGAAGAGAAAGATGTTGTTTAAATTTTTCAACCCAGTATTGAAGTAAATCCATAAAGGAGGTTTGAACAAGATCATCACTAATGCTCAAAATCTGTATAAATAATTGCCAAATCTTCTTGGATAATTGACAACAAATGAAAATGTGGTCAAATAATTCATCCTTTTTTCTACAAATAAAACATTGATTAGGACTAGAAAATCCCCCTTTTTGCAAGTTTTCCTAGGCCATAATTTTGTTATGAATCACTAGGCATGTAAAACATTTAAGTTTGTTTGGTATGTTCCATTTCCAAATATTTTTGGTCCACCAATTGATATCTCAGTCCACCACAGAGTGAAAAATTGCTTTATATGCCAAGTTTTCTTTTACCTTACCCGTAAAATTGTCCTAACTCGACACCAACTGGTCCTTCGAATTATTCAAGCATATCTCATTAAGTTCATCTCTTTAATGAAATGATTCCACTCTTAAGCCAAAGGTTCTTCTAGTTCTAAATCTGAAGATCTTAACCATTTTCCTTTAAAAGATACATCATTTAGATAGATAAAGCCTTTGGAATTCACAGTATAAAGTAAGTCTATTGAGAACTTATAGACACAGTTCCCTCCTATAAAAGGGTCCTTTCCTAAAATCACTTTTTTACCATCTCCAACTTCCATTCCATCTAGGTAGAGGAAGGAAAATGACCCCATAATCTCCTTCTAGACAATGGAACCCATGTTATCATTCTTTTTTGCATTTTCTCTAAGCCAATCCTCCATCGTTTGTTTCTTTAGATACTTTTCTTTAATCACTTGACTCCAAAGACCGTCATCACACAACCCTCTCCACATTTTTTTTATGGCTAATGCTTTTCCAAACCAAATAATATTCTTGAAACTCCATCCTCCAAAATATTTTGTTTTGGCAAGGGAGGACTAGCTGGAAAGATGTATCCCTTCTTTACTCCTTTTTCCACTCCATAGAAAGTTGTATATTCTTTGTTTGATGTTATTTAAAATTTATTTTGGAATTTTGGTAATTGCAAGATAGAAAACTGAGATGTTTTCCAACACGGATTTAACAAGGATCATTCTTCCTCCCAAATATAACAAATTGTAACACCACAAATTGATTTTTTGTTCAAATTTTTGTAAGATCCACTTCCAGTCGTCTTTAAGATAACTATTTGGCTTTAGGAAGAAGCCAAGGTACTTGAAGCCAAATTCCATGGAAGTATTTGATAAGGGATAATAGACTAAATGAATGAGAGAAGCTCCTCACTATTTTCATTGTGAAAAGAGGATGATTTCTGGGCACTAATCTCCATTCTAGAAGCTTAAAAAAATATTAATGACCTTGTGGAAGGCCTACAATTCTGTAACATATACTACTCCCATCATTAAAACATCATTTACACATAATAAGTGGGTGATGAATTAGTTACATGTGATTTTAACGCATTTAATGTCCCCTTCCTACTTTTCTTTCATCAGCAATAGACTCAAACCATCCATGACCCGTAGGAATAATAAGGGAGACGATGGGCATCCTTGTCTATGTTCGATTTAGCAAGAGAAGTTTCTTGTTGGAGAACCATTGATAACAATTGAAAAAATTGTAGAATTTACATAGCTCATAATACAATTGGTAGTCTCTAGTCCCAAACCAATTTGAAGCAGAGTTAATCGAAGAAAAATCCACTTAACTTTGTTAAAGGCCTTATTAAGGTCCATCTTAAGGACTAAGGCTTGAAGATTCTTTGATTTAGTCGAATGGAAGACTTCTTGAGTGATGAAAATGTTGTTTTGAATCTACCTATTGGCCAAGAAACCAAATTGGTTAAGTGACATCTTATTAGGAATGAAGGGCTTGATCCTCTTGGAGATAATTTTAGAAATGATCTTATAAATCAAGTTACATAGAGAGATGGGTCTGAAATCAAATAATGTCTTAGCTTTGGAGCTTTTGGGGATCAGAGCTATATATGTTGCATTAATAGCTCTATAGAATTTCCTCAATCATCTAGATTCCTCCACCATATGTCAACAATCAATCCCCATCATATAAAATAAGGAGAGGAAAAGTTTGACACTCCAACCATCAAGGCTAGGACTCTTGTCTTTGGCAAAGTGTTTTATAACCTTCTTTATTCCATCAAGTGTAACCAGTCCATTGATCTTGGCTATGTCTTTATTATTGAAAGAGCTTGGAAAATTACGAATGATGTTAAGCTAAGAGCCAATAATTGAAGATTTTCGATCACTAAAAAGGTTAGAGAAGTGAGATAATGCACCAGCTTTGAAATTGTGTTGGCTAGATACAAGCTTGTCATCCTCAAGATCTATCTCCCAAATAGAATTTATATTCTTTCACTAGGATCCAGGCCATTTCTTAGGCCCCTATAATACTAGTGATTCCCCCATTACTATTGTCATTGTATCCCTTATTGTTATTATTGTGCCCCTATTGTCCTCATATTGTTATTAGTATGCCCCATAGAAACCCATTATTGTTATTTTTGTGCCCTTGTGTTATTACTGTTATGTCCTCTTGATTATATTGTGACCCCTTAGACTCCTATATATAGAAGGGAGGTTTAGTCATTTGTATCATCCAAGAATTGTTCATTTTTGTAATGTAAAGGAGGTTTCTCCATTGAAGAGACTGAATTCTAAGGCGTTGATCTATATTTTCTATCTTTTTGTGAGCTGGTTTCCTAACATTTGGTATCAGAGCTTTGGATTCTAGGGTTTCGCTGCTCCAAACAGGTCATCATGGCATGTTCGCTATAAATTTTTTTCTGTGATGTTTCAGAAGCTACAAAAAAAACCCATTTGAGTGGAAATCGTCATAAAAATGGGTCTGAATTTAAGAGCTTCTCTCACTATATTGGAGGAGATATGATTTGAGGAAGTTAGAGTTTTTGCAGACTCCCGAATTACATTCCAAACAGGTGACTTGGGGAAAATCGTCATAACTTTTGTTTTGAGCATCAGAGTGAAATTTAGTAAGAAGTTTCAGAAGTAAGACAGCCTGTAGTTTTATGTATATCAATTTTAGGTACTAAGGTCCAAATAGTGACACGTGGCATGTCGTACAAGTTCGATCTACTGAACTAGTTTATAATCAGGTCACCTTGGGCGATTTGGCATAATTCTTCCTTCGAGAATCCAATATTGATCAGAATTGCGGGTTAGAAAGAGGACTCAAAGGGCTACTGTAGGACAAGATTTTAGATATTCGAGATCCACAGTTGCAAAGATACAACAGATTCAATATCAAACTCCTAAAAAGTGAAAAAAAGGTGTGTAATTTTTTACATTTTGCATAAGATTGGTTTGAAAAATTAGTTTGAAGGAATTCAAAGGGAATAGTGAAGAATTTTTAACATTAATTAATAACCAGAAGAAAGAAAATGGAAACAACTAGTAAGCAACCTGAAAGCTCTAGCATGAATCGTGAAGAAGAGGAAGAAATGCAATATGATATATCAAAGTTACAAGACCAAGTACAACAAATTTCACTCTCACTAAAGGTAAATGAAGCCAAGATGAATGGCATGGAAGCTAATATGAATGGCATGCAAGTTCATATGGATGGCATGGAAGCTAAAATGGATGGCATGGAAGCTAAGATGAATGGCATGGACGATAATATGGAAGAATCGAAGACAAATTTGAATAAGTTGCTACAAGAAATTGTCACTAATGGTGAAAGGGTAGTAAAGGAAACTCATGATGAGAACAAAATAAACGTTAATCATGATTGCATAAACTCTAATGTTGGATTGAAGACCCACCATGTTCCAAAAATTGATATGAGGAAGTTTGATGGAAGGGATTCCAAAACATGGATACTATAGATAGGGCAATTTTTCGATCTCCATAATGTCCAAAACACACAAAAGGTATGTATTGCAACTTTATATTTGGAACCAAATCAATTTGTATGGTATCGATGGCTTTGCTCTCTTAAACAAATTGTCACTTGGGCAATTTTTACAGAAGAAATGATAGCACATTATGAGGATGCAAAAAGAAACACCTTTTTTAGCCAATTGATAAATCTCAAACAAAAGGGTTCAATGATGGAGCAAATTGAGGACTTCCAAAAATTGAACATAAGGGTAAAAGATATTCCAAAGGAGCATAGGATTGATGTGTTCATATGGACTTTAAAGGATAATATCCAACATTAGGTTCTCCTTTGGGAACCTGATTCATTGGAGAAGGCATTTAGGTTAACAAGAAAAATGGAAAGCAAAATTATGGAAACCAGGAAGCCTACCACTCACAACTATAAAGATGGAAGTGTTGTTGCCCCTAGCCTTCCAAAACCTACAAGGTTGACACCACAAAAATTGGAATAAAAAATGACAAAAGGGCTTTGTTACAATTGTGATAGAAAATACACTAAAGGTCATAAGTGTGCTGAGAAGAAATTATTCTACATAGATTGTGAAGAGGAGGAAGAAAAGGAACAAGAAATGTCAAAAGAAGAGGATATGCTCTAGGAACAAACCCTAGATAAAGAATAAATGAATCCTAGCATATCTTGTAATGCATTGGCCGGAATTACCACTCCTTAAAATATCAAGATAGAAGGACATATCAAAAAGAAAATGGCAGTAGTGTTGATTGATTTGGCAAGTACCCATAATTTTATTCATTGTAAGATAACAAAGGAATTAAATTGCTTCCTATATCCAGCACCAGAGTGTGAAGTGATGTTTGCAAGTGGAGGAACCATAAATTTCTCTAGAAAGTGCCATAATATCAAGCTATCCATGGGAGAATATGTATTGAATAGCCCAATGCTTTCCATTCCAATGGGTGGTGCTAATGTTGTACTAGAAGACCAATGGCTACAATCCTTGGGTACAATAGCTTTTAACTTTCAAGAACTTTTCATGAAATTTTTTGCTGAAGGAAAGGAAGTTGAATTAAGGGGTATTGCAGGGAAACCGGGAAAGATAATCAGCTCTAACGATATGACAAAGCTTCTAACGAAGGAACAACGACGTGTAGTTGCACAATTATGTTCTCTAGAGGTTCCCACATCGAAATCATCTATTTCTCCAGATCTCCAAAAAGTCTTGGAAAATCATTCCAAGGTATTTGAGACATCCAAAGGTCTCCCACCTATTCGTGATCATGATCATGGTATTCATTTGATTCCAGGAAGCGTTCCTCCAAACATCAGGCCATATAGATATCCCTATGCCCAAAAGAGTGAAATTGAACGTATGGTTGCAGAAATGCTAGAGGCTGGTATAATTTAGCCTAGTAAAAGTTCTTTCTCTGCTCCAGTAGTATTGGTGCACAAGAAGGATGGATCATGGTGCATGTGTCCAGATTATAGGGAGCTCAACAAGCTCACTATTAAATATAAATTTCCCATTCCTATCATTGATGAATTATTGGATGAATTGCATGGATCAATTTACTTCACCAAGTTGGATCTTTGTTCAGGATATCATCAAATCAGAATGAAGACTGAAGACATTCTGAAAACAACATTTAGAACTCATGAGGGTCATTATGAATTTTTAGTCATGCCTTTTGGCCTTACCAATGCACCTTCTAGATTTCAAGGTTTGATGAATTCCATTTTGAAACCCTTCCTTAGAAAATTTGTGTTAGTAATTTTTGATGATATACTAATCTATAGATAGTCTTGAAAGGATCATGTTGAACATGTTGACAGGGTGCTCAAACTATTGGAGGAGAAATAATTATATGCAAAAATCTCCAAATGTTTCTTTGGAGTACAAGAGGTGGAATATCTGGGCCATATTGTATCTCATGAAGGTGTTAAGGTAGACCCTAGAAAAATTAAATCCATTAAGGAATGGAAAATCCCCACATCCATAAAGCATCTGTGAGGATTTCTCAAGTTGACAGGGTATTAATAGCAGCACCTCTAACAACATTATTGAATAAAGATGCATTTTCATGGACTCCAGAAGCAACAAAGGCCTTCAAACATCTTAAAGAGGCAATGTGCCAAGCATCAGTCTTAGCTACACCGGACTTCCAAAAACTTTTATTGTGGAATGTGATGCTTCAGGAAATGGAATTGGTGTTGTTTTAATGCAAGATGAAAGACCCATTGCTTTCAAAAGTCATCCAATCAAGGGAAATTATTTACACAAAGCTATTTATGAGAAGGAAATGTTGGCAATACTAGATGCACTTAAGAAATGGATACCCTACCTAATGGGAAGACACTTCAAGGTAAAAACTCGTTTACTATGGATCCATGCAGGAAGCACCTCTTTACAGCTGAAACAACAAATATGGGCAGAAATGGGATACCCCGTTCAGATCCAACACCTGGTCAGTGGTAGGCGGTCACTCCAGGACTGTAGATCGATGGAAAGCTATGAGATTGGACCAGGATCAATTATTACTTTAAACTTCAGATTGAGAGGAGGGACTCCATCTCAAGGACAGCAAAATGGTGACAAGGGAAAAAAAACTGCATCCTACAAAAACATTCTTCAGGGCAGCAGAGATGCAGGGCCCTCTTCAGATCCAAGCAGAAACATACCCAGGCCATACATTGTAGATCAGGCAGAACAAACCCTAGCCTTAAATCTAGACGCTACAGGGCTAGACGATTTCGTGAAGTCCTATGAAATGCAGGCTCTAATCTGCAGATTCAACAGCTTTTGGCCCAAACCTTTGGACCTATTCCATTGGATTTTCACCAGATGGACCATGGAATGTGAGATTCACCTATGTTCAAAGGGGTTTTTTATCGTAAAATTTACATCCCAGGAAGTCAGAGATACAGTCATCAGTACAGGGCCATGGTTCTGGGGAACATCGAGGCTATTTATGACCCCATGGTTCCTAGATTTTGATCCAAACAAAATAACTGTAACAAAAATGCCGGTCTGGGTTAGACTATACAATCTCCCCCTGCACTTCTGGACCGAACGAGTCTTGGAAGGCATTGGGAACAGTATAGGGAAATACATTAAAACAGACCTGGAAAGGATTGATGATAGGATCTATACTTTCGCACGTATTTGTGTGGAAGTAGATTTAAGTAAAGGGTTGCCGGACAATATAAGGCTGATCTACAAACAACAAAACTGGCTGCAAGTATTAGATTATGAAAACACCGCCTTCAGATGTAGGCTATGCAGACAGACAGGACACCTACAAAGCACGTGTCCAGAAGCAAAGAAAACCAACAAGAAGCAGAAAGGGAAGCAGAAGAAAGGGTGGCAATTCTCACCTCCAGATTCAGAGGAAGAAGAGTCAGAAGCAGAGGAGGAAGAGACCCCTGCAGAAAAGACTGAGATATCACAAGAAATGGAGAATCAGAAGGGAACCAATCCGAACGGCAAGACAGAGATGACAAGGGTGGATCCAAGTACAGGAGGCATCAAACGTCATCACCACTCTGATACTTCAGACTCAGACAAAGAAATCACCCCACAGAATGCAGAAACACAGATAGTCATAGCTTCGATTGAGCCCTCTCAAGGAGAGTGGCATAAGGTCGAAAAGAAAAAGGGGAGGAAAACTTGAAGCGCGAGTCTCACTTGCTGCCGGAATTCAGTTTTTTTGCTTCCTTTTCTTTCCCTCTCCTCTCTTCTCATCTTCTCTTCTCTCTCTTTTTCATTGCACGTTAGCCTCTAACGTTGCGGAGGGTGCGAAAGCACTCGAGCCTTAATGGCGGTCAACAGATTGTATCAGTGTAACTTTCATTATCTTTTTAATAAAAGTTACTGTTTTTTTCCTTGGAAAAAAAAAAAAACGGACCAAGATAGTCTTAAATACTTTTTAGAACAAAGATTATCCTCTGAAGAGCAACAAAAATGGGTCACAAAGATGTGGGGTTATGACTTTGAAATCATCTACAAAAAAGGGAACAAAAAGGTTGTGGTAGATGCACTTTCAAGAAAGGATGAGGATGTGGAAACCTTATTGTGCGCCATTTCTATTATCCAACCAAATTGGATAAACGAAGCAAGGGAGGAATGAAAGAATGATGAAGAAGTGTGGGCACTTATTCAAAAGCTACAACAAGATCCTAGTACATATGATAGATTTAGCTAGAAAAATGATTCGTTATGGTACAAAGATTGCTTATACCTATGTAAGAATTCCCAACTCAGACAAAAGATTCTTATGGAATTGCACACTTCTCCCTTAGGAGGGCACTCGGGATTTTTGAAAACTTACCACAAGGTTAAGAAGGAATTTTTTTGGGATGTCCTTAAATTGGATATTCAAAAGTTTGTGGAGGAATGTTTGGTTTTCCAACAAAATAAAGTTGAAACAATTAAGTCCCCGGGTCTATTACAACCTTTATCCATTCCAAGCCAATGTTGCGAGGAGGTTTCAATGGATTTTATCACAGGTTTACCCAAGTCCGAAGGAAAGAGTGTCATCATGGTGGTAGTTGATAGACTTACCAAGTATGCACACTTTTGTGCATTATCACATCCATTTAAAGCCAGCACAGTTTCTACTACATTTATGGAAACAATTTAAAAGCTACATGGAAACCAAAAGATTATTGTAAGTGACATAGATCCCAGTTTCACTGAAAATTTTTGGACAGGATTATTTTCTTTTATCGATACTTATTTAGCTCATAGCTTATCTTATCATCCTCAATCTGATGGGAAAACTGAGATAGTAAAAAAATGTTTGGAAGGATATCTTCATTGCTTTGTATCTGATAAACAGACACAATGGGTCAAATGGTTGCCTCTGGCTGAATGGTGGTATAACACTTCGTTCCACACTACAGCAAAAATGACCCCATTTATGGCACTTTATGGATATCATGCACCATCCATCACATCATATTTAAGAGAAAATTCTAAGGTTCAAGCAGTGGAACATCACATTGAGCATCAACAACAAGTCCTCCAACTCTTAAAGGATAACCTCATGTTGGCACAGAATAGAATGAAACAACAGGCAGATCAACATCGCAGCAAAAGAATTTTTGATGTAGGTGACTGGGTATTCCTATGGCTACAACCATATAAATAAATGTCCCTCAAGCAAGCTAAGAAGGATAATAAATTATCACCAAAGTATTATGGTCTGTACAAGGCGTTGCAAAAGATTGGTACTATGGCATACAAATTAGAGCTTCCTACAGCTTCCTGAGTGCACCCAGTTTTCCATGTTTCATGTTTAAAGAAGGTTATAGGTGAGAAGATCCCACTTCAAAAAATATTGCTAGAACTTGACAAGGAAGGAAAAATCATATTGGAACTAGAAGCAGTCACAGAAACAAGAACTCGATAGCTATCAAATTGATCAATTTCGAAGTATCTCATCAAGTGGAAGAACTTATCCGCTGAAGATTCCACATGGGAAGATTAGAATCTTATACAGAAGCATCCAAAACTACTCAAGTATTGAGTACAATGCTTTTCAGAAGGAGAGGGGCATGTTAGACCCCTATAATACTAGTGATTCCCCCGTTACTATTGTCATTTTATCTCTTATTGTTATTATTGTGCCCCTATTGTCCCCATATTGTTATTAGTATGCCCCATAGAAACCCACTATTGTTATTTTTGTGCCCTTATGTTATCACTGTTATGTTGGCTTGATTATATTGTGACTCCTTAGACTCCTATATATAGAAGGGAGGTTTAATCATTTGTATCATCCAAGAATTGTTCATTTATGTAATGTAAAGGAGGTTGCCCCCTCGAAGAGGCTGAAGTATAAGGCTTTGATCTATCTTTTCTATCTTTCTGTGAGATGGTTTCCTAACACCATTCTCTTATCAGTCACATATAGGGAATATTCCTATGGGAACACAAATTTTCTGAGATATTTAGTAATGTTGATGAACATATCCTTTGATGATAGCTCCACGGGAAACACTCGAAACATCACACCACGGGTTCTTGAGATTTTTTTGGTCAATCCTTGGGAAGAATGTAAGATGGCAACATTGAATTGATAGGGTGCCCTTACCAATAACCCAAGGCTTATTAAGTATCAAGTCCAAGTTGGATTTGGTTGTGAAATGGAAGTGTATCCATTTCTTCACCAAAATACTTACCAAACGGGTATATCCCACTATGGGTTTCAAAGTATTTTTTACCTAAGTGAGAATTTGGGATTGGGACAAGGTGATGTAATTAAATTTGCCTACAAGAGCTCGTCTAGATAGAGATTCCACTCTGTCCATATTTACGTATATGCCGAGGGTTAGCTTCTTTATCTCTGCAAGTGCCTTGTATGATTTGTGTGGAAACTTCTTTTTATCCCTCTCCCCATAAAATTTCCAGACAATCCCAACTCCTCCTACTCCTTTTTATGTCTGAATAGTTTGTGACGACTACACCACCCTAAAGACGTGGTCAGAGGACCTATACAAAACATCGGGTTCTGGTGGGGCACATAATGAGTCCTCTAAATCCTGACCCTTTCTATCTTCCTGTGGGATAGAATCAGGAATATTTGTTGGACCATTTTGAGTCTGATTTAAACAAGAGGCACCCTAATATTCTTCTGTAGACCTAGTCCCATGATTTGGTAGCTTGGGGCAAGCCGACATCAATGACTCTAGAAAAAACCTTCAATAGAAAGAGATCAAAAGTGTAAAGGAGCAGGTAGAAAAAGGAGTTGAAAGTGAGAATACGAAGTTTTGCAAGAAGTTTCCCTCTCTTTGCAAAATATTATATTCATAAAAATGAATCATAGATTTGCATATACTCTCAAAACATTTAGATGCCTAGTTTTATATATATAGTTATGTTACATGTTAAATCAATTTATGTTATTTTAAATCTTTACAGAACTATACTATGTTATATGTTATATATAACGAACTATAGTTATAGTTATAGTTTTTTATGGTTATGAACTATATATATATATAGTTAATAAAATTTAATTAAATAGAAAAAATTTCTTTTTTGGATATTTAAATTTAAAGATAATATTTTATTTAAATAATTAAAGTATTTAAAACTAATCGTACACTATATTCATTATTAAAAAATATTTAAAATATAAATTAATTTAAATTTAAAATATTAAAATCAAATAAATTTCATATTTGATAAATAGAGGTTCACCCTGAGCAACCAAATTCACCATGTAGATCTCAAGCTTCTAATTCATTTATTTATTGGTTATAGTTTGGTTGTTTTTTGTTTTGGAGTTATTATTTCTATATATTTTCAGCGACATTTGTTCAAAATTTTAAATGCATTTTAAATAACAATTTTTTTTCTCTGAAAAATGATTTCACTAAATTCTTAACTAAAAACTTAAAAGCCTAAAATAATTAGAAAATAAAGTTTTTACCATTCAAAATCAAGAAAAAATTCATAATAAACATGCTATCATTGTAAGTAAGAAAAAAATTTCAAACCTAATTTATAGTTATTTTGGTGGTTTTGAAGCATTTTCTTGGTTGTTATTTGTGGTTTTCTAGGTTGATTTTATGGTTTTCTAAGTTGTTTTTTGTTGTTTTGAAATGTTTTTTTGGTAGTTTTTTGTGGTTTTCTAAGCCTTTTTTTGTGGTTTCATGGTTATTGTATGGTAATATTTTTTATTAAAATTAATTTATTTAATTTTGCAAGAAAAAATAAATAAATAACACAAAAACAATAGGAAACCTACCTTGGCTTGAGCCTCTGGGACACTGGCATTGTTGTTGGGGAAGTTTGTTGGGTTTCTCCATGGCTGGTGTTGAACCCCAAAATTGTCTCTTTTTTATAACCTTCTTACACTCCATGCTCTTTCTTTTTTACTCTAATAACTCTAATTGAGCATTAGTTTACAAGGTTCATGGCAATAGCAGGTACTTAAACATGTTTTATTTGATAATTTTCATTATCTTTTACTATTTAACTCAATATTTGCATAAGCTATTGAATTGCACCAATTTTGCAACTAATCACTAATTTTGGAACATAGTTGAAGGTTTGTTGCGTTCTGAAACTCCATCTGAGGAACGAGACATATGGGTAGGTGGCTAATAGTTGGAATAATGATATTTACCTATCTTCATGACCTTGATCGATGATGAGAACACCACATAAGCCCAATCAACGTAGAAGTCAACCAACGAAGAAGGAGTTGAAGGCGAACAAAGCGAGAGAGAAAATTAGTGGAAGCAGATATTTAGCCTCATGATTTTCTTCTCCAAAAGAAAATCATGAGGACATCATGAGATATTATCTTCTTATGTTATTTTTAGCCTTTGTTGCGTAGGATAGGCTTGTAAATATCTAAAATTTATTGATAGAGGTTATAAATCTACCTCTCGGCATGATAAACACAAAATTAAATATTATTGTTTTTGAAACTCTATTTGCATTTATAAAGGTGAGTTTGATCATTCTGCTAAGAAATTGTCTTGATGCATATTTAATTTCTGAGTAATCGTGTGTACCTACAACTCACAGGAGGGTGCCCTCAAGTTGTAAGGTCTTATTTATTTTTAACAACATTCAACTTTTCATTTTAAATCATTTTGAATTATTTTATCTAACCTTTCAGTTTTAGTTGTTAACGAATGCTTTTGACGATGATAACAAAGTATGTTTTGTTTAATTATTTTGTTGTAGGATGATTGAGTGAAGCTGATATCTCTTATGCACATGAAAAGTAGTATGACAGAGTGTGGATTGATTTAGGATTTGTAGTATAGTTTGAGTTACATCTAAGTTAAATCACATTTGAGGTAAGAAGATTTCAATTTCTAATTAGTGTGATTATAGAGTTAATTTCTCTTTCTCTATCAGAGTGATTTATATTTAATTTCATTATTTAGTTAAGCAAGTGTGATAATTCTAGTTTTATGTTTCTTCTAAGCAAGTTTGATAAACTTAGTTTCATTTCTATTAAGTGTAGCATATTTACTTTCATTTAAGAGTGATAGTTGATAGAGAAAACATGTGCATCTAGATATCTCTATTTAATCTAGTAATTTCTTGAATAATAATGACTCCTAGTACATACAATTCACATAAACTTCATCAATATACTAGCTCTGGTCGATAATTTATGTAGTAATTTAACATCAATTAAATTACCAAACATTTTGGCACCATTCTTAGGGAAGTGTATGTAGGAGTCTTTTTTTTGCATGAAAAAAAAATGATATGCATAGGGAAAGAGATTCTAGAGGTCTATTTGTAGGTAGAGGTAGGAGTTCAATTCCAACATCACCACTCACCCCACCATGACCTCGTAGTGCCACACCATCAACCCAAAACCATATTTCATCAATTGGAGGCAGACATAGATGTCCTGAGGTACATAGATTTGAAATCCAACCTAAAGATTCACCAATTTCCTCTACTGAAGTTTTGGTAGAAGAAGGAGATCCTACATCCCCAATAGAAGGAGTAATATTTCTATCTTCAACTGGAGAACAAATTATAGGACAAGAACTAGAAATTCCTAGTGAAGAAGAAGAATAAATCAATTTTAACATTCCATTGATAGAAGAACTAGAGGAGGAACTAGAGAATCCAATTTTGGAACCTCATACTAGCTCCGAGGAACCTAGGCAGAAAGGGAAGGAGAAGTACATAATGTGAATGGTGAACATGGGATTGGAGGTGGAAGAAGAGGAAACAGAGGAGGTGGAAGAGGTGGAGGAAGAGGAAGAGGAGGTGGTAGGGGACATCCAAAACCTTTTGGATTTCCCATATTTGATAAAGATACCATAGCCACAATGAAAATATCTCAACATCTATCCTCCCTAATTTCCATGGATTAAGAAATGAGGATCCTGACACATTTATGTTTGATATTGAAGTTTTGTGTAGATCCTATGACTACTTGCTTGATACTCAAAAGTTGAAATTGTTTCCAACCACTCTTAAAGATGTAGCATTAAAATGGTTTATGGGCTTAGGAGAAAATTCTATAAGAACATGGGAAGAAATGAAAAATAAATTCTTAGAAAAATACAAGTACTATTGAATGCCCCATAAACTTAAAGGTGAATTCTTTAAAATGATGCAAAAAGAAGATGCAATTCTTGAAGGTTTTGTTGAAAGATTTGCTTATAATGTAAAAAGGGCTAAAATGCATACTCTAGATGAAGAAACTTTGGAAGGTCTCTTGTTGAAATCTATCAGATATGAGTGGATAGATCTTCTCAATTTTATGGGTAAAGGAGATATTTCTCAGTTATCATTTGGAGATATTTGTAATTTAGGCATACACATTTCAAGAGGAAAGGCAAGAACAAGGAAAATCCAAGAGATCTCCTTATGTCTAGGATTAATAAATCTACAACTAGGACAATAAGTAGGGCTGAAATTGGCAATTTTCTTGACAATTTCAAAACATATATTTTGGGGAGTCTTAGTGAGAAAATAGATACCCTTAAAATACAAAACAAGAAAAAGGTTGAAAATGTTGCATTATCTATATTTTGTCCAAAATGTAATATAAGCATGCCTTGAGAGAATTCCCTCGAATTAGAAAGAGTAGAAACATGTGTTATATGTGCAGAAAAACATGATACAAAGGAATTTCCTTCAATGTCGGGTCTTAAAGTTGTCTATCAAGAGGAAGTAATGCCAAATCAAGTAGAACCTCTTTTTTTCGTTGCTAAGAGGCAACAAAAAAATCTACAATCAAATATGACTCAAGGTTTCAACACTCAAACATATGCATAACCATCACAAAATAATTAGACTGCACCCTTGCCTTGGCAACCTTGGCCTCAACCTTGGGCACAAGGATGGAAAAAGCCTTATGGCACATATCCTCAATATCCTTAATTTCAACAACTTGTTGATGGTACTAGACCCGCCAACATGTCAAGGGATCTCCCTGGTAAGAAGTCCCAACTAGACCTCAGATTGTTTGGTGTAGGAGTCCCAGCAGTGGGTTGTACAGTATCTCCTTGACCGTGGATGTGCACAGAGGCAAGTAGAATGTCCTTGTTGGTAGCAAGGGTGTGACATGCACATCAAGCCAATGAAGGTACATGAATAGTTCTAACACACGAAAAGTGGAGTTAGTGTGCCCCTTGGTAACTTGTGTAAACACACATCTTGGAAGGGAACACATGAGCAAAGATGCATCACAAACTGGAAGGAAGGTGAACCAACAATCCAAAGTGATGGTTAAATCAACATCACATCGCAATAATATTCATACATACATATATAGAAAGAGTATATACATACATGCGTAAGCAAGCAGATACATATATCATTAGAGTAAAAAAGTTAACTAAAATAAAATAAAAACATATGCCTGAAATGTACTCGCTCTGTTATATTAACAAATGAAATTTTCAATCATACAGCACAACCATGACCAACCACTAGCCCCGATAACAGAATGTTACAGTCATTGTCACTTGCTCCTCCAAAGAGATGTACTAGCTCTGCACTGTGGAGAAGGCAAGGCTCGATACAATACTCTCCAATATTTCTCTAAGATACTCCTATCGGAAGCTTGGCTGACCAAAAGCCTAGAAAATGAGTTATGAGGTTCTATAAATAGCAAAGGGTGGGGTGACCCTTGAAATCCCCCTTTGTGACTCTTCACCTACTACACGACTGTTACATTCAACTATCGACACTTGGTCTTTCACTTTTACAAGATGTTACATTACAATCTACACATGAACCCATGTGAGACAAAATAGGCTTGAGAAAGACATGAAAGCTATCACTAAGACTTAGAAAGTTGTGGGAAGACCAACTCTTTGACATCCTCGTGATGATCGATGGTATCGAGCTGATGCCAAGCTTGGTTGTCCATGGTGGTGTCTGCGTGCTCAAAGTTGACATCCTACTAAAAACGAACTCTTGCCACTGTTGCATCCCAATACATTTATATGGATCCTCTATCCAACTTGTTTGATAACATGTTCATCATCGTCTTCAATGTAGTCGGACCAGAGACATACTGATGCATAGTGTCTATGTTGATCTCCAAACCTGCTTTCATCAAAAGTGGATTTGCTTAAACTTGCAACTTTACTCTGCCTCGGCACTGTCAACAACCATCCTCTTACATTTGTCACAAACAGGTCTGCTACCTTCTACTACTGCTAATGGTGCTTCTCGTTGTGATTCCATTTCCATTTCATCTTGATATCCTTGTCTATGAACAACTTGATGTCTTCACAGATAGGCAAGTTCATAGACACTTGATTGACTACATCCCCAGTTGCGCTCTCAACAGTGTCTTTGACTCTGCTCTCATGGAACTAATGTACCTGTGCTGCTGAGAGGTAGACAAACACTTGTGATGCCTGGAGACATAGCAACACTGATGGAAAGCAATCTGTCAGTTGAAAACCAAAAAAAACTCAAGGACTGGCATACAACATATTTATGTGGCTGTCTGTGAAGATTGTGCAATTTTCACCGGGAGGCTTAGAAATTGATGGCCAAAACTGCGCAAGGTAGAGTTCAGGCTGCCAGGACGCTGACTAACTTCTAGAACTAGCAATGCAGATTCTAGCCTGGTCTGCTGAGGACTGAAATTGCACAATGCACAATTTCATTCAGCAGTGACATGCAAACCAGCAAATTGTATTGCGTAGTTTATGGGGCCAACAAGACACTGGCTCCCAAAATTTCATAATGCAAGTGTGGAGGTGAGTGATGGGCTAGACTTACACAATTTCTGGAGGGTAAGCAAAGCCTTCACTTCTAGAAATGTGCAATGCTAGCCGAGCAAAGGCAAGGTCTAGGCCAAGGCAACCCAGACTCACCGACGGGTGATTGAAAACATGAGAAGTATGAATGCATGGTGAAACTAAGTGTAAACAAGAGCGAATGATCATGCATGAAAATAGTAAGTGCAGGATTTAGAAAATAGGAAAACATGCATGAGGGTGAAGCGGGTCACCGCAACAGTGATTGTCGATGTAAAAATAGTGTCATGGATGCGATATCAGTGAGATGCAAATGAAAACTGAAACATTGATTCTACAAGCTAACATACAACACATCAAGTGCTCATTGAAAGCAAGTAGACAACACATACACAAAGCAAAACAGAAAGAGTGACATAAACGCAACTCAAGACATGAGAAGCATACTTACCCTGAAACAACTAAGCTGAAAGTGCCAAAGACTCTTGGATGCAACATGGGATGCCAGAGCTGCAAGATCGATGTGAGGATTGAGCTCTGCAGCGTCCAGTTCATAGCTTTTGATAAGATTGAGGTTATGATGCGAATGCCACAAATCTAGGAAAAAGAGGTACTTGGTGGGAGGTTTCTAAAATGATCTCGGCATGTAACCTCCAGCTGCTAAAGATAGATCCCCTCAAATATAGGGATGCCTCTTACATTTTGCCTTTGCTATTTCGGGAAAAGCAGACCATGCATGAAAATCAGTGTTTCTCCGTCCCAGAGGGGACCAGTCAACTTGAAGGCACATGCATCGGTCTGTGAGCCTGGGATGAACATTTGCTTAGTTTCTGGGCTAAGCTAGACTGGTTGTCCCAAAGGGATTATGCAATTTCAGGGGTCAACAGATGACTGTTGCCTAGAATTATGTAATTTTTGGGTTGAGCTGCAGTGTTGGGCTAGATTGCGTAATTTTCTAAAGGAAGCATGTCTAACTGCATTGTGCAATTTCTGAGACCAGCAAGCTGCCCAACAGATTTGCGCAATTTTCAGAGGGAAGTTTGGTTACCCTCCAAAATTGCATAATTTTTTGGGGGAGTGTCCCAGCCAACAAATAGTATAACTCTAGAATGCCGACCTATGGTAGGGAGACAAACAAGTTGACATGCACAGGTCGGCAGGCCACTGAAACTCAGTTGAAGCCTATGTACTTGATAGTGCAAGACATGCTACTAAGGATGGTTGGTAGGGAGGATCCAAAATGAAGCTAAAGAAAAATTATGGAGGGCGGTTATAGCCGGTACAACACTTGGCGACACACTGGTAGAAATACATCTCTCTAAATGGACCTTTTTGTGAAAGCAAGTCTAACACCTCGGGAAGTATTGTTCAGTTCTCTGTTCGTCATGGTTTTCACACTTGCTTGATTGTAAGGTGCAGCATCTGCCAAGCTCTTGGTTTCTCAGAACACATTCCAATCCAAGCTAAAACAGTTGGTTCGATTGTGATGAGGGGTATATTAGTGCACAAGCCATATGATCATCAGAATTTTAGTTTCATCTCTGGTGTTGCTCTGCTACTAGGAGGCCTGGATAATACCTTGGCGGAGTCATGCAAGAACACAAGAATCACTTTGCTACTAGCGAGCCTGGTTAGTAGCCCGGTGGAGTTACTTGCATCACCTCTCTGCGCAGGAAGCCTTTCTCTTCTTTCGCCTTTTTCATTTTCATTTTTTCAAAATTTTTTCCGTTTTCATTTTTCATTATCAAAACTATGCATAACACATATTCATTTCGGAGGTGGAAGAGGGATATCGACTTATTGGGAGCAGAAGAGGTTGTTCCCTCAGAGATGTAGCTTGTATATACCTCTAACGTGCTTGTTAAGGTTTTCCTCCTCACCTTACTCTACTTGACTGGCCTGACAAATATTAGCCTCATCTATGGATGCACAGAATCACCAAATATGTCAGGAAAAAATGGAGGAGGCATAGACAGAAGGGAATCATCCTTCACTGCAGGTTGATGCTCAGGCTCCCATTCATACTCTTCATGAATCACAGCATAGGCTAGTTGTGAAACACCAACTCTGTCAATAGGTTGATCCTTATTCACAATAGGTGTAGAGTCTGAATGGAAGAACACAAGATAGTGCAATCTAGAGGATCAACAGAACATGAAGACGGAGGTTGAGGTAAGACATTCATGTGACAACCCATGGGCTTCGGAACCAAGTCTGCACGAAAATTGAGAGAAATGATATTGGGAGTATGTGACAGTTGAACGGATGTGTGTGCATGTTCTCCCACATCACTCTATGGTGGCCGAGCTATTTGATGAGGGGATGGTGGAAAATCACTTGTGAAAGTAACTGTGTTCATCTATGATTGCGCAACTCCATCATTGATGTATGCTGACTGGGGTTTGAGCTTGAACTTCTTATTTGGATTGACAAATTTGGTAAGATAATAATCAAATCTATCCGTGAGATACTGGAATTTCTTCTGACTTTTTGGAGCTTGAAACTGCAACACACAGAACCGGTCCCAAAAATCCATAGGCAATTCTTGCGGGCTCTTCTATTGTTTTAACAAATTTTTGTCAAGAGGTTCTGTATCGAAATGATGGAAAGTAGATTCAATGAGATCAGAGAACTGCTAAAGTGAGTGCACGATTCTGGGTGGTAGACTCCAACACCACTATAGTGGGGATTGACGAAGTTTGTTTGCAAGTAGCACGTTGGTCTCTTCTACATAGGACTCATGAGCAAGGAATGCATAGAAGTATTCCACGTACTCAGGCCATGCTACGTCACCTTCACCATCATACTTGAAATTAGACAAGAGATTAGAAAACACCCTCATGATGTCGAGAGGTTCAGCATGTGAAAAACATTGCGGAGGGATGAATTTGATAGTATTCATGATAGATGTATGAAGATTCAAAATATATTTTGAGGACTCAACTTGCCATCTCGCCCTCCTTCTAGTCCCAAACTGTTGACATTGTTGTACCCACCAACATGCCAGGGGATCTCCTCACTAAGAAGTCCCAACTAGACCTCATACTGTTTGGTGTAGGAGTCCCAACAATGGGTCGTACGATATCGCCTTGACCATGGTTGCACGCAGAGGAAAGTAGGATTTCCTTGTTGGTAGCAAGGGTTTGACATGCATAGCAAGACAAGGAAGGTGCATGAATGGTTCTAACATGCGGAATGTGTAGTGTGTGCACCCCTTCGAAATCTGTGTAAACAAGTAGCTTGGAAGTGAACACACGAGCAAAGATGCATCAAAAACTAGAAGGGAGGTGAACCAACAATCCAAAGTGGCGGTTAAACCAACAACAATTTTAGTAAGATTCATACATACATATACAAAAAGATTCTATACATACATATACAGAAAGATTCTATACATACATGTGTAAGCAAACAGATACATGTATTGCTAGACTAAACAAGTTAACTAAAATGCAATAACAACGCATGCATGAAACATGTTTCCTCTATTATATTAACATGTGAAAATTCCAATCATACAGTACAACCATGACCAACCACTAGTCTTGATAATGGAATGTTATAGTTGCTACCCCCTGCTCCTCCAAAGAGATGTACTAGCTTTGCACTGTGGAGAAGCCAAGGCTTGCTAGAATACTCTCCAAGATTTTTGTAAGATACTCCTATCAGAAGCTTGGTTGACCAAAAACTGGACAATGAGTTATGAGGTTCTATAAATAGAAAAGGGTGGGGTGACCCTTGACATTACCCTTTCTGACTCTTCACCTACCCTCATGACTCTTCACCTTCTACATGACTATTACATTCAACTATCAACACTTGGTCTTTCACTTTTACAAGATGTTACATTACAATCTGCACATGTACCCATGTGAGACAAAATAGGCTTGAGCAAGACATGCAATCTATCACTAAGACCCGAACAGTTATGGGAAGGCTAACTCCTCGACATCGTCCTGATGATTGATGGTGGCGAATTGATGCCAAGCTTGGTCGTCCATGGTGGTGTCCGCACGCTCAAAGGTGACATCCTACTGAAAGTGAAATCTTTCCTCTGTTGCATCTGGGTACACTGATATAGATCTTGTTTCCAACTCATTTGATAACATGTGCATCATCATCTTGAGTGCAGCCGAACTAGAAACATACTGATGCATAGTGTCTGTGATGATCTCCAAGTGTGTACTGGTAACCATGCTCATTGCCCTATTAAAATACATGTTCAGCTCTAGTTGGATGTAATTCTTGTCTTCACCTCGGTGACTGTGCCAATGGGTGGGATCGCGTGTGTGCATACAATGACATCCATGCTCCTGAAAACCCCTACATGCGATTGACAGCATTGCTCACACTGTCTGGTTCATGCTAGTTGGTGGGATGGGTCTATAACTTGTATGGGCACAATTTCATTAGTATGATCATGTTGCACCTCCTACTGTATCTATTCCTAATACAACTCCATCTCTCATCTGTGCAACTCTTGTTCTTCCTTGAGTTTCCGCTTCAGCACCTGCAACTCCTTCTCTGTTTCTCTCTCTACTTTCACACAATAATATTGTCGTGTTGCCACCTCATAGCCTCAATGTCCAAAGCTAATTTCATCACAAGTTTATCTGCATGAACTTGCAACTTTGCTTCACCTCGGCACTATCAGCAACCTTCCTCTTGCATTTGTTGCACAAAAGTTTGCTACCTTTTGCTGCTGCTGATGGTACTGCTCGCTGTGATGACGCTGCCATTTCTTCTTGATATCCTTTTCTATAAACAACTTGATTTATTCATAGGCAGGAAAGTTCATAGAAACTTGATCGACTGCATCCCCAGTTGTGCTCTCAACAGTCTCTTTGACTCTGCTCCCTTGGAAGCCTATGTACCTATGCTGCTGAGAGGTAGATGAACACCCATGATACCTGGAGACATAGAAACATTGATGGCAAGAAACTTGTTAGTTGAAAACCACAAAAAATTGAAGGAATGGCATGCAACATACCTATGTGATAGTCTGTGAAGATTGCGCAATTTTCACCGGGAGGCTAGGAGACTAACTACAAAAATTGTGCAAGGCACATTTTAGGCTGTTGGAAGGCTGACGGACTATTGGAACTACACAATGCATAGTCTAGCCTAGACTGCTAAGGACTGCAACTACGCAATGTGCAATCTCAGTCAGTAGTGACATGTAAACCTGTAAACTATATTGTTCAGTTTCTGGGGCCAGCAAGGCATTGCCTCCCAGACATGCGCAATGCAAGCTTGGAGGTCATTGTTGGGCTAGACTTGCACAATTTTTGGAGGGAAGGCAAAGCCTTTACTTGCGGAAATGTACAATGTTAGCATGGTAATGCAAGGTCCAGGCCAAGGCATCCTAGACCCGATGACGAGCGACTAAAAAAATGAGGAGTCTGAATGCATGGTGAAACTGAGTGTAAACAAGAGTGAATGATCATGCATGTAAACAGTAAGTGTAGGATTCAGAAAGTGGGAAAACATGCATGTGTGTGAAGCGGGTCACTACAACGGCAACGTCGGTGCAAAAATAATGTCATGCATGCGGCATTAGTAAGATGCAAATGACAACTAAAACAGTGCTTCTACAAACTAACATATACTAAAATGATAGCAAGCACTCACTGAAATCAAGCAGATAACACTTACACAAAGCGAAACACAAAAAGCGACAGAAACGTAGTGCAAGACATGAGAAGCAAAATTACCTTGAAATAGCTAAGCTGAAAGTGTCGAAGACTCCTGGATGTGATGTGGGATGTCAGAGCTGAAAGATTGAGGTGAGAAATGAGATCTACAGCATCTGGCTCATAAGTTTTGATAAGATCAAGGCTATGATGCGCATGCAACAAATCTAGGAAAAAGCGACACTTTGTGAGAGGTTTCTAAAATGATCTCTACATGTAACCTCTTGCTGCTAAAAATAGATCCCTCAAATATAGGGAGACCTCTTGCATGATGGCTTTGCTATTTCAGGAAAAGAAGCCCATATATGAAAATCTGTTTTTCTTGGTCCTGGAGGAAACCGGTCAACCTAAAGGCATATGCATCGCTCTATGAGCTTGGGATGAAAATTTGCGCAGTTTTTGGGCTGAGCTGGGTTGGCTATCCTAGAGGGATTGTGAAATTTCTAAGCCTAGCAGATTTGCACAATTTCAGCAAGGAAGGATGGTTCACCTCCAGAATTGCACAATTTTTTGGGGGTGTGTCTTAGCCAGCAAATAGTCTAAGTCTAGAATTCCACCCTGCGGGAGGGAGACAAACAAGCTGACATGCATAGGCCAGTAGGGCATTGAAAATTAGTTGAAGCCTATCTGCTTGATAGTGCAAGACATGCTACTAAGTATGGTTGGTAGGGAGGCTCCAAAAAGAATCTAAGGAAAAATTTTGGAGGGTGGTTGTAGCCGCTACAACACTTGGCGACACACTGGTAGAACTCTAACTCTCTGAATGGACCTTGTTCATGAATGAAATTCTAACACCTCTAGAAATATTGTTCAATTCTTAGTTTGTCTTGGTTTCCACACTTTCTTGATTGTAAGATGTAGCATATGCCAAGCTCTTGGTTGGTCGGCACACATTCCAAGTCAAGTCAGCATAGTTGTTTCGATTGGGATGAGGGGTATATTGGTGCACAAGCCATATGATCATCAAAGTTTTAGTTTCATCTCTGGTGTTGCTCCGCTGCCAGTAGGCCTAGACAGTACCCCAACAGAGTCACGCAGGAACACAAGCATCACTCTGCTATCAGTGAGCCCGGTCAGTACCCCGGTGGATTTACTTGCATCACCTCTCTGGACAGGAAGACTTTATCTTCTTTTGTCTTATTCATTTTTCATTTTTTTGAATTTTTTTCCATTTTTATTTTTCATTTTCATTTTCAAAATTGTGTGTGGAACTTATTCCTTTTGGAGGTGGAAGAGGGATCCTGACTTATTGAGAGTAGAACAGGTTGTTCCCTCAGAGAATTAGTTTGTATATACCTTTGGCGTGCTTGTTAAGGTTTTCCCCCTCACCTTACTCTACTTGACTGAGATGACAAGGGTTAACCCAAAAAACCCAACTAGAGTAGGTGACACTAGTTAGCGTGCAAGCATTGTGTTTTCACCAAGGCTCACTTCGATTAGAACATATTTTCCATTGATGTCTCATGGACTGAAGACATAAAGTTCTTCATACAGAGGTAGAACGATAGATAACCAAGTATTGATAACTGCACAAGTCCTCTTGTACTTTACCCAGCTTGTTTCAAGAGTCGCACATGGTTTCATTTGAAACTAACCTACAAACGTAAAAAAGAAAACAAACGATAAAATAAAGAAAAAGCATAAGCAAATGCATAAGCAAAGTGAGTAAGAAAAGAAGCAGGCAAGAAAACAAACATGCAACGTAAGAAGCAAACATGCATGCAAGAAAACAAATCAAAAGAAAACACTACTCCTAATCCTACGCTAACGGTGCATGGGTCTGCTCATGTAAAGAGATACTTCCAATGCATCCATCTATGGATTGGTCGACCCATGTTGGTAAAGGCATGGTTCACGAATAGTACAGCAGTGTGAACCAGCAAACATGAAAGATATAACAATGAAGACAAAAACACTATGGGCTTAAGTGCGTCTATATAAAAGAAGTGAGTGAAAGCATATGACATGTACTCTGTGGAATTTCCATGGTGTTGTGCGACACTACATGAAGATGTTAATCATATTCATACTCTTGACTGTGACATGCAAGTAAACGAAAGAAACAAAGACAACTTGTGTTGTGCAAGTGTGCTTGTTGTGTAAGATTCCTCCAATGCATGAGCGATGGGATCATGTAGTTCGAGTGGAGGAAGAAAAATTTGAGTGTTATGTTTATCTTCAGTGCATATAGATGAGTGATGAGGATCCTTGGTTGTTTGAACAATTTCCTAATCGGAAGTGAAACCAATGTCAAGATAGTAAGGGTCTGACATAACCATCAGCTTGGGCTAAAGTGCCTTGACAGTCTATGGGGTTTCGACTTAGTCAGTAGATAGATCATCATAGACCAGTGCCTCAGATAGATTAACAACAATTGAATCAACATCATGATCAAATGAGGAAGTAGAGAGATCATGACAACCAATATCAAAAAATTCAAGATTTTTGTCGGCATCCTCATGATTTCATGAATCACACACAGGGGTATATGAGAAGAAAGAATGCTCACCCTATGCGTTTCTGCAAAAAGCATATGAAAAATCAAGTGGATCTTTAATGAATGAATTTTTCTCTCTGTTGTCAGATGATGGACTATCATCTGGTGTGTTCTGCAAATGATCAACAATGGGCGCATCCATAGACATGGATACACATGTGGAATCAGGGATGGCAGAATCACCAAACATGTTAGGAAAAAATGGAGGAGGTGTGGACATAAGGGAATCATCCTTTGCCATGGGTTTATGCTGAAGCTCCCATTCATACTCTTCACGAATGACAATGTAGGTTGGTTGTGCAACACCAACTCTGTTGAAAGCTTAATCCTCGTTCACAACAGGTGTGGAGTCCAGAATGGAAGAACATAAGATAGTGCAATCTGGAGGATCATCAAAAGACGAAGACAAAGGTTGAGGTAAGACATCCATGTGACAACCCATGGGCTTTGTAACCAAGTTTACGCAAAAATTGAGAGAAGTGATGTTGGGAGTATGTGATGGTTGAACTAATGTGTGTGCATGTTCTCCCACATCACTCTGCTGTTGCAGAGTTGTTTGATTAGGGGACGACAGATAGTCACTTGTGACAGGTACCATGTCCATCTGTGATTGCACATCTCCATCACCGAAGTATGCTGAGTGGGGTTTGAGCTTGAACTTATTCTTGGGATTGACATATTTGGTAAGACAATATTCAAATCTGTCCATGAGATACTGGAATTTCATCTGACTTTCTAGAGCTTGAAATTGCAAGACATGGAATTGGTCCAAAAAATCCATAGGTGATTCTTGCGGGGTCTCCCGTTGTTTTAACATCTCTTTTTCAAGAGGTTCTAGATAAAAATGATGGAAAGTAGATTCAATGAGATTAGAGAACTGCTAAAGTGAGTTCACGTTGTCGGGTGGTAGAATCTAGCACCATTGTAATGGGGATTTGTGAAGTGTGTGTGCAAGCAACACACTGGCCTCTTCTACATAGAACTTGTCTACAAGGAATGCATAGAAGTCTTCTAAGGACTCAAGCCATGCTAGTTCACCTTCACCATCATACATGAAATCAGACAAGAGATAAAATAACTTCGTCGTGATGTCGAGAGGTTTTGCATGGGAAAAACATCACAGAGGGATGAGTTTGATAGTATCCATGATATATGTATGAAGATTCAAAATAGATTGTGAGGACTCACCTTGTCATCTCGCCCTCCTTCTAGCACCAAAATGTTTACAGTGTTGGACCCACTAACATGTCAGGGGATATCCTTGGTAAGAAGTACCAAGTAGACCTCAAATAATTTGGTGTAGGAGTCCTAGCAGTGGCTCATATGGTATCACCTTGACTGTGGTTGCACGTTGTTGGTTTGATGGGGCCTGACCCAGGTTCAGAGTTATTTAGCCAAACAAATCCCTGTACTACTAGCCCTTTTGTGAACATCCCACGGAGCGCAGACTGAGGTCTCACCCAAAGCAATATGGGGGGATGTTGAAACCAAGTTTCTGCACCCTTGAGATGTCTGAGGGGTCAAGTTATTCCAAATGTGATTACCTTCATGCACTATCCTGACCTGCAAGACCTTCGCACTCTATTATACTCGCCTTTGTGCAGCCATAACCAGGGACTGAGGTGGTTTCGCACTGCTAAAGCACCAATCTATGCTATTTCCCCAAGTTACATCACGGATCTTACTTATCTTCTTATAACAATTAGTTATCTTTGTGTAAACAAATACTTTATCTTATATTCACTTTATCAACACATTCATATAAGTTTGCGCATCATATAAATAGCAGAAACGGAAATACATCCAATAAATGCAATGTAGAAAGCAGTAAAAGATACACATAGATGATATAAAACTTATCTTTATTACTTCTCCAAAGATTACATACTCAACCTGCCATGTGCACTCAGTTGCAGGGGTCTGTGCACTCAGCTGTAGACTATTAGGCCTTTGTGCACTCAGCTGCAGAGCCTTCTCCTACTCTACGACCCAAAGACTTGACTTTACACTTCAACTTAGACTCAATTCATCATCTTCTCTTAGATTTTTTGATATCTCTTTATACTTAGAGCCTCACTCTATTTATACAATCCCATGGTCCACAGACCATGGGTGGAACTCTCAAGCCAACATTACATTACAAAAGTAAGGGCGGACAACCCTACGACCCAATTTACAACTTCGCGCTTTGTGCCCACAAATCATAGAGTCTTTACATCGGACTTAGTCAAAACTTGGGCTTTAAGCCCCAAAACTTGCCTTAGGGGATCCTACGCCCAATGGGCCCCCAACACAAACATCGTGACTCGCCATCGAGTCACTCTGTCGGTACAGAGATCTTCACGTGGAGACCTCCCAACTTTGTTCGAACTGTTGCAAGCTCGACAACGCACTAAGCAGCTGCCTGCTGTACTTCCCTCACACGCTGCTCAGAGACCATTGTATCTAAACTACTTCCTTGTATCTTCTCCTGCGTTCCCTGCATCTGCATGAGCTTTGCTTTGATCTAGGCTATAATGACACGTGCCTTCAAAACCGCTTCTTTATGTCGTGCTATGTCTACCTACTCCTTAAGTGCTTTGGCTTGTTGCATCCGCGCGATACTCTGTGTAAGCGACACCATCTGCACAGTCCCTTTTATATCATCATATCTTTGCTGCATCTCACGCGCCTCTGTTTCTAAGCACTGTATGTTTAGGCCCTCTTGCAAAGTGGTGAGGACCTTGAATGACTCTTCCAGCATTTTGGTACAGTCCTTCACTGCACTGCTGATCTCCTCCATCCCCGATGTAATGGCACTGGCGCATTGTTCCCTTACCCATGGAGGAGTTGAAGGCTGCGCCTTCAACCATAGATTTGCTATTTGAAGGTTTTGCTCTAGTTGAACCTTAGCCATCTCTTCTCGCGCCTCGAGCACCCCTGCTGCTAACCTCTGGATGTGCGCCTCTACTGGTGCCTCTACTGGGATGGCCAACTCAAGGACCATCTCACAGGCCTCTTCAACCACCTGCACCATCTGTCAGTTCTGTGCCACTACCTCATCGCACTGCAGGTTTAGTTGTTCCATGTTAAGTTTTTTCTTGCTCAACACCTGTAGTGCACGACCCTCCCTAGCTCGCAGTTATGCAGTCACTTCGTCCTGTAAGACATACAATGTCTCCCAAGGGAGCGCAGCCATGTTAATCCCTACTCATTTCAACGCATTGACCATAGGCTTGTCGACGTCATTCTTTGTAACCATTTCTCCCTCTGGCATCACTATGGTGTTGGTCATGCGGGTGCACAGCATTTCCTCAGTCGTGGTCATTCCTACTGTGAGGCTGGTCAAGAGAGTACCAGCCCGAGGAGTGCGCACTTGCAGCTCCTCGATCTGTGCCTGGAGGGCCCCTAACACAATTTGATTCTCCTCTGCAAGCTGCTAGAGGGCCTCTGCGGAGATTTTGTACATAGTCTCCACTATATCATGGAGATCTCCTTATGTGGGGGTGATCAGGTCGAAAGAAGTCTTAGAAGCTTTTGACTTCTTTTGCGGCCCCACCTACTCTCTCGGGCGTTGGTGCTTCAACTATGTAGCTGTTGTTTCTGGGTCCACGACACCTTCCTCTATCTCCAGCTCTTCCTCGGGCGATGGCAACTTATGGCCCTCACTCTCCTTCTCTGTTGCCTGTTACTGCTCAGCTGTTGCTGCCTCTTTTCTTATCTTCTTTGCCACCTACGCCATTCGCAATTTTGTCTCCTCCTTCTTCCACTGTGTAGCATAATTTTATGTTTCCATCGCGGAGATGGCTGGAGCATGCCACTCCGGTGGCCATGAATATAGCATGACGAATATGAAATCATATGTGGCTAGGTATAGGAACTGATTCCACTTCTTGACGGGGTCCTTGCGTGCCCTGACATACACATGGTGGAAGTTTGCCTTGAATTCCATGAAGCTTTGTAGGCTATGGTAGACAGTGGGCGATAACCACGGCTTTCAGTTAATCCCCATTCTGATGTTCATCTCCATTAACACCCAGAATATCTTACTATCTCGGATCCTTCGTGCATCTTTAGTGGCCCACAGTGAAGCGTACTTCGCTGCCTCCAGAAGTTCTTACGCAATTGTGGGTAACTAGCTGTCCTTGGGCAACTCCCAAGCTACCAACACTATGGACAGTAGAATCCATGCATAGTGGAAGGTCTTGCCCTATTCCTGTGCCTCACAGAAATTCTCTAGGAACTCCTTGCACAAGTACTCTGACTAGTTAAATTGGACACCCTCTCCACACTACGCACCAAGTGCTATCACCGGCGTGGGTACCTCATCCGCATGGCAGATCTGCATCACCTTTTCCAGACAATATCTGGGTCACAACTTTGACTACCTTGTTGTTGATACTAGAGATCACGTACCCTCTCTTCTTCTTCTCCAGCTTGAATTTTGCTTTCATGGCCTCTGCGATGGCCAAGTCGGTGCTCTTACCCTCCGAAACATCCATTGGGACCTCCCCCTTGCAAGGGAGTCGGGTAATTCTATGAATTAGGTGGTCCGTGATGGGGATGGACTCTTCCAGCCACAAACACCCATCATGTACTAGGCAGAGTAGCTACCTGATGACAAAGATAGTTACTGGGTCGCAATGGTAATACGGCACCCAGAGCAGGTTCAACAACCCTGCTTTCTCTACCTTGCGCAAACACTTGTGTGGCTCCAACTCTACACCTCCTGCCATATTTTTTTCTTCAGCTTCATGAGTGACATGGTTTCCAAGTGTGGGAACTTTTCGTGGTCTGTGAGATCCCAGCCTTTGAACTTTAGACTCGACACCCTTTCGAAGTGCACTCCTTCAAAAATGATATCGTCAGGTAGCAATGGAGTCTGCAAAGAGCTCTTGCTCTCATCTAGGTCCTTGGGAACCTTTGCCTTACCCTTCTAGGGAGGAACATATGTGGGAAGTCTGGTCGGAGGGTCCGCACCCTCGATTTCTTCCTCCATTTCTTCGTTGTCCTCCTCTTCCACCAGGATTTCCTCAAGGTCTTCCTCCTCATCGGTTTCCACATTAACCACTTTCCCCTTTTCTTCCATGGTCAGTTTAGTTCTCAGCAGGTTTTGAGGGGACATGCATGTCGGAATCATAGGCTACTTATCCCTTTTGGGCCTTGGCATGCGCAATGATTTAGGGATTTCCGCAACTATCCTAGTGTTTTCAAGGGAATCTCCTACTGTTATGGCCTGCATGGCCTCTTCAGTGATCATTTCGCCGATATCCATGGTTTCCTCTGGTGTGGTGATATTGTTGCTCCACAAATCTCTCAACAGCTCAGGTAAGTGCTCAAACAATGCCTTCGACTTCAATAAATCAAATAGATCTAGGTTCATAAATCTTTGGGCGCACAAAAGAACAATTCTCAGATGGCCAAGTGTTGTTTGTTGGGTAGCTCTTTGCAATTTATAGCGCCTTTTGAATTCAAATTCGACCATTCCACCCAAATCCAGTTCATTAATGCTCCCAAAGTAGTAGATTTTCCCAAATCTAGCCCGTAAAGCCTACCTTAAATGTTTGCCGCCTGCTCCATTTGGTCTCAAACCAAGCATCACATCGTGAATAGTGACTATAACGGTCACTTTCTAGCCAAACTGTGTAGCAGCACAGCCACCTTTGCATTGTCGTGGAACTCATGACACTTTGCTCTTGTTCACATTCTTGTCATCACGGAGCTCTCAGGCAAGGTAGTTTATAGTCCTACGCCTCCTTTTAACTACCTGGAGTGCTAAGACTATGTTTCCCATGGCTAGTTAGGTGGTTGGGCCACCTGTATACAGCTTTAATCGACCATCAATCACATTTCCTGGAAAAAATCTGCCTTTTAACTTTACTATCTACATCACGCCACCATCGATGATCCCTCTAGTAATATAGGGTCCAATCCAAGGCATCAAGCTAATCAAATCTTGACAGTAGTCCCCAATTTTTTCAACGTAATCGTGCACATCATGTTTTATCACCATATTTTTCTTATCAAGAAAGTCCTTCTTTATTCCTTCCTCAAGCTTCTTGATGTCTTCTTCTTTCATGGCGCTTTTCACCCTTAGCCGAACACTTTCCTTCATGAGTTCTTGGAGCCTAAGATCACCCTATTGGATCTCTTCATCAAGTCTCAAGCGTTCTTCATCCAGTTGTGCGATCCCTTCTTCCATGGCTCCGCGAACCGTCATATCCACGGGTGCTGCTATGCGTGGACTAGGCAGAATATACTCCATCAACATTACAATGTTTTCTCTATAAGCCATCCTAAAAGGCATTTGCCTCATCCGTTTCTTGCACATTGTCCTATAAGCCCATAAAACAGCTGGTATGCGCTGGTCCCAATCACTTCGCTGCGCATTACATACCATGTTTAGTTCTTCACACACTTTGTTAAATGCTTCTACATGGGTAACCTTCTGCGCGCTCGTTCTTTCCACACTCTGTCATTCCAACTTGAGGGACCATTCATGCAATTTCCCCCCCAACATATGCTTGTTGACCATATTCCCCAATGCGAAGTTCATGTGCATCTGCACAGGTTATTTACCATATGCTTGTACCCACCTGAACAGATGTGCACGTGGACCATTCCATCCATTGTATTTATCTGTTAATCTCATCTGAGGCTTCCCAAAATGCATGCACATCATTCTCCTGCATTTGCTCCAATCCTCAAAGCTTCCTTGGTGCGTACCCCACCACCTCATGGGTGTAGCGCGCAGTACCCACTTCAAAGCCTGGAAACATTTCTTTTCCAGCACCTCCCTTTCAAATCTGTCCAAGAAAGCATCTACATCACTTAACCCATCATAAGTAGGCAGATCCCTCACTTCCGTCGATACGTAGCGCAACGATCTTGTCATCATATTATAGTTTAGTGTGGTTACCTCATGCAACCGGTTCTACCATCGCTCTATCACTTCATCCAAATCCGAAGTACAAGAGCTTTCGCGCTCCCATGAGATTCATCCATCCATAGTGGGATTTACCTAGTCTTGCTCTCGTACGGTTATCTTATAGCTGCAGTCCAAATCATTGTCGCTTTCATAGTCGTGCACTGGCTCGGTGTAGTGTGATCCTTTCGCAGGGTCCAACGGTATAACTATGCGCAAAGACTTCTTCTCAAAAATCATCTTGCACTTCTTCAGATTCATCACCCTGTTCATGTTAGTGGCCCAATCAATTGCTATGAGCATGGTGTAGGGATCATTTTCATCAACATTCTATATCACTTCAAAATCTGCTAGCGTGCTCACTCCCTCAATATCTATGGTGATTCCCTGCAATCTCCCCATAGGTATTATCTTTTATTGATTCACCATTCACAACTAGATAGGAGACCATTGCAGCGTAGCCCTTCCCATGCACTCCCATGTTTTCTTTAGCAGAATGTTAACATCGGATTGTAAATCCATAATTACTTGGTCCATCTCATATTCTCTAATCTGCACGGTCAACCTTACTTCTCTTCCCGTCCTCGTCGCATGCTTTCCAATCTTCCAAACTAGGTGCAGTTCTCCTAGTGTGGTCCGAGCGCATCTGTTAACAAGTTCCTACAATCCTTTTACATTTGTACTGTCGTGCAGTAGCTTCATGCATGTTTCTAGGAATGTCGTAAGCATAGATGGGTCCATTTCTAGCTCCAATATATCCTTGTTTCCTGAAGTGGAGGCATTAACAAAGCTCTTCTTAGCTTCCACGAAGGTTTCCTTAGCGCGCTACAAATCAAACTCTACTTCCTTTGTTGGAGCCTTGCAAACCCAAGTACTATTTTTGAGTTTTTTTCCTTTATCATCTCCCATCACGATTCCACTTCAGAGCACAATGTTTAAATTTGGATCTTATTCACACGGCTCAGACCTCATCATCTGCAGGTTTTGAGTCGGTGGAGGTGGTAAAACTCCCTTGTCGTGTATCCTAGCTATCAGCGTAGGACAATCCTCCATATCATGATAAAACAAGGTACAATATAGACATGATGGATGTGTTGGATTCATACAATCATGAGCATAATGTCTTAGCCCTCTATAATTGTAGCATATCAGCTATCTGCAACCTCTTCCAGGTCCTCCTCCACCTCGGCCTCACTCGTGCCCCTGAAATCATGTTTGCACCACTCCTACGTTCTGGTCAAGGGGCCGCAATTCAACGTGAACTTTGTAGGTAGGAGTTATATCCATCATCAACTCATAGCTTCTACAAGTGCGCTCATCGTGTCCAACTGATCTACAAGAATTACAGAACAATTGTTGTGAATTCTGTGTGTACTTCTGTAAGAAATGGCAGTTGTCTGTAGCATGCTTTCCTCCTATTTGACAAATCACACACCACAAAGCAGGCACCACGCTACATCCCACTTGTGCCTCCAGTATTAACGGCATCAATCCTCCTCCTGTGAGGTAATTCACAAACACTGGGAAATGGTCATTGTCATGACCCTGACCCTTGCATTTTATGGACCGTACCTCTTCGCACACTTCTGGTCGGGCTATTCTATCCTATTTCAGACTCTACATCTCAAGGCATAAGTCTTTCAACTGTGCATGGATCTACTGAACTCGCAAATTAGGGTCTTGTATCGGGGTCTCATGCAGCCTCATCACGATCTCCAAGGCATTTTCCTGAGTTGTTAACCTCTGTTGCGACATTGTGTTCCTCAAATGTGGTGTTAGCGATGCTACAAACCATTCACGGTGTTGTCCATCTGTCAAAGTCATATTAGCTTTGTGAATTGTGCACTTCAATCTTTGATCCAACTCCCACAGAGTCTTGCCTAGTAGCATTGTGATCTCTTTGAATCCAATGATCAACTGCACCTCTAACTTCATCTTGCTAAATTCTTTGTTCAGCGCAATTTTGATATCCGTGATCCCCGCATTTAGATTGTCATTAGAATGCTTAATATACCGGGTCAGTGTGTGATCCTGCAAACCGCTGACCAGTGTCACTTTCTTTATATTATCATCTGTAACTCCCTGCACTTCCCATACGGCTCTTATCACAAACCAAAACTAGTCCGGATCTTCATTTCCTACTCCATTGAACACAGGCAACTTTATCGAGCTTACCATATTGACTCGCGGTGGTGGCAGAGGTCATACGGGTGAAGGTGGAGGTGGAGTTAGTGAAGCTGGTGGCAGTGTGGGTGGGGATGGTATGCGCGAAATCCTCTGCCTTATCAAATTGATCACACTTCATAGAGAGACCTTTGCGAGCTCTTCCTCGTCTCCTCATAGAGGTGAAATCAAAGGGCTATTCTCTGGTCCCTTACTTCCTTCGTTTCGGTAGGTTTTTCCACTTCATGTAGCTCCGAACATCAAGGTAATTGCATAACCCTATTTTCACACAATAAAATTTTAATCCAAGTATTTAGAGACTTTACGTACTTATCTCACGGTCCTTTGAGAAATCGTCGCTCTGCCTCACTATAGCTAACTGAAGTGTCTACCGTGAACTCAGTAACGAATCCTCCTATAACCTGATAGAGCCAGTGATCAACAGCGTGCGCGATCTTATCCTTCGATGCTTCCAATCTGCGTACCAACTCTGGCATCACACAATAGGATTTTCGAGCTTCCACCTTCCTTGGCTATCTGCTAGCTTCGCGATCCACTCATACAGCTCAGTAGGGAAAGATGCAAAGAAAATTTCATGAATCTCTGTGTACAAGTAGCAGTCTAACCACTCTTCCTTTTTTAGTCGTGAATTCCTCTTCTCCTGCATTGCAAACTCATGAATTCTCCTGTCCAACCAAACTTCAATTTCCTTCTTAGTTAGATTCCAATGATACGACATCAAACATCTCTATACAGATTCTGGTCCTATCAACAAAACCATTTGTTGGCTTGATGGGGCCTAACCCAGGTTCAGAGTTATTTAGCTAAACAAATCCTTGTACTACTGGCCCTTTCGGCACAACCCACGGAGCGTGGACTGAGGTCTCACCCAAATCAGTATAGGGGGATGCTGGAACCAAGTTTCCGCACCCTTAAGATGTCTGAGGGGTTGATTTAGTCCAACTGTGAATACGTTCGCGCGGGTCACTTCATGCACTATCCTGACCTGCGAGACCTTCACGCTCTGTTATACTTGCCTTTGTGCAACCCTAACCAGGGGTTGAGGTGCTTTTGCATTACTAAAGTAGCGATTTATGGTATTTCCGCAAGTTACACTGCATATCTTACTTATCTTCTTATAATAGTTAGTTATCTTTGTGTAAACAAATACTTTATCTTATATTCACTTTATCAACACATTCATATAAGTTCATGAATCATATAAACAACAGAAATGTAAATACACCCAATATATTCAATGCAGAAAATAGTAAAAAGATACACAGAAATGATGTAAAACTTCTATTTATTACTTCTCCAAAGATTACATACTCAACCCACTGTGCGTACTTAGCTGCGGGGGTCCGCGCACTCAGCTGCAGACTACTAGGCCTCTGTGCACTTAGCTACAGAGCCTTCTCCTACTTTACAGCCCAAATACTTGACTTTACACTTCAACTTAGACCCAATTCATCATCTTCTCTTAGATTGTTCGATGTCTTTTTACACTTAGAGCCTCGCTCTACTTATACAATCCCATGGTCCGCGGACCATGCGTATTGTAGAGCTATAAAAAGGGTCTCTTTCACCTCTAATTACCTCACATTAATATGTCAATCCGGGAGCGTTTGGTTATTTCAAAGAGTGACTCAATCTGAGGCTATTTGTCAGAGTAATGCTAGTAGTACAGTGTTCTGCAAAAATACAAGAGTAAACGGATGCTTGTCTATAACTAAGTTACTTCAAATGACTGAATCACACACTCTTAAAGCTAGGCAACTTTATCAGTCCAGGGTTCGACAGCAATAGCCCATCCCTTTGGAAACTGATGGAAAGGAAATTAGAGCATGGACCACGGGTCTGGGAGCGAGGCAGTAAATGCGGAGGCTCACTACAGCCACAGATCGTCTCTCACACCAAAATAACAAATGCGAGTAAATGAAACAACAGGTAAAAATGGAACAATAAATAAGAAATCGAACAGCAAATCTGGAATGGAACAACAATGCTAAAATGGAACAACAATTCTGAAATGGAACAGCAATTGAATAACTAAACCTCGTGAGCAGTAATCAAGCTTTATCTTATCAACTCAAATGCACTCATTGTAATCAAACATCAATCTTTCATTCTCCAAGAAAATCAAGCAGCACGCGCTAATGGAAAAACACTAATTACTAATAAGTTATGGAACAACATTTGGAGATCGTACACACACACAACACACTTGAAGAGTAATCTGATTTAGCACCAATCAGCATCAACAGGAATACAACTGCTTTTCAAAATGGAACAGCATTACTCCTGAATCATAAATAACACATCTTTCAAATAAATTCCACAACACGAATATACAGCATAAGAGCTCTGTAACAAAATAGTAACAATGTTCAATTAAGTCTAGTAATATTCAATCAACTCTGAAAGGATTAGTGATATAATGCAGAGTCAACACAATAGTTATTTTCTGTAAAACCTTAATGAACGAATCTTAACAGAGCATATGATGTAACCTATAAAGCATATCAGATTACCAACTAATGACGATAGGCAAACCACGCAGAAATCAAATCGTAGTGATACAGAAGCAAGTGTCCACCGGGGCCCTTCCCTTAGCCTCAAGGGTACACCGCTTTAAGTTAATCCAGACGTAGAGATAAGATAATCACCAAGTTTATATTAATGCATAAAACAGAAAATACAATGAGCCAAGTTCAACGAGACTCGATGATCAAAGTTCAATCTTTAAGAGAAAGTTACATAAAAGCATAATCCCCCAAAGCTAATAGTGTCGTCCCTTTATATAAGGGTGACGACGGAGATGTCTAAGCAATAAGATAAATAAAGTAGCGATCCCTCAGGATCGAAGATCCTGAGGGATTCGCTAAACTATTAATCCTTAATCACTTCTTTTCTCCTCCGCCGAGCTGGTGCCTTCTCCTCCTTTTCCGGATCGGTTTGCCTCAACCTGCTTACCCTCGTTTGCACTCGGTCCTTCGTCAAAGGGACAGCAGTTACCCTGTTCTTGTCTTTTTCTTTGGAATAGCAACTCCTCATTTTTACCCCTTCCTACACATGAGAATGACAACTATTAGCGGTTAAGTCTTGCATACTAATCCCACATGTTTTGTTATAATTCTTTATTGTTTTCCACGTTCATGATGTAAAAAGATTCACAAGTCCCACTGAAAAGCCATTGAAATGATCATAAAAAACATACCTTTTTAGTACTCCACACACCCCCCTGCTTACCCTATTTCATGCCCTCATGAAAACGTTGTAGTTGACATGCAAAGCAGTGAGAGAATAGGCTGGAAAAGGAATCTCATGCAGAGGCCTACAGCCATGGTGAGTGACTAGGTAGTCAAATAACTGGCCTGTTTGACCCTTAGGCATCTCATATAGGGCTTGATATCCGGGTGCAGGGTGCCAGATAATTGGACTGCGGAATTTATATCCTAACCAGGATGGCCCTGCCCTCAACATGCTTTCGTCATAGAGGTTCAAACGGTTGGCATCGAATTGAAAATTCTCATACTTAAATGGCTCCTGAGCTGGATGTTTGGATTAGAGATTCGGTATCAGAATTTGGCTGCATCAATGGCGAGGTCTTTGATAGAAAGAAAATATTCTAAACTTTGTCGAATGAGTGCCTCATGCATGGGTCCTAACGTTTCGATGACACCCGAAGTTCTCATGAGGTTTCTATGTGCTTTCCACAACCGTACTGGGTCCCTAGGCTCAGCCCTTACCCACAAGTCTAGGCCATTTTCCTGCCTCTAGAAAGTGTTATAGGCTTTGAGCCATTTAATCTGATTAACCCCGAATGAGATGAATGCTTGCAATTGGATGTCTCCAACAAAAGGGCCAGGGTTCAGTTCAGTCTCCTGATCTAGCACGAGGTTATGCAAATAAAATTCACATAGCAATCTCTGGACCTTCACCCCATAATGTTTACAACAATCTATAAAGTCATGGACAGTGTTAATTTGTATTGGGGCACCTGCTTTAACAGCTTTTATTTTTAATTGTAAGTACCGTTCTAGTAAAAACAGAGCATAATTTTTGGTAGGGGCCCTACATGCTAAAACGCCATTGTATAAAGAACACAAGGTATCCATCTGCTTGATAACAGTATCTAGCCTACGAGTTACCTTTGTAACTTTCTCTTGTTCCTTTCACCACCCTTCAAAGGCATGGCTTTTAGATTGATTGACATTCCTTAGTTGTTGTTGTAGTTTTTCATACTTCTCGTGAGGGACTGTTTGCTCTCTAAGCATTTCTGCTTCTTGCTGGGCCTGTTTCAATCCCTTGCGCAAGGTCACTATCTTTGGATCTCTTCTCCATGCAGCAGTGGAGGCCGGGAGTTTTACCTGAACTTTCTTATTGCGTTGTTTTGAGTTCAGAACCCTTATCACCCCTGAGGGTGGTGCCTCCGTCTAAATTTTCTTGTTGTCCATTTCTTTTTTAACTCGAATATCAGCTTGCTACTGTTCCTTTTCAAATGGAACAGAAGTCTGTTCCTTAGCATCATTCGGAACAACAGCTGGATCTTCAGCAGGGTTTTGAATAGCAGGGCGATTTTTGGTCCTCTACCTTTTTATCTTGCGGATTTTTAATGCAGTGGTCATCTTTTTCTTCCCTGCGGTCTTCCTTACCCTCTGCCTCACTTTCAGGATCCTGATCTGCTGGTGGAGCTGGGCTATTATGCTCAATAACCTCCGTTGTTCCTTTCGTAATTCCCTAATTTCCAGTGTTTTATTAGAAGGAACAACAGGCTTTCTGCTGCGTTCTGGGCCATGACTAGTCCCTGGATCTTTCTCCTGGGGTGCTTCTTCACTGTTTTGTGCTGGCTGTTCTGGGGTAGGAACCCTAACTGGTTCCGTGACTTCTTTTTCTATCCCTACTTCCTCTGGAATTTCCTCTGGTGCCTTGGGAACAGATTGTTCCCATTCAGTGTCTCCTATCTCCTTTTCATCATGAACAGGCAGATTTCCTTCTTCTGCCTCTTCTGCATGTGGTTTTTCAGATGTATCTTCTTCCTGGGGTTTGCCGTGGAGGTATGATGGAGTGGAAGGTTGGCCATACTCACCCATATTGGCCAAGATTGCGGCCAATTCATCTTCTCCCACTGGGTCCTGTGGTGGGCTACCTACCTGTTGTCCCATTTCCTCCTCTTGCTTGGATTTTCTAGCTTCTACCTTAGAATGGTCAGCTTCTGTTTCAGGATGCTCAACTTCTGTTTCCAAATGCTTAGCTTCATCCTCATTTTCCCTTCCAGATTGCTCGGCCTCCTCAGCCTCTCCTTCCTTTTCTCCTTTAGCTTGTTCTTCTTCTACTTCTAGCCGTGAGGGTTTCTCGTCCTCAATTACCACTGGCTGGTTGGTGCTTTCCTGGAGCTTTTCCAACCTTCCTCTTATCCGGGCTAACCAGACTATTTTTTTGCGTTTCTCTGGCTGTTCCAGTGTATCAGTGTCATGCTTCCGCTTTGCTGATTCATGGCGTGTTTCTGGTCGTTCAAATGTGCTCGCAACATGTTTTTGTTTTACTTATTCTCTGCGGTTTTCCGGACATTCTGGTGTGCTTGTAGTATGTTTGTGTTTTGGGGATGGTGTTGTCGCCCTCCCCTCAATTATTGCAATTAGCTCTTCCCAGTTGCTTTGCTGCTGGGTGAGGCTATGACTAACTATTAATCAAATTAATCCATGGTTGCTGACAACTGACTCTACATGTTGTGCCTTTTTTAGACTTCGTGCGACGTCATGAAGTAATGAATTCAAAAGTGCAGGAAGATTTACAGAGAATTTCTGCTTTAGAACAGCTAAGAGTTTAAGATGTCGTGGCCTTACCACGTCTTTCCTCCCCTCGTAGGTGATGTAGCTTTGCACTGTTCTTGCTAATTCTGCCCAAGGTTCTCCTAACATTGCTGGCAGGACTCCCTTCCCCTTAATCGTCAAGCTCTGGCCTTCGTCCTAGAAAATTTGCATGATCTTCTGTAATCTTTCCTTCTTTAGTGTCCATACAGGTCCGGTGGCTGGTATTCCTGAGACTTCTACGATTATATCGTCGGTGACCGCTATCCACTTCCCCCTCACTATGGAGTGATCCTCCTGCAGGTTCTGTAGAAATTCCATCGCCACTGTTTCATTAGACTCCTGCAGGCGACTGAGATAAGTCAGTCACCCTGCTCTTTCAAGGATCTCCCGGGCAGCAGCGGAGACTGTCAACTCCTGAGGTTCGCTTCGAATTTCCCTGCCTCCCATGGTTTCACTATGGATTCTCAATGGAACAGCAACTGCTTGTGCTGTTTGAAACACAGAGAGAGTAATAATCGCAAGATTTAGAAAAAACACAGAGTATGCAACAGAAATGACTTATGAATAGCAACTTGTGTAGAAAATAGAAATATCATGCCGTTAAGCCGTGTCATTCCCTAGTACACTATCTTTCCCGAATAGTGAGCTGACACATAACCCAGGGAATAATGAGGTTAACCTTCCCCCCACAATGCGATAGGCTGTCCCAGCCATCAAAGAAAGGAGCAGCACCCGATCTGCAACCAAGTCATAAAGGAACAATGTATGAAAATATGCCATGTTTAGAAAAACAACGAATTACCGAAATCGAGGCATAAAGTTGGATCGCGTATTACGTAAGAGGCTGTTGTGATATGATGCGAGGCCAAGGGATAGGACGTCTGTCGTACTTGCCAAATCTCAAGTGGTCATTGTCACCTCGTTTGCCATGATTGGTGGTAATAAATGTTCATGCGATATATAAGTCGGGAAATAATGTATGATTAATGCCTAGGATATAAGAAACAAAAGAGTATTAGTATCCTACCTATTGGTGTAATCAATGTGACTTCAATACCATTAACACTGCTTTGCTACCGACAAGCGTCCATAACCTTGGCAGAGTTGTTTATTTCACCCCTAGAACCATGATCCTTTATGTGCATATTAAGGAATGTAATATAAAAGTGTAGGTCATTATGCTGGCTTGGTAACCAGTTAGCCATAATGCCATTCACGAGGAGGGGGCGAAGAGTGGGCAGGCTGGCTGGTCATGAGACCTCCTGTTCCAAGGTTTGTCTGTTTGATATACCTTTTGGACCATATCCCTCGTGTGGTGGCCATAGTGGGAATGCCACTTCACTTCCATCCTCATGATCATGGTAGGTTGGCTATTGATGAGACACCCTATCCTGCATTTGACAACTTATAATTCATTTTTTTACTTTCTTTTTTTCATAAAGCACTTTTCCTTATTTATACACAAAGGGTGGTTCAACACTCCTTAAGAGTAGGAATGGTGGAAGAAGTCTTATCATCTCAATAGGAAGATATAAACCTTTTGCTCTTATTCCTAAACAAAAAACAAAGAGGATTAAAAAGAATGGCATGATAAAGATAACCAATCACGGCACAATTAGTAAGACAATGACAACAAAAGATAAGTATGTCCTTCCTTCTATCCTCTTACCAATATAGAGCCTTATAAAGATAGCGATTTATAATTTTCTGATTTCAGTATGTTGTGATTTTGTGTTCATTGCATAAGTGCAAAGCTATCTTTAAAAGACTTTGAAAGAACATGAGCAAGAAGCATCCTCAAATTTAGATCAGCAAAAGGGATAAGTTGTTTCACAAGGAGAGAAAAAGCATGCTAGAAGTGTTCCTTTTTGAGAGAGGAACAACAGAGGAGCATAGGTCTCAAAAGTGCAAATGTCATTCCTTTTGAAAAAGGAACAGTAGAACACACCATTGACGTTCCTTTTGAAAAAGGAACAACAGAAATCAAAAATATGCTGCGCCTTTGAAAAAGGGACAGTAAACACACCGCAGTGCCGTTCCTTTTGAAAAAGGAACAACAAAACAAGTAAACGTCGTTCCTTTGAAAAAGGAAAAACAAAAATCACGAGTGTTGTTGCTTTTGAAAAGGAACAGCAGGAAAATCAAGAGTGTTGTTCCTTTTGAAAAGGAACACCAGAAAAATCAAGAGTGTTGTTCCTTTTGAAAAGGAACAGAAGAAAAATCAAGAGTGTTGTTCCTTTTGAAAAGGAATAGCAGAAAAATCAAGAGTGTTGTTCCTTTTGAAAAGGAACAACAAAAATCAAGAATGTTGTTCCTTTTGAAAACGAATAGCAGAAAAATCGAGAATGTTGTTCCTTTTGAAAAGGAACAACAGAAAAATCAAAAAATCAAAAATGTTGTTCCTTTTGAAAAGCAACAGCAGAAACACGCAAATGCCATTCGTTTCAGGAACGGCAAAAATCGAAATCTTTGAGCAAAAGATCACATTTAGTTCAAACATATGTACACGAATGACTTGAAGAAAAGAAATTATGTAAAAATTGTAACAAGAAATGAATTCCTTAATGAATTACAGGTGAGGAAGACTTATCTTCCTCTCCTAAAATCTCCATATCAGTGTCTTTGCGTAGCTGTTGGAAGAAGGATTCCCGAGTGAGTTGTTTACGATAGAGACGAACTCGGTGGCCATTTACTTTGAAGGCATATCCAGAACCGTCAATAGTGATTAAAGTGATGGTCCCATTGTCATATACCTTCTGGATTTCGTATGGTCCCAACCAACGAGTCTGGAGTTTCCCAGGGAAGTCCTGAAACCGAGAGTCATATAACAGAGCCCAGTCTCCCTCCTGGAAGACTTTGTTTTTGATGAGCACATCATGCCATTTAGGTCGGTGTTGTTGAATCAGTGCTGTATTTTGTAGTGCAGAGAGCCTAATTTCGTCCAATTCATTGATTTGTTGTAGTCGATTAATCTGTGCCTCGGTTAGATCTAAGCAAACTTCCTGTGTTGTTCGTAATGTTTGGATTTCAAATTCTATAGGAAAAATGGGATGTTTCCCAAACACTAATTGATAAGGTGAGTAACCAGTGGTGCTTTGCCATGTTGTTCTATAGGCCCAGAGTGCTTCAGGTAGTCGGGCAGCCCAATCACGCCTATGTGACGCAATGGTTTTCGTTAAGATTGATTCTATTAACTTATTGCTACTTTTTACTTGTACATTCGCCTGTGGGTGATATGGAGTAGTGATTTTATGCTGGACATGATAATTATTAAGTGTTGCAGCTAATCTATTACTAGCAAATTGTGGTCCTCCGTCTGTAATTATTTCCCTTGGAAGGCCATAACGTACAAATAGATGGAAAAAGAACTGTATGACAGAGTCCTCTGTGGCTCTTGGCAATGCTTCTGCTTCAACCCATTTGGTGACATATTCTGTTGCCACCAAGATATATGTTTTCTGATTTGATGAGGGGTTGATGGGTCCAACGAAATCAAGAGCCCATCGCTCAAATGGTTTGATGACTAACTGTGGTTTCAGAGGCATCTCGTCAGCTTGACCAGGACGTCTTGCTCACTGGCAGCTGTCACAGGCTTGGATGAATTTCTTTGCATCTCTGAAGATTGTGGGCCAATAATATCCTGTCTGTAATACTTTATGTCCAGTTCTACGCTCAGTGAAGTGTCCCCCACATAGTCTGTCATGACAGGTTTTTAGGATGTCAAAGATTTCATCTTCTTGAACACATCTCCTGGTATGCATGTCCGCCCCTTTGTGAAACAAATAGCCCCGAATCCAAGAGAATCAAGTACTCTTCTGAACAATCTGTTTTCGTTCATTAGGGGTTAATTTTTTTGGTAGTTTACCAACTACAAGGTAATTGGCAACATCAGCATACCAGGGTGTTCGAACGGCAACAGCAAACAGATGTTCGTCCGGAAATCGATCTTCAACTGCTGCTGCATTAATTGGCTTTGGCATTCTTGAGAGAAAATTGGCTACAGGATTCTCCTTATCGGGCCAGTCCTTGATTGTGATATCGAATTCCTGCAATAAGATCAACCATGTAGTTATTCTGGCATTTGTGACAGGCTTATTTGCTAAATATTTTATGGCGGAATGATCCGTATACAAGATAACAAGATAGCCTGTAATATAATGTCTAAACTTATTGACAGCATGTATTACAGCTAGGAATTCTTTTTCAGTAACAATGTAATTTAATTCAGCAGGGGATAAATTTTTGCTGATGTAATAGATAGCATATGGTTTTTTATCCTCTTCCTGCCCAAGGACTGTGCCAATGGCTGTATTTGAGGCATCAAATGATATCTGAAATGGAAAATCCCAGTTTGGTCCTCGAAGAACTGGGGCTGTGGATACGAGCTTCTTTAAATCCTTGAAATGACGTTCACATTTTTCTGTCCAAATAAAATCAATGTTACCAGTTAGTGCATATAAAGGTGTAGCAATGTGTGAATAATGTTCTATAAATCGTCTATAATAGCCAGAAAATCCAAGAAAGTTGTGTACCTCTGTTTGAGTAGTAGGAGTGGGAATAAGCAAAAGTATTTGGATTTTGGTCGGGTCTACTTGAATGACAGCTGTTGAAACATATTGTCCTAGAATAAGTCCTTCAGTCATCATCATGTAACATTTTTCGTGGCTTAAGCAAAGCCTGGTAGCTATGCAGCGTTGTAGGACTTTTTCTAGGGTGTTTAGTGTTGGATCAAAATCATCTCCATATGGTGTAAAGTCATCGATATATACCTCAAGTCCATCATTTATTAAATCTGCAAAAATGCTAAGGATAGCCCTTTGGAATGTGGCAGGAGCATTACATAGGCCAAAAGGTAGAACTCGGTAGGCAAATGTTCCCCAAGGACAAGTAAAAGTAGTTTTGTCCTAGTCTTCAGGGGCAATTTGAATCTGATTGTATCCACTGAAGCCATCCAGGAAAGAAAAGAATTTCTTTCCTGCCAAAGTATCTAGCACTTGGTCTATGAACGGGAGAGGAAAGTGGTCTTTTTGTGTTGCTTTATTGAGTTCCCTATAATCCACACAAATTCTCCATTTCCCATTCTTTTTTGGTACCACCACAAGCGGAGAGACCCATTTACTGTCAGAAATAGGATAAATAAAATTGACATCTAAAAGTTTTTGAAGTTTAGCTTTTACCACATCCTTTAGATGAGGATTAAGTCTTCTTTCCGGTTGACAGACAGGTCTAGCATCTTTTTCTATATAAATGTCGTGTGTACACAATTGTGGATCGATTCCTTTCATATTAGCGTAATCCCATGCAAATGCTTCTTGATATTTTCTTAACAGATGGATGAGCTTTGTTTCTTGTTCAGGTGTGAGGTTGGCATTGATATTTAAAGTTTTTCCTGGTTCAATTTCCACAATTTTACTATTTGCAACAGAAGTAACAGGTATTGTTTGATCATGTGTGTCTTTCAGAGGATCTTCTTCTAATTCATTATCAAATGCTGCTTCTATCATGTGACATTGTGTGCAGGATCCGGATTCAGTTTGACTAATGAAGTTGTTAATGGCATCATCTTCTGTTTGATCTTTAAAATCAAGTGCCTCTTGTATAGTCAATGGAGATCTAATGTTATCAGTAAGGTATGATACAGGATATTTGTTAGTTTTGATTATTGTGACACCTGGCTGCGCTGGAGGGTATAGAACTAAATTCTTGATATCATGTCCTTTGGTTATGGTCATATTTCCTTGTCGGCAACCAATGTAAGCATTGGCAGTGGCAAGCCAAGGTCTACCTAGGATTAACAGGTGTCCATCAAGTCGGGTTTTTGGATTAATTATCAGGAAATCGGTTGGATATTCCCAGGAATCTATAGAGACCATGACATCATGTAGAGTACCTTCTAGTCTAACCACAGATCGGTCAGCCAATTCTAACAAAGTAGAGGTGGGTTCTACACATGTAATGCCGAGCTTTTGACAGGTAGTGGTTGTTAAAATATTGATTGCAGCTCCTAGATCAAATAAGGCATTAGACAGGGTCTGACCGTAAATTTGAACAGTTACAATTGGATTTCCTGGTTCTTCATATTTAATGGGTGTTTCTTTCCCGGATAATAAATCAGATAAAGTACCGACTACTTGGACTCTTGGATTAGTCGTTATTTTCCTCCTTGGTTTCTTTATGCACAATTATTTGATAGTTTTTGCGTATATAGGAATGTCTTGAATGGCTTGGAGGAATGGGATTTTTATGTTCAAGTTTTTTAATTCTCCCAGAATGTCAAGGTCAGGATACTGTAAAGGTCGGGGTATGACTAATCGTTCTGGGAACGGAGGAGAGGATGTGGTTGCTTGATTATGAGTCTGCTGCTTATTTACATCCTCTTGTTGCAATTGATGTTCTCTTGATAACTGATCTTCAATATGAACTATTTTATCTCCCTTATTTTCAATGATACGTCCAGATCGTAATTGAAGATTGTTACACTCCCACAGGTCGGGTCCTATTTCTGGTGATTCTATGATTTGAAGAGATTGGACCGGTATATTATTTGGATTGGGGTTGGGTTGGGCTGGGAGTTGTGGTCTCAGATTAGACTAGGGATTTCGTTGTAAAGCTGGCAGAGTAGGTTGAGGGAGCGGAGTAGTTCCTACTAGCTATTGCATCGGTCTTTGCCAGTTTTTCTACCAGGGTGAACTTTGTGAAGTAGGGGGAGTCCATTGTGGAGGATATGGGCTATTTTGCCAATATGGTGGAGTGTAAGGGAAATTCGGCCAACCAGATTGGCTTGCCTGATTCGACCACGGGTTTGAAGAAGGAAACGATGGTGGTGACCAGTTTGAAAATGGGGGTTGGGACTGACTTTGCCACATATTATATTGTTGATCATTATATTGTGGAGGCTGAAAAGAAGAGGTTGGGTCTGGAAAAATACCAGATTGTCTTGGCTACCACTGGCGGCGCTGATTGATCAAGTACACTGATTCTGGTTCTTCCTCTGCTTCCTTATATACACCTTTTAATCCAGGAAGTGAGGGGCAGCTTTCCGTCAGATGATCTTTTGTATAGATGGCACATGTTTGGACTGTATCTAGTGGACACTCCTTGTGACTATGTTTTTTCCTGCATCGGGGGCAGAAGATTGCCAAATTCTGTTATGCCTCCATCTGCTTCTGTTTGGCCAGCATAATATCAAGTTGTGTAGTTAGTGTCCCTAGAATATCAGTTTTAAAATTTTATAGTAAATTTCCAATCTCCACACGCGTTACTCCTATTGATATTTTATTGTCTCTTTCAAATCGATCATATTCTGTCGGTTTTACTCTTGTGCTGCCTCTCGAACTCCTGATACATAAATCAATAATGTCAGCAAAATTCTCTTGATAAATATCCCCTTTTCCCATGATGTTTAATGTTTCAATCCATTGTTCCTTCATGCCCCTCATCAATGCAGTTTTTAACACATTATCAGGTAAAGGTAGTGATGCATAAGGAGATCTTTGTAAATTGTACTGAAAATGTTCCACATATTCTTCTAATGTTTCGTTCGGTTTGGCTGTCATTTGGAATATTTCGTCTTTCAATTCTCTAGACCTACAATAATCCTGATATTTTTTTAAGAAGGACTCTTTCATTTGATCCCAATTGTTGATGACCCCACCACCTAGTCCCATAAACCATCTTAAAGCAACCCCCTTTAATGTAGAGAGGAATAATTTCAATTTCTGGGGATCAGTGGTGTAATCATATCCCCTGCACAACACATCAAATTTGAATAAAAATGCATCCGGATCTTCTGATGTGAGACCGTGGAATGTAGGGATATGTTGAAGAGGGAAAGCTTTCATGGGCGCATTTGCTGCAGAATCCACTATAGGATATTGTAATGTAGAGGTTTGAGTATTTGGCTGGTTCTGAGCCATAGGATTGAATATATGCCAATAACCTTCTAGGATATCTAGGAGGGTATTCCTAGGTTGAGATGGAACGATTTTAGCAGGGATAGTTTTAATGGCACTTCCTTTATCTGGGATAAGGGGAATACCTGATGTTTGAGGAGATTGGACTCCTTCAACAATGATTTTCGTAGTGCTCCCCTTATCTGGGCTGTTTAATGGCCGACCTGTTCCAATGGGAGATTTTGGTTCCTCGGTTTCCCCTATTTCTCCTTCTCCTTCACAAAAGTTGCTGAAATTCCCTTCCTGCAATAGTTCTAGAGTAGAATTTTCAATTTCTTGAAAGTCCTGCTCTTCAGTTTGATTATGCACCTCAGCAAAGGATACAGATGGTGATCCTGTGGCCTGAAGGGAACTAGTAGGTTGTTTAGAAATGATTTTCCTAGGGTCTACTGATGGCTGAGATTCTGTTTTCTTATAGATTTCGTCTATGAAAGTTGTTCGGCCAAGGGTCACCGGCCCCTTAGCTTTTTCAGTCTTGGATGGAAGCTTACTATTCTTTTCTGGTTTTTTCTACTTAGTCATGCACTCAAATGAACCACTAAATTCTATTCAAACAAAGCAACAACAAATCTGTTAGGAAAGTGGATAGTGGAGCAGGGCTTTTACATGCTCTGCACGCAGGTTCTTACCTTCCGTTTTTAAGATCCAACTCTTCCCTAGCAGGTTCGTACACTACTCTGAAAAATACAAATGGTTACACTCTTTCCCCGGCAACGGCGCCAAAATGTAGAGCTATAAAAAGGGTCTCTTTCACCTCTAATTACCTCACATTAATATGTCAACCTAGGAGCATTTGGTTATTTCAAAGAGTGAATCAATCTGAGGCTATTTGTCAGAGTAATGCTAGTAGTACAACATTCTGCAGAAATACAAGAGTAAACGGATGCTTGTCTATAACTAAGTTTCTTCAAATGACTGAATCACACACTCTTAAAGCTAGGCAACTTTATCAGTCAAGGGTTCGACAACAATAGCCCATCCCTTTGGAAACTGATGGAAAGAAAATTAGAGCATAGACCACGGGTCTACGAGCGAGGCAGTAAATACCGAGGCTCACTACAGCCACAGATCGTCTCTCACACCAAAATAACAAATGCGAGTAAATGAAACAGCAGGTAAAAATGGAATAGCAAATAAGAAATCGAACAACAAATCTGGAATGGAACAGCAATGCTAAAATGGAACAACAATTCTGAAATGGAACAGCAATCGAATAACTAAACCTCGAGAGCAGTAATCAAGCTTTATCCTATCAACTCAAATGCACTCATTGTAATCAAACATCAATCTTTCATTCTCCAAGAAAATCAAGCAACACGCGCTAATGGAACAACACTAATTACTAATAAGTTATGGAACAACATTTGGAAATCATACACACACACAACACACTTGAAGAGTAATCTGATTTAGCACCAATCGGCATCAACAGGAATACAACTGCGTTTCAAAATGGAACAACATTACTCCTGAATCATAAAGAACACATCTTTCAAATAAATTCCACAACACGAATATACAGCATAAGAGCTCTGTAACAAAATAGTAACAATGTTCAATTAAGTCTAATAATATTCAATCAACTCTGAAAGGATTAGTGATATAATGCAGAGTCAACACAACAGTTATTGTCTGTAAAACCTTAATGAACGAATCTTAACAGAGCATATGATGTAACTTATAAAGCATATCAGATTACCAACTAATGACGATAGGCAAACCACGCAGAAATCAAATCATAGTGATACAGAAGCAAGTGTCCACCGGGGCCGGGCCCTTAGCCTCAAGGGTACACTGCTTTAAGTTAATCTAGATGCAGAGATAAGATAATCACCAAGTTTATATTAATGCATAAAACAGAAAGTACAATGAGCCAAGTTCAACGAGACTCGATGATCAAAGTTCAATCTTTAACAGAAAGTTACATAAAAGCATAATCCCCCAAAGCTAACCGTGTCATCCCTTTATATAAGGTTGACGGCGGAGATGTCTAAGCAATAAGATAAATAAAGCAACGATCCCTCAGGATCGAAGATCCTGAGGGATTCGCCAAACTGTTAATCCTTAATCACTTCTTTTCTCCTCCGCCGAGCTAGTGCCTTCTCCTCCTTTTCCGGACCGGTTTGCATCAACCTGCTTAGCCTCGTTTGCACTCGGTCCTTCATCAAAGGGATAGCGGTTACCCTATTCTTGTCTTTTTCTTTGGAATAGTAGCTCCTTGTTTTTACCCCTTCCTGCACAGGAGAATGACAACTATCAGCGGTTAAGTCTTGCATACTAATCCCACATGTTTTGTTATAATTCTTTATTGTTTTCCACGTTCACGATGTAAAAATATTCACAAGTCCCACTGAAAAGCCATTGAAATGATCATTAAAAACATACCTTTTTAGTACTCCATAGGTATAACTCTCAAGCCGACATTACATTACAAAAGTAAGGGTAGACAACCGTGTGACTAAATTTACAACTTTGTGCTCAACACCCACAAATCGCGAAGTCTTTACATTGGACTTAGTCAAAACTTGGGCTTTAAGCCCCAAAAATTGCCTTAGGGGATCTCGCACCCAACACATGTAGAGGCAAGTAGGATGTCCTTGTTGGTAGTAAGGGTGTGACATGCGCATCAAGCCAAGGAAGGTGCATGAATCTTTCTAACACATAGAAAGTGGAGTGAGTGTGCCCCTTGGAAACCTGTGTAAACACGCAGTTTGGAAGGGAACACACGAGCAAAGATGAATCACAAATTGGAAGGAAGGTGAACCAATAATCCAAAGTGATGTTTAAACCAATAACACATCTTAGTAAGATTCATATATACATATACAGAAAGATTCTATACATACATGCATAAGCAAATAGATACATATATCGTTAGAGTAAAAAAGTTAACTGAAATAAAATAACAACATATGCATGAAACATGTTGTCTCTCTTATATCAAGAAGTGAAACTTCGAATCATACAGTACGACCATGAATAACCACTAGTCCTGATAATGGAATGTTATAGTCATTGTCACATGCTCCAAATAGATGTGATAGCTCTCCATTGTGGAGAAGCCAAGGCTCATTACAATACTCTCCAATATTTCTCTAAGATACTCCTATTAGAGGCTTGGCTGATCGAAAGCCTAGACAATGAGTTATGAGGTTCTATAAATAGCAAAGGGTGGGGTGACCCTTGACATTCCCAATTGTGACTCTTCACCTATCCTCATGATTGTACACCTACTACATGACTGTGACATTCAACTATCGACACTTGGTCTTTCACTTTTACAAGATGTTACATTACAATCTGTACATGTACCCATGTGAGACAAAATAGGCTTGAGCAAGCCATTCAAGCTATCACTACAGTTGTGGGAATACCAACTCTTCGACATCCTCGTGATGATTGATGGTAGTGAACTAATTCCAAACTTGGTTTTCCGTGGTGGTGTCCGCAGGCTCAAAGGTGACATCCTACTAAAATAAAACCTTTCCCTTTGTTGCATTCGAGCACACTGATAAGGCTCCTTTGTCCAACTCGTCTCATATCATGCACATTGTTGTCTTGAGTGAATCCAGACTAGAAACATACTGTTGCATAGTTTCTATCGTTATTTCCAAGTGTGTGTTGGTGACCATGCTCATCAACCTATCGAAATACATGTTCATCTCGAGTCATACTTGCTTCTTGTCTTCGCCTCGGTGAGTCTGCCAATGCGTGGGATCGCACAATGAAATCCATGCTCCTGAAAACCCCTGCATGCGATTGACAACACTGCTCACCCTATTTGCTCCATGCCAGCTGTTGGGTTGGGTCTATAACCTTTATGGGCGCAGTTTCATCAGTTTGTGCATGTTGCATCTCCTGTTGCATCTATTCCTACTGCAACTGCATCTCTTGTCTGTGCAACTCCTATTTTTCCTTGAGTTGATGTTTCAGCACCTACAACCCCTTCTCTATTTATCTCTCTACTTTCGTGCGATCCTGTTTTTGTGTTGTCACCTCATAGCCTCAGCCTCCAAAGCTGCTTTCATCACTACTAGATCTGCTTGAACTTCCAACTTTGCTCTGCCTCGGTGTTGTCAACAACCTTCTTCATGAATTTGTTGCACGCAGGTCTTCTACCTTCTGCTACTACTGATGGTGTATTCATTGTGATGTCATTGCAATTTCATCTTGATATCCTTGTCTATGAACAACTTGATGTCTTCATAGATAGGAAAGTTCATAGACACTTGATCAACTGCATCCCCAGTTGCGCTCTCAACGGTGTCTTTGACTTTGCTCTCCTTAAATCCAATGTACCTATGCTGTTGAGAAGTAGAAAAACACCCGTGGTACTAGGAGACATAGCAACTCTAATGGAAAGTAATCTGTCAGTTCAAAATCAAAACAAACTAAAGGACTTGCTACTAGAAGTGTGCTATGCACAGTCTAGCCTGGCCTGCTGAGGATTGAAACTACGCAATGCACAATTTCAGTCAGAAGTGACATGCAAACTAGTAAATTATATTGCGCAATTTATAAGGCTATCGAGGCACTTCCTCCTAGATTTTTACAATGCAAGCATGGAGGTCAGTGCTAAGCCAGACTTGCATAATTTATAGAGGGAAAGAAGAGCCTTCACTTCCATATATGTGCAATGCTAACCGAGCAAGACAAGGTCCAGGCCAAGGCAGCCTAGACTTGCCGATAGATGACTAAAAACATGAGAAGTTTGAATGCATGGTGAAAGTTACTATAAACAAGAGGGAATGATCCTACATGCAAACAGTAAGTGCAGGATTCAAAAAATAGGAAAACATGCATGTGTGTGAAGCAGGTCTCTGCAATGGTGATTGTCAGTGCAAAAACAATATCATGCATGCGACAACAGTGAGATGCAAACAAAAACTAAAATAGTGCTTCTACAACCTAACATACATTAAAATTATAGCAAGTTCTCATTGAAATCAAGTAGACAACTCATACACAAAGCGAAACACAAAAAGCGACTGAAACATAGTGCAAGACATGCGAAGCAAACTTACCCTGAAACAACTAAGTTGAAAGTACCGAAGAGTCTTGGATGCGATGTGGGATGTCAAAGCCCAAGATTGATGTGAGAAATGAGCTTTGCAGTGTCGGGTTCATAATTTTTTATAAGATTGATGTTATGACACACATGCCACAAATATAGGAAGAAATGGCACTTGGTGGGAGGTTTCTAAAACAATCTTTGTATGTAACCTCCAGCTGCTAAAAATAGATCCCCTCAAATCCAGGGATTCTGCTTGCATTCTACATTTTATATTTCGAGAAAAGCATCCCATGCATGCAAATCAGTTTTTCTTAGTCCCGGAGGGAATCGGTCAACCTAAAGGCACATGCATTGGTTTGTGAGCCTGGGATGAAAATTTGCAGAGTTTCTGGGCTGAGCTAGGTTGGTTGTCCTAGACGGATTGCACAATTTCTCGGTTCAGTAGATGACTGTGTTAGGTCCCTATACTACTAGTGTAACCGCTTATTGTTATTAGTACAACCCCCTTATTATATTTTTGTGCCCATGTAGTCCCCATATTGTTATTATTATGCCCCATAGAAGCCCACTATTGTTATTAGTGTTCCCTTAGATTATTATTGTTATGTCGGCTTTGATTATATTATGACCCCATAGACTCCTATATATAGAAAGGAGGTCTTGTCATTTGTATCATCGAAGAATTGTTCATTTCTGTAATGTAAAGGAGGTTGCCCCCTTGAAGAGGCTAAATTCTAAGGCGTTGATCTATCTTTTATATCTCTTTGTGAGCTAGTTTCATGACATTTGGTATCAGAGCTTTGAATTCTAGGGTTTCAGTGCTCTAAACATGTCATTCTGGGATTTTCACTATAAAGTTTTTTCTGTGATGTTTTAGAAGATAAAAAAAAAACCCATTTCGGACAAAATCACACTGAACCTTAGATCTAAATTTCATATCTTTTCTCGCTATTATTTCGTAGATATGATCTGAGGAAGTTAGGGTTTTTGTAAGCTCCAAAATTTCATCTAAAACTAGTCATCGTGGAAGTTTCGCTATAGCTTGTTCGCTACAAAGTTTCAGAAGCTAAACAGAAAACCCATTTGAGAAGAAAGTGGTCTGAACCTCGTGGTCAAATTTCAGATCTCGTATCGCTGTATTTTAGGATATATGATCTGAGTAATTTATGGTTTTTGCAGAATCCTAAATTACATCTTAAATAGGTGACCTTGGGAAGATCGTCATAACTTTCTCTTTGAGCATCAGATTGAAAGTTCATAAGAACTTACAAAAAGAGGACGGATTGTAGTTTTCTATATATAGCTTTTAGATCCGAAGGTCAAAACAGTGAGATGTGGCACTTCATACAAGTTCACTCTTCTGAAATGATATATAATCAGGTCATCTTGGCAGATTGTGCATAACATTTTCTTGGAGAATCCAATTTCGATCAGAGTGGTGGCATTGGAAAGAGGACGTAGAGGGCTGCTGCAAGTCATGATTTCAGAATTGGAATATATGAAATTACAGAGTTACAGACGTTTCAATATTGAGATCCTAAAATCAAGAAAAGGCAATATGAGGAACTTTGATGGCAAGGATCCGGTAAATTGGATACTACAGATGGAGCAATATTTTGATCTACATGAGGTGCAATTGCTACAAAAGGTACATATTACATCTTCATATTTAGAACCAGCTCAATTTTTATGGTATAAAGGGCTTTGTTCTCGTAAACCACTTGTTACATGGTCAATTTTCACAGAGGAAATGATAGCACATTATGAGGATACAAAGAGAAAAACCTTCTTTAGCCAATTGATAAATCTCAAACAAAAGTGCTCAATGGCAGAGCACATTGAGGACTTTCAAAAATTGAATATAAGGGAAAATGATATTCCAGAGAAGTAGAGGATTGATGTCTTCATAGGGACTTTAAAGGATAACATTCAACATGAGGTTCGTCTTTGGGAACCTGATTCATTGGAGAAGGCATTCAGGTTGGCAAGAAAAATTGAAAGCGAAATTATGGAAACAAGAAATCCCACCACTCATGACTATAATTATGGAAGTGTTTTTTCTCCTAGCCTTCCACAGCCTACGAGGTTTACACCGCAACAATTGGAAGAACAAAGAGAAAAAGGGCTTTGTTACAATTGTGATAGAAAATACACTAAAGGTCATAAGTGTGCTGAGAAGAAATTATTTTGCATAGATTATGAAGAGGAGGAAGAAAAGGATCAAGAAACATCAAAAGAAGAGAATATACATGAAGAACCAACTCGAGAGAAAGAAGAAGTGAATCGGGCCATATCTTGTAAAGAATTGGAAATAATTACCACTCCTCAAACTCTCAAGATAGAAGGGCATATAAGGAAGAAAAAGGTTCAAGATGTGAAAGATCACATCGAGAAAGAAGAAATGAATCCTAGCATATCTTGTAATGCATTGGTCAGAATTACCACTCCTAAAACTATCAAGATAGAAGGACATATCAAGAAGAAAAATTTTCAAGAAGTGAAAGATCACATCAAGCATCAAGAAATGAATCCGACCATATCTTGTAATTCATTGGATGAAATTACCACTCAAACTCTCAAGATAGAAAGACATATCAAGAAGAAAAAGGTTCAAGCAGTGAAATATCAAATCAAACATCAACAACAAGTTATCCAACTTTTAAAGGATAATGCCACTTTGGTGCAGAATCGAATGAAACAAGAGACAGATCAACATCGCAGTGAAATAAGTTTTGATGTAGGTGATTGGGTATTTTTATGGCTACATCTCATGCAAGATATTGATGAGAAAGAAACATTGGCAATACTACATGCGCTTAAGAAATGGTGACCTTACCTAATGGGAAGACACTTCAAGGTAAAATTGGATCATGATAGTCTGAAATATGTTATAGAACAAAGATTATCTTTAGAAGAAAAGAAAAAATGGGTCACAAATATGTTGGGTTATGATTTTGGAATCATCTACAAAAATGGGAAGCAAAATGTTTTTGCAGATGCACTATCAAGAAGGGATGAGGATGTGGAAGCATTGTTTTGTGTTATTTCTATTATCCAACCAGATTGGATAAACAAAGCAGTGGATGAATGGAAGAATCATGAAGAAGTTTTGCCACTCATTCAAAAGATACAGAAGATCCCAGTTCAAACAATATTGCCAAAACTTGACAAGGAAGGAAAAATCATATTGGAACCTGGAGCAGTCTCAGAAACAAGAACCCAACAGCTACAAAATTGATCAATTCTAGAGTATCTCATCAAGTGGAAGAACTTACTCACTCAAGATTCCACACGGTAGGGCAAGAATTTTATACAGAAGCATCAAGAAATACTTAAGCATTGAGGACAACAATTTTTGAAGGAGAGGGGCATGTTAGGTCCCTATGCTACTAGTGTAACCCCTTATTGTTATTAGTACAACCCCCTTATTATATTGGTGTGCCCATGTAGTCCCCATATTGTTATTATTGTGCCCCATAGAAGCCCACTATTGTTATTAGTGTGCCCTTAGATTATTATTGTTATGTCAGCTCTGATCATATTATGACCCCTTAGACTCCTTTATATAGAAAGGAGGTCTTACCATTTGTATCATAAAAGAATTGTTCATTTGTGTAATGTAAAGGAGGTCGCCCCCTCGAAGAGGCTGAATTCTAAGGCATTGATCTATCTTTTATATATTTTTGTGAGTTGGTTCCATAACATCATGTTAGGTCCCTATACCACTAGTGTAACCCCTTATTGTTATTAGTACAACCCCCTTATTATATTATTGTGCCCATGTATTCCCCATATTGTTATTATTGTGCCCTATAGAAGCCCACTATTGTTATTAGTGTCCCCTTATATTATTATTGTTATGTCAGCTCTGATTATATTATGACCCCTTAGACTCCTATATATAGAAAGGAGGTCTTGTCATTTGTATCATCTAAGAATTGTTAAATTTTGTAATGTAAAGGAGGTTGCCCCCTCGAAGAGGCTTATTTCTAAGATGTTGATCTATATTTTCTATCTTTTTGTGAGTTGGTTTCATAACAGACTGCTACCTAGAATTGCACAATTTCTGGGCTGAGCTGCAGTGCTATGCTAGATTGCGCAATTTCTAGGCCTAGCAGGCTGCCCAACAAATTTGCACAATTTCTGGGGGGAAAGTTGGTTCCCTTCCAAAATTGCGCAATTTTCTAGGGGAGTGTCTTAGCCAGCAAATAGTCTAAGTCCAAAATGTCGGCCTGCGGGAGGCAAACAAACAAGCTGACATGCATAGGTTGGTAGGCCACTGAAACTCAACTCAAACCTATGTAATTGACAGTGCAAGACATGCTGCTAAGGATGGTTGGTAGGCAGGTTCCAAAACGAAGCTAAGGAAAAAATTTTGATGGTGGTTTTAGTCGCTAGAACACAATCTTAGCCTATTTTTCCACCATAATATTTTCCTCAGCCTGTTTAACCCTCTCAATCTCAAAACCCAAACCCATAACTTTCATTACCGTTTCCCCAAAATCCAAATCAACTGCGTAGTCAACCACTTGCAAATCCAAATAATAAAAGCTCACATCATGTTTACAAAATAAAGGGTATAATTTCCAAACTTACATGATAACTCCATTAGATATAAATAATGTCCAACTTAGATCTGGTAGGGTATTGGAAAAGAAGTCACCATCTATTGTTATCCAAGAATCTGAGAAGGATGACCTCTCTGAGAAAGAGACATCCCTTTATCAATATGAAAATCCACAAAAACAAACCCCCCTTGTAAATTCTGATGATATTCCAATAAACTCAACTCCCATTATAGAACAACCTTAAGTTTCTATTCAAAATCCACCTTTTCTTGAAATATTGAAAATTGACAATGGGGTAAAAAAACATATTGTGTTTCCTGATTATGATATGATAGATGAACTGAAGAATTTTTGTATAAAAATTCCTTTGTTACAACCTATCAAAGAAATACCAATATATTCAAAGACAATTAGGGAGTTAAGTATTAAAAAACCAGGAAGAAAAATAAAATAAGTTAAAAGAATCCAGTTAGCTGGGAAAATTGGAGATATCATGATGGAAAAAACAACAGTTCAGAAATATCTAGATCTAGGAAGTCCCACTGTGAAAAAACATATTAATGGTGTTGAGATTCCAAATACATTAATTGATTTAGGAGAAGCCATAAATATCATGATTAAGAAAAGTATGAATCAATTGAAACTGCCAAATCTTCAATATACACCTAGACTATTGGAATTAGTAGATAGATATATTATCAAACTTGACGATGTGTTATAAGATGTATTTGTATCCTTAGATTCTTGGGAATATCTTGTTGACTTCATGATCTTGACACCCAAGAATAATCTAGGTGGACATCCATTGATTCTAGGTAGACCATGGTTAGCTACAAATGATTCTTTTATAAGTTGTAGATATGGTGATATGTTTATCTCTAATGGAAGTTCGACAAGGAAATTCACATTATATCCTCATGCAAAAACAACAATAGAAGTAGAAAGTGAAGTATAGAAAGATGATGATAATGAAAACTTTGATATATGACCATTTTTTTCTTGTTGGTTTGAAAGGGCTTGGACCTAGGTTTAGAGTTAGTTGTGATAACCAACAAAACCCTACACTACTGGCCCTTTCAGCAACAATCAGCTTAACGTAGATGTAGGATATATATATATATATATATATATATATATACACAGAACGTATATAATCTCTTCGACTAGTGTTATTACTTCAGATCTTCAATACATACACATATTTTAACCCTGCACACATAGATGCAGGGGCCCGCACACTCAGTTGTAGACTTATCAAGGTCTCCATGCACTTAGCTGCATGAGCCTTCCCCTTTGCCAGAACACAGACTCATAGACTCAAAATCTTACTTATCAACTATTCATAATCTTAGAACTTCGTAATGACTCCTAGACGACACTCTTTTATATATTTTACATTACATTACCATGGTCCGCGAACCATCGGCGAAGTTCATTGTGTCATCAAAATAGCCCATCCCTTTACAGAATAAGGGTCTTTGACCCTCCTAAAATCCCCTTTGACTTTTAATATTTTTCGCTCCACTCCTAAAATTGTGAAGACTTTACAATATTACAAAATTTTACTCAAAACTTTAGACACACTTAGACCTGGGGGTCCCCATCCCAACAAGGTCACTTGAATCACTCTCGCTTGCACTTGTAGCTCTTTAAGGCCCTGTTGGACCTTGTTGACGGTGCTGGAACTGCCAACATGTCAAGGGGATCTCCCCAGTAGGAACTCCCAATTAGACCTCTGACCATTTGGTGTAGGAGTCCCAGCAGTGGGTCATAAGGTAATTCCTTGACTGCAATATTGCACAGAGGCAAGTAGAATAAATTTTTTAGCAGCAAGAGTGACTGATGTAGTGAGTCAAGGAAGGTGTACGAGAGGTTCCAACACTTCAAAAGGGGAAGGAGGTGAAGGTGAGTTCTAGGTTGAAAGGGATCAGTCCCAACTTGGCTAGGAACACACAACACAAAGGACATCCACAACTTCCGGTAGAGCAGTCCACTTGGATGCAACAGTCACATCATACAAGGTAAGATAATATGCACAACACTCATGAATTAGTCTGAGACGAGCGTGGCGGTTTTTATAGCAAGGCTCAAGTGAAAGGTCTGTCTGATGTCCGGCGAAGCAGTCGACATGGATGGTGACAACATTAACAACATATGCAACACATTAACAGCAAGATTCATATAATTGCATGTGAATCAGCTCATACAAAAGTATGTAAGTTAAGCAACACATATCATTAAACAAATCGGAGCAGTCCAACTACCATAACAACATATGCATGAAAATGTATTGGCTCTTATTATATAAAGAAGTGTAAGTCACAATCATACAATACATCCATGTAAACCTGCTAGCCCCAACAGTGGAATGTTATAGCCACATCCGCCTGTTCCTCCAAAGAGATGTACTAGCTCCATGTAGTGGAGAAGCCAAGGCGCATTACAATACTATCCATGCCTTCTTCAAAATACCCTTAGTAGAAGCTTGGCTGACCAAAAGCCTATACAATGTGTTATGAGGGACTATTTATAGCAAAGGGTTGGGTGGCCCTTGACATTCCCCCTTTGTGACAGTTCAACTACCCTCATGACTCTTCACCTACTCTATGACTATTACATCCAACCGTTGACACTCGACTTACACTTGACATGACTCAACATTACAATTCACATGTACTCATGTGAGACAACATCGCTTGAGAAAGCCTTACAAGACATCAGTGACACTCGGTTCGTTGTGGTGAGACCAACTATTTGACATGCTTGTGATGGTGAAGCTGGAGAGCTAATGCCAAGCTTGGTCATCCGTGATGGTGTGCATGTACCTCATGGTGACATTTTTCTAAAGTGAACTTTTGCCTCCGTTGCAACTGGTGCATTGGTTCGACCCCTTCATCCAACTCGTCTACTAACATGCACATGGTCTTCTTGGGTATGGTTGAACTGGCAACACACTGATGCATAGTGTACATGCTGATCTTGAAGTGTGTATTGGTGGTCATATACATCGACTTGCTGAAGTGCATGTTCAGCCCCAGTTGGACTTGATTCTGATCTTTGCCTTTGTGAGTGTTTTGAATGGGTTGGATTGCATGTGTGCGCTCAATGATATGCATGATGTTGAATCCCTTGCATGCGATCAACAACACTACTTGCCAAGTTTGCTCTGTGTCAGCTGCTGGGATGGATCCTTACTTGTACGGGCACATTTTTCTTCGTGGGTGCATGTTGCGCCCACTGCTTTTCCTGTTACTGTTGCAACTCATTCGCCTATCTGTGCAGCTTCATGCTCTTCCTGAGTTGTTGCTTCAACACATGAAACTACTTCTTTGTTCCATCTTCTGCCTTCACGTGATCTTCATGTCGCATCAACACTTCATAGCCGGAGTCTCCAAAGTTGCTTTCATTATCAATGGATCTGCTTGATCTTGCAACTTTGTTCCACCTCTGTGTTGTTAAAAACCTTCCTGTTGTATTCCATGTGTTCAATTCGTTTGCTACATTCACTGCCTTCGGTATGATGCCTTCAATTTCTCTCCATGTTGTTGCTCACTATGATGCTGCTACTTGATGTCCTTGTCTACGAAAAACTTGATGTCTTCGTGAGTAGGAAATCTCATAGACACTTGATTGACCGCATCTCCAAGTGTGGTCTGAATGGTGTCTTCGACTCTTCTCTCTTGGAAACTATTGTACATATACTATTGACAGACAGATGAACACCTGTGATACCTAGAGACATGGCAACACTCATGGCAAGAAACCTCTCAATCAAAAACCAAAATGAACATGAGAACTGACTTGCAACATACCTGGGTGCATGATCATGAAGGTTTCACAATTTCGTTTGGGAGGTCAGGAGATTGACTGCCAAGACTACATAAGGCACAACCTGAGTTGCTAGGAGACTGACTCGCTACTGGAACTGCACAATGCATAGTCTAGTCTGGTTGTTGAACACTGGGATTGTGCAATGCACAATTCCAGCTAGGAAGGACTGCTGACCTAGGGACAAATTTGCATAATTTCTTTGGCCAAGTAGGGATTGTCCTCCAGAAATGTGCAAAACAGTTCTGGAGGCTAGTGTTGGGTAGGAATGCACATATCTATAGAGAAAGGTGAGCCTTCCTTTCCCATATTGCATAATGCAGCGTTGGTGAAGGCAGAGCCCAGGCCAAGGTTGACCCAACTCGCTGATGGGCAAATGAAAGCAAGTAAGTCATTGAATGCATGGCAACACTAAGTGATAGCAGAAGTGATTAATAATACATGAAAAACATGCATGTGGGTGAGGCAGTTCATCAGTTGGGTGAACATCCCTGCAAAACAATTTCATGCATGCGAAAATAGTGAGATAGCAATGAAAACTGAAACAGAGCTAGGACAAGCTAGTATACATGTAAACGATAGCAAGCGCTCCAAGAAATCAGGAAAATAGTACTCCCACAAGAAAAAATACAGAAAGTGACAGAAATGCTGCACAAGGCATGGGAATTAGGCTTACCCCAAAATAGTTGAGTTGAATGTGCCGACTGCTCCTAGATGTGATGTGGGATGTGAGGAATGAGCTCTGCAGCGTTTTGTTGATGATTTTTGATAACATCGAGGTTGTGACGTGCATGCCATGAATCTAGGGGAAACGACACTTGGTGGGAGGTTTCAGAATGGTCCTTGCATGTAACCTCCAACTGCTAAACATAAATCCCTAAAATAAGGGATGCCTTTGCATGCTACATTGGGAGAAGCAACCCATGCATGCAAGTCTATTTTTCCCAGTCTTGGAGGGAACCAATCAACTTAGCTATACATGCAAGAGACTACTTGACTGCTAGAGAAAAATATGAATTTTTGGTTGGGCGTTGGGCTGGCTGCCCAGGAGATTTATGCAATTTCTGGGCAGAGCAACTGACTGCTGCCCAGATTTGTACAAATTCTAGGCTGAACAGCCTGCTGATCGGAACATTTGCGCAAATCCCACTAGGAGTGTTAGGAGGCACGATTTTGCAATCCTGGAGCCCAGCAGGCTGCTAGAGAGGATTGCGTAATCTTTGGAGTGAAGGCTGGTTTCCCTCCAGAAATGTGCAATTTTCAAGGGAAGCTACTCAGCTTGCAGCAGGACCAAGTCCGAGTGAATGGTATGTGAGGGGAATGGATCAAGTTGTGACTGATGGACTACCTTTATTCTAGAAAGACATTGAAGCTTGTGAACTTGACGAAGCAAGGCAAGCTACTGTGAAGGTTGAAAGGGCGGCTCAAAAACGAGGCTAAGGAAATATTTTGGAGGGTGGTTGTAGCCGCTACAATAGACTTGCAACAGTACCGACTTGTAGTGATCTTTGATGTGTCCCCACATATCCTCAGTGACATTGTGTAGATTATCCCCAATCCTATTAATTTCCCACTCAATGAGGATCATCGATTCAATATTGGAAGTCTTGTTAGACTTCTGCTTCTTGTGCACACCTCCCGCAGTGGATTTATTCATCTTCTTAGTTATGAAGGGATACTCATTGTCTTCTATCTCCTTCAAAGGAAACATCCTCAAGCAGAAAAGGTATACAAATGGAAAATTTCATTACATCAGGATCCTTGGTCACCTTAGGAGTTGAGTTTTGTGGCAGCATGTATGGAGGCAACCATGAAATGGGTTCATCTTTGTCGACATTTATATCCTCCATTCTTGCCCCAATATCTTCCTCCTCTATGTCAACCAGTTCCATAGGTTTCTTCATTTTATCTTTGTCTAGCTTCGCCTTGCTCCTCTGCTCAAGAGTCATCTTCCTAGGCGATTGTCTGATAGGTGGCTTCTATGATTTCTTATACTTCTTTACTGCTATTTCTTCTACTGGTTCGACCACCATTGTTGTCACTCCTGTAGTTTTTGGCTTCTGCCTCAGTGATCTGGGAGTGGTCGTGTGTGTAGGACGAGTAGCAGTCATGATGCTTGTTAATCCTTATGCAATAAATGTCGAATAGATGTCCTGTCAATCCTCACCAAACATGCAACACTACTCTCAGCTCAAACTTAGGTGCAACATATCAGAAGAAATCTTCAATACGAAAAGTGTTCGAATGTAGAGTGGGGGGCCATACTTATAGTAAATTTCATGTTTGAATGTTTGGAATGCCTCCAGATCTTCCTCATAAATGTGATTTTGGCGACAAATTTTCATACATATGCTCCATAAATGCACTCACCCTGCTCCCTTTAATGGAAAAATTGCAGTCAAATCAACTTTAGCTTCCCCAATGGTCATATTCTGGGTAGATTGCACGGGATCCACCTGTATGGCTAGCTACATTGTCATAGATTTCTCCAACTGTGCCATCTCCCTAGCCATCACGCAACCTTTTATCACTCAGAATTTTCCTTAGAGGTTATCAGAAGAAGGAAGAGACCGAGGTAACCACAAACCAATATTTTAAGTGTAGGCTCTAGCTAACCTATGACTCAGAGAGGGATCTCTCTATATAATTTAGCTTTGTTTTACTGGGATTTTAGACTAGTTCTTAATGTTCATTGGGGCTTTGGTTTTGAATTGAAGGTTGGGTGGTGGAATTCTTGGAACAAATGGATAGAGCAAGGTCTTTAAGACATTGGGCTATGGAGTCAACAAATGGATAACAGAACTGTATCAATTCATTAAAGGGAATGTTCACAGGGCAGGCTAGCAAAGTAAAGTGCAAATCTTTAGGTCAAATGGGTGAAATGATCCTAACTAGGGTGAGAGAGCACTTAAAAATTCTCAGATCGGGGTTAAAATGAAGAACAGAGGACAATCATGAACAAAGGGCAATTAAGAATCCTTTGGTATAGACCACAAGGAATTACCTAAACTAAGGAGCAATCAGGAATTTCTTAACTTAGATTAGTCAAGAAAATATTTAGTATGGATAACAGTCAAAACAGAATGCAGCTAAGCAATTTCTGAGATATCATTCCATGTTATAGCATTCATGTTTTTAGAAATACAAGTAAGACTATGGAAAAACTTAAAGAAAAATAACTTTGAACGTGAGAGAATACTTATTTGAACTTTGCTTTACACAAGAATCCAGTGAAATATCTGATCTTTATTCCTTGATCCAACTAGCTGATCCAATCATTGATACAATAGAATTTCAGACTTAAGAACAAGAAGTCTATAGAAATGTTTTGGAATCCACCCTACATACTTTGATTTATGAAGTATTTATACAAAAATTTATTACAAAATATCTCAAAACAACTTGAGATTTAATCTAGGAAATACAAATATCTTCTTGCAAGAAGATAGAGACAACTAATGAACTGTTTCATGCTGTCCCTTTTATTATGGTTGTGTTGGCCTTTATCATTGAAGTGTAACCTCTTATGCTGGCTTGTTGTTGTAGTGTTTCACGCTAGAGTCTTCTTTAACTTTTATCTTTCAGCTGATACTCTTTGACCCTGATGTGCTATTTTCACCTGTTTACCTGGTTGTTCTGTTTTTACTGTGCAACAACTTTTTGCTTGTAAATCTATCATTGTCTCCCACCATTCTACATCAGGTAACTTTACATTCATCATTCTTCTATAGACTTCATTAGCCTCAGTATACTTGGAAAAATTGGGCTTGGTGAGGAATAATGTTTTATCTCCTGCTCAAGGAAAAATAAGTTCTCAAATGTGTTGTACATAACTTTTAGGATTTTATGGATGAAGTGCTTGCTTGTTTCTTTGCCAACTGTCTGAGTCTGTTATCATAGTCCAACTGTGTCATGAGTTTGTCATTGATAACCATAGGACTGGGCAGACCTTTCTCCCTCAAAATCTAGAATTTAGCCATGAACCTATCAATGAATACCTACATATTGTGGCACTTTTGTTCTAAATTAACCATAAGGTTCCTTTTGGAAAGGACCTTCCTTATTTCTAAAATGGTCTTAGTCCTATCTTCTACATTTAGCTCATGGAGCTCATATCTATTCTTGCTGTTGAGGAAGTGGATGAGTCTATTGGCATTGTCTAGCTTATCTCCGAACTCCTCCTTCACTTTCTGGATAGCTTCTGTATCTATCTTTACTAACTCTATTTGTTCAAAAATAACTTGAATTGAGGGCCAGATATCCTTGATGAAGTCAATGATATTGGCCACAACATTTCCTTGGTTTTTGCTAGGTGTTTCTCCAGTGTCAAGTCTTTCTCTAAGATTTTAATCCTTTCACTCATCCTTTGGGCCTTTTTTGCTTCTTCCTTTTGTGTAAGTTGCACAAGTTTGTAGTCAGTTTCCAAACTTGTGAACTTTTCTCTCAGCCTATTCATTTCTATAGCCTGGATAGACATCTCTTCCATGGATTTGACTAGTTCTATTGCTTTCTCTCCTGATGCACCTGCCGCTGATGTAGGTTCTGTTGTTGCTGGTAAGGCTGTCGCAAGTGGAGCTGTAGGTGCCAAAGATGCTGCTAGTGTGGATGGCACTGCTGTGGAGATTGTAGGGATAACATTTGTTGAAGAAGTGGCCACATCTACTTGTTTTAATTGGATTAAATCATCTAATTCTTTTTCTGTCTCCTTTAGTTGATCATTCAGCTTTAATACTAAGTCCATTAGTTCTTCATGCCCCTACTGGGCTTCCAGGACTTCCAATGTTTGTGGATGCTACAGTTGAGGTATTTTAAGTTGTTTCTTCAATGCAGCTATATCGTATTTCTTCTTTTTAATAAGCTGTTATGTGGCTTTTATATCCTTGGGATCGTGTCCCACTTTAATCACTAAGTCCTCTAAGGACTTGATCCTGGTATCCTTGGACTATGAGGAGGCCTTCTTAACAGAAATTGTGCTGAAATGTTGTTTAGAGAGTTTTGTAGCTAGTGAGCAGTTATGGCTTTATCTGTCAGGGTGGGGTATATCATTTCTCCAGCCTATTTGTGCAGCTCAATTTGGTCTATGGGATGAATATCCCGTGCCAACACTTCAAAGTATACCTTTCTGAAATCAGATGTTGTCTTTGGCTGCTGAGGTGTAGGTTTCATGAATAACATCTGCGTATTCCCCTCTTTTTTTTCAGAGGCTGACATTAGCCTTGTTTGATTGGTAGGAGTCAGCTTTAGATATTGAGCATAGGTTTGGGCCTTGAGCCTTTCGTTTCTTGCTTTGATTTCCTTGTATCTTTCCTTGATGTCTTGGTCTCTGTCAGTAGGCCTGTTGAATGAGGACACTTCCACACTAAGCTTCCTTTCCAACATCTGAGTTTGTGATGTGGAAGGATCTTGTATGCCTTCAGATGGAGCAGCAGGCTTGCTTCTCTTTCCTTCTATGTTTGTGACCTTAGCTGAGCCCTCTGTATCCTCCTGTTCAAAGACAGGATCCATTTTCTTCCTTTCTTCCTGGCTTGTTTCTGGATGAGCATATGAGGTTCCTCTTACAGATATAGTGGCCTCCTCCCTACTTCTCTTTAGGTTCTTCTCCTCATTCTAAGGAGTCTACATAACTGGAGGGGTACTCATGGTTGTCTCTAGTTGGTATGATTTCTCTGATACCTACAGGAAAGAACTCTCATCAAGTTATCTTTCTAGATCAATGAGAGAATTCTCTACGTCTACCCTAGTGCTGTATTGATCCACTAGGGTACTTCCACCCATTCTGTTTTGTTGGCATAGGCTTCTATTTTAGGTATGGATGGTGAATGAAAGGTCCTAGATTGGCCTTTTCTCTCTTCTTTGTGATGAATTCCGAAGGTTCATATCTCCAAACAAAACTTCTTTGGAACTTCATGTTCTGCAATATCAAATCTGTTTCTTTGCCTACCTCCCTGGAGTTGCATATGAAGGGGCCTAGTTGGTCTTTTACTTTGAAATTGGCCTTCTTCTTAGCATTGTCGAAGTTTACTTCATCTGCATTGATGATTGTCTATAGTATTCTAATGAAAACAACCTCATTGGGAGGTATCTTGGTAGCTTGTATGGTGCCAGCATGCAACTTTAGACTCTAAGTTCGGAGTGATTTTGGTACAAGTACCAATCACCCAGTTTGGTCTGCTTGGAAAGTTGGAGGACTCTCTTTATTTCTGGACTGATTCTAGGAGGAGGGCTTCCAGTCAACATTTCCATGACTGGGTGTACAAATAAATCAATGAAATCAAAATAAGAGTATGGAAAGTGATATTGGTGGATCAATGGGGTCCAAAAAATGATTGACCTAGGCTAACCTTGGTGTCTAGCTTCTAAAGGGTGAATGGGAACTTATCAGGTTGATAATACAAGAACATATGGTATAAGACTGAGGAATACTTGAAAACTCTTTCATTGCTCATTCTAAGGAATTGTTCATGCATCTTATCAGCTATAAATTGGGCATAGTCATAAATGACAGTAAGAGGCTGTCTTGGAGTGTAGATGGACATGAAGGCAAGGATTAACTCATCAATGTATTCATTAGTGGTGTACCCTAACAGACATGATATCATAGCTACAATGTTATGGCCCCATGGAGAGAAAATGGCTGATACATATGGAGGGGGGTCCTTGGGGATGTGTTTTTCCTGTCTCACGAAGGTTTGGCATAATTAGGCCAATTTTGTAGGGCTAAGCTTGGGATAGAGTTCCAGCAGGCCTCCAATTGGGAGGGGAGTTAGGTTTGGCCCTGGTTGGAGCTGCAACATTTCATTTATGGACTCAACAGTGATGGTGAAAAGTATGGTTTGGTTTGGGGACATGAATGCTCTCTGACTAGTGATGTAATTGGCATGATAGTCGTGGACAGTCTTTGGGAAAATGTGGACTTGGGGGAATTGGTATTTGGCAAATTTGACTCCCAAAGTAAAATCTCATCAGCATGGTTGAGGTATCTGTCCCTACTTTGGCAATGTACTTTGAGCAAGGGCTCTAGGGTAGTGGTTTATTTCATTTGGAAATCTTTATCAGCTAAAGGAATATGGTCCAGGTCTAAATGAGGTGTAGAGATGGGCCTTACATCCATTGCAATTGGGCCAACCATACTCATTTCTTGTGGATTCGAGTGTGGGGGGTAATTCAGAGTTTTTAGGGTAACAAAGGTTTTGCAGATGGTTATGGCTCAAAGTGTAAAAATCAAAGTAAATTTGATATTTTTTACTTAATTAATAGTGTTATGAGGGTGAATTTACTTGGAATTTGACAATGGAGTTGGTTTCCTATGGTTAAATACCTGGAATTAGGAGAAATTGAGTGTAACTGGTGGTTGATGGAGGCTACAGAGGTCCATACATTTCTGGTACAGACTGATGAATGAGATGGACTATCTACAACGTCTATGGAGCAATGGCCGAGGTCCGTGAGTGAATTCTCATTTTCCCAAGGGTCGCAATGACTTTCTGAGTTTTCACTAGCGAATGTGTGAAAAGAGTGAAAAAAGGGGTAATTGGGCTTATATGGTAAAAAACGTTAATTTTGATGGGTTCATTAAATGATGAATAGTGGGTAGTTTTTCTAGTTATATAGGAAGGTGGTTTCATGGGGGCCATCGCATCACTTTTGAGGTGTGGGCGTTATTTGGGAGAGGTCACCCGATTCCATTCATCATTTGACACATAGCATCGAGGGTCAAGGGGAAAACTGCCTTATTGGGCAGGTAAAAGATGGACATCAGGCATGGTCAATATGATCACGGGCCATTGGATGAGGGGGAGGGATGATCAATGGTGTTCGGGAGATGGAGTTGCATGGTGATTTATACATAAAGTTTTCGGGGGGCCCATGAGTCTAATCCCCGACATTATAGGATTAGATTAACACTTAATCTTATCGGGGCTACCTTAATACATGATTAAGGACTGAGGGCGAGACTTTAATATATTTTGTGGGATATGGGGTAGTCATATAGTTTATAACTAAACTAAGGGGTGGGGTTATTTTATGTAAAGGAGTTAAATATCTACGGGTTAATGGGCTTTTCAGGGATTCTATATATTTAGTTAAAAAATTAATATGAGGTGAAATGAGCAGAAGGGGTATCATACTTAGGTATAGAAAATATTATATGCTTTCCATACATTTAGTACTTGGGATAAATGTAATTTGGTGGGTTTCTTGCATAAAATATGTTTATCATGGGGTTTTCCTAGGAAAAAAGAATTTAACCTCTAGGAAAAGGGGTTTTGTGAGGGGGATAAATGAATTGCAAGGGAATTTAACACCTTTCCTTCTTACATCATTAAGTTGAGGGTCCGGTCCCTCTAGAAGTCAGAGAAATTCTCTAAGCCTTTTTGACTTAAAGAACTATAGGTATTAATGTTTTTATTTTGAGAGGGAAGTTAGTGAGTGTCATAGGGGTTAAAATGAATGATGAGGATGTTAAATAAATCATATTGTGAATCATTACCTTTTCTTTTTTTACCACTTATGCATACTCAAAAGATGCATTTGGAACAATGACATAAGTGTTTTTTATGTAATCATATGATATTTCTGCAACCCTTCTACTACTTACCCATCTACTTACCCTACCATTTTTTCTTCAGTTTATTTGGGTGCATTTACGCTAGAAAACCCTTATCAATATTTTCTTTTCTTTACATAGCAACTATCTAAATCTAACCTCATATCATCCAAGGACTCAGATTAAACTCATGAGATCCTTTTATTCACTCTACCTATCTAATGATCTGTCAAGATTATACTGTTTGGTCAGATTTTATTCTCTAACTATAAACATAAAATTTAAAACATGAAATAGCCAAGTTTAAACATTTTGACTATCATGGATTGTGGCATGAGTAACAAGATGCACATAATCATTTATTATGCATAAAAATTAAATAGTAGTGGCATTTTGACTTGCACATTTTCATGGTCTCTTTTTATCTTTTGGGGTTCATATATTTTCATTTTCTGACCTTTTCATTATTTTTGTCCTTTGATTGTTCTTTTAGGATATACCCTCTTTACATATTTTATTTTTTTAATATGGAAAACATTTGCATAAATCAAATTTATGTACAATATTACAAGGCTTAACCTTAGTCATTCAAAATTATGACTCCTATTGGTATAGGAACCTAACAATGGCTCCACTTGGGGATGGCATTTCTTGGTGAAATGTCAAGAACTTTGTAGATCAGTAGCCTTTGAATTGTTGTTGATGTTACCTTGCAATGTTTCTCTCCATGTCTCTGAATTATTGATACTTATGACAGTAAATCCTTAAAGCTTAGTGCCTTCTCTTCGGGCTTCAACTTCAGAAATCACCATCCAATCCAAACTATACTTTTTGAAAAATGAAATATGTTCAATAGGAAATAAAAATCAGTGGTTAGGTTCAAAATAGTGTTTGAGCTTTCGACCATTCGTTGGTCCACCTTCTGCTTCTATACTATCCATTTACCTTAGGAAGAAAGCATTATTACCTCTGAAATCATAAATTACAAATGGGCCTTTCCATAGGAAATCAAATTTCTCATGTTTACCTTTATCTACCCCCCTTGAATCCCACTTTAGGACTTTGTCACCAAGGTAGAAATATTTAGCCTAGGTTCTCTTATCAAAAATCTTTTTAATCCTTTCCCGCACAATTTGAGATCTGATATATACTTCCTCCTTGGTTTGTTGAAGATGAACTGTCTAGTTGATTCTTCTCTGGATACTATTTGGTTCAACCTGCAATTCTTGAAGCAACTTCATCACTGGTGTTCCCAAGGAGGATGGAAAAACAACTTCCATCCCATAAACTAGTTGGTAGGGAGAGGTACCCATTGATTTTTTAGCGGTTAGTTTGTCTGCCCATAAGGCATTGATTAGCTATTTGTTCCATGCTTTCTTATTGTCCTCTAACAACTTTTTGATGACTTTTACCAGACTTTTGTTTGAGGATTCTTCCAGTCCATTTCCTTGAGGATAATAGGTTGTGGAATGTCCCAGGGATATATGATACTTGTTGCAGAAATCTATCATTCTTTTGGATTTAAAGGCTACTGCATTATTAGTAATGAGCTTAGTTGGACATCCAAATATTGATAGAATGTTGGTTTCAAGGAAGGTTATGATAACAGTGTCAGTGCCTTGCCTTGAAGGTATGGCCTTTATCCATTTTGTAAAGTAGTATGTAGCAGTAAGGATCTGTTTATGTTGGGCAGAGGAAGGTGGGTGAATTTCACCAATGAAGTCTAGACACCATTGTTGAAAAGGTGTTTCAGTAGAGATTGGTTTGAGGGGTAAAGGTAGAAGATTTTTCTTTCCCTCAAAAATTTGACATTTGTGACAGGAGGTCACATATTTCTTTACATCAGAAGACAAGTTAGGCCAGTAGAAACCAGCTCTAAGAATTTTATCAGCTATGGTTTTCCAGTAAAGGTGTTCTCCACAGTCACCTACATGAAATTCTTGTAATATTTTTTTAGATTCATCTTTTAATAATCATTTGAGAATAATATATTCATGATTTCGGCAAAACAAAGTATTGTCAAATATACAAAATTTTAAGCATTTCATCTTTAAAAATCTTCTTTTGCTCCTAGATAATTCAAGAGGAGCTTGTAAATTTAGTAAAACGTAAATGATATCAGCATACCATAGTGATTCAATAAAGGCCTGGCTGATTAGTGGAGTCACCATCTCCTCTTCGTTATCTATTTGTGCAATAAAATTTATATCCAGGACCTGACGGTTCGATTCAGCCATGAGCTTGGCTAAACCTTAGCCCTTGATTAACTTAGTTGGTTTGATTTCTATGTCATATTCTAGAATAGTACCAATCCATTTACCCCACTTTCCATCTGGACCATCCTAAGTTAGGATGTCTTTGACTACTAAATTAGGAACATAGGTTACTATATGAGAATATAAAATGCATACCCTAAAATCCTTGATAGTTTTGACCAGAGCAAAGGCTTGTTTTTCCTTTATGTTGTATTTTAAGGGGGCATCTCTCAGGCATTTGCTAAAGAAAGCAATAGGTTGTTCATAGCCTTGGTCATTTTTCTACAGTAGAACTGCAGCAATTGTGTGCTTAGAAGCAAAGGAAAATAAGATGAAATCTTTGTCAAATTTTGGACCAATCAAAACTAGTGTTTTAGTTAAGGCTAGTTTGATATCTTCAAAGGACTTCTTAGCCTCAACAGTCCATTTTATGGTCAAATCTTTTTTTAGCATATTGTTTAGTGATCTAATTAATTCTGCCAGGTTATAAATAAATCTTCTAAGAAAGTTAATTTTCCCTAAGAAAGCTTGTAATTCCCTAATGTTCCTTGGATGTTGTATCTGTAAGATGGCTTCTATTCTTGCAGGGTCTATTTAGATACCATCTCTTGAGATTATGTGGCCTAATAAATTTCCTTATTCTAACCTGAACAAAGAATTCTTGGGGTTCAAAGAAATTCCATATTTCCTGCATTTAATAAACACCTGCCTTAGATGATCCAAATGTTGACTATCAGATTTTGAAAATACAGTAATGTCATCTAGATATATTACAAGGAAACCATGAATTTCTTTTGCAAAGGCTATATCCATAGCCCTTTGGAAAGTAGCTCTTGCATTCATTAGTCCAAAAGGCATCTTCACATACATGAATGTGCCCTAAGGACTAGTGAAGGCAGTCTTGGCTTGGTCATCAATATGAACTAAAATCTGATTATAACCAGAAAACCCATCCAATAATGAGATTCTGGTTGATCCAACTACCCTTTGTAAAATGTGATCCATTTTGGGGATAGGGTAATTGTCTTTTAGTGACACTTTGTTGAGGTTTCTGAGATCTACACAGAGTCTGATCTCACCAGTTTTCTTCTTTGTTGGAACCAAGTTTGAGACCCAATCAGAGAACCTGATTGGTGCAATTATTTTAGCATCATATGTCTTTTGAATTTCTTTTTCAATGGATGGTAATAATATAGGATTAATCCTCATAAGTTTTTGTCTGAAAGGGTTCTGGTTTTCTTTTATAGGGATTATGTGTTGAATGATGTTGGTGTCATAGAATTTGAGGTCCTCATAACTCCAAGAAAATACATCTTTAAATTCTTTTAATAACTTAATGTATTTCACTTTTTCAGTTGGAGGTAGTGATTTCGAAAGATTGATCAACTTTGGATTTTCATCAGTTCCTATATTACACTCCTCTATATCAGGTTTCAAAGGTTCCATTTTAGGCTTCCTAGGAATTTCATTTGAATCAAACAAATCTTCCAAAGGGGTTAATCCCTTAGGTAAGAAATTGTCTTTGAGATTAATTACTTCAGTGTCTTCGTTAATTATTTCATCAATCTCAACTTGCTTTAGGTTTTATACATCTGATTTTGTAAATTTAGTGGGCTGAAACCTATCTATTTATTCACTTTCTATATCATTTATTTCTTTCTCTTTCTGAATGTTAGGATCTTTTAATGTGTCAGTATCTATATTGCTATTTATAAATTATTCTTCCGAGATTAAAAAATTGTTTATCTATTTGTCATTAGAAAATATTTTCCAGACCTTCAAATTATCTGCGATTGTAGGTCTATGCCTAACTTCAGCAATGTACTGATGGTTAGGTTCACAAGGTAACTTGTAGGTGCTAGCAAACATTGCTAAACTATGAGCCTGCATATTATGTTTTCTAGGAATTACAACAACCTTGGTTTCTCAGAAAGTGTTTAGTATTTCTACAATGATTCGTCTATAACAACTTAATCTAAGGTCTTTGGTCATATATACAACATCAATCTATTTTATCACTAGTTCAGAGTCTCCCATGATAGAAACTCTTTTAGCTCCTAGGTTCCTAACTAATTTATGGCCTAAAATTAGTGCTTCATACTCGGCCATATTGTTAGTGCATTTAAAATTTAGTATGTACGCATGGCATTATCAGTGATTACTCTTGGGATTGTATATCCAAACTCCTACTCCTGCTCCAAACTTATTTACTGGTCCATCAAATTCAAATGCCACAATATCTCATGTTCATAATTTTCATCATCTGGTGCAACTAACTTTTCCTCATTTATAGCAATTTGAATATCTTGTTTAGTGGAAAGTTCTAAAGTTTGGACAGTTTCTTCTTGTTTTGAAACTGCAATTTCTTTTGGTTCTGTATCAATACTGTCTAAAATATTTTCTTGTGTTTGATCAGCATGATACAGGATAAAGGAATCAATGTCTGAATGTACGGAGTAGATAGGAAAGTTCTAAGGCCGATCCTAGATACTTACCATGTATTTCATTAAAGTTTCTTGGTACAGATTCTTGGGTTGTCCAAAAATAGAGATTGTTGCATATGACATATCAAGTTGTAAAGATCCCTAAAGTTTTGCTCCCCATGATCTAGATAATAGCACGCCATACTTCAGTGGGATGTCAGCAACCACAATATCCATAAGGATTCTTTTGGCAGGATATTGAACTAAGGTAGCACACAGGTCTTTAATGAATCCTAGACACTTTACTTGACTTGACTCAAATCAGAATAAGTCCTTGTAAGGCCTTGTAATGTCTAGGTTCAATTTCTCCATTACTGATTTGGGCATTAAGTTGTGGGAGGCCCCAGAATCCAGCATTGCATTATGTAGAATTTTTTCATGGATGCTAAGGCTAATGTAGAAAGGTGGTATTCCTCCTTCTAGTGGTTTTCCATTAACATCTGGACCAAATATAAGTTTTGGTTGGTCATCAAACAGGTTGACTGAATCCTCATTTTCAGCAATGTTTAAAGTCTGGTTTATCTGTGTCTTATAGGTTTCATTCTTGATTAGTTTTGTTAAAGGGACTGAAATCTTTAGCTTAGCTACCTTTGCTCCCAAATTGAATGGCAAAGGGCCTTTTTCTATTTGAGGGTTTTGAATTTTCACAGCAGGGATTTGAGTGGGATGGTCTTCTTTTCCCCTATTGGGGACCTCTTTTTGTTGGTTTTCAAGTCTGGTGTTTTGAGGTGTGTCCACTGGTTTTTTAGGGGGAATTGAAGTGGAGGGCTGATCATCAGAAGGTCGATTAGGGGTTATATCTACAATGGTGGGGCTAGAAGGATTCTAGTTTTGTCTGGGGAGAATCTAGAGGATTTTAGAAATCGGGGCTTCTTTGATTTTATTGGGTTGATTTGACACTGTTTTCTTAGTTTGGTCAGGGATATCAGAGTTCTTTTTACTCCTTAGGTTATATTGTTTATGCACTTCAAAGATGACAGAATCATAACCTTGTTTATAATCAGATGACTCTCCAGTCTAGATTTGCATTTGCTGCAACATATGGAATTTTTTATCATCTTGGGTTAGAAAAACAACATCTTCCTAATCTAATCCCATCAGGTTAATCTGTGTGTCTTGCTTTGGGTCTTCAGGATGGGATGTTTTTGCATAATTTTCTTGAAAAGGAGGCCTAATATTCTGATCAGGTCCATTTTTTCCAGTGTTTTGGTTTTGATTTTTCGTAAAATTTGGGTTTCTAACTGGATGTGCTTGTTGATTATCCCTCTCGGGTTTCCTTTCTATGTTATCTATTCTATCCATTAGTCTCTCCATACTTTTGGCTAAACTATCTATTTTGATGTCAGATGATGAAGCTTCATCTTCAACAGTTCCTCTCTTTTCATTTCTAACCCTAGCTCTTTTAGCTAACAAATTAGCTTCAACACTAACAGCTACACTTTGCATTTCTTCTAATGTTGGGGGCTTTCTTTTCCTAAGTTGGAATGCCATATCTGTGTCATATCCATCAAGGAATTTTATTAAGGCTAAATTAAGTGCGGTTCTAAGATTAACTGGGATTTCATTATATATACTATTAAATCTAGTGCAGTAATCTTGAACGGTTTCATTAGGTCCCCTTCTGATATTTTCATATTTTAAAAGGATTTGTAGGGGATTTTTCTTCTTTTCCCATCTGTTAAAAAATTGCTGATGAAATACTTCTGAACTATCAATACTATTATCAAGTAATGCTCTAAACCATTTCCTAACATCACCAACTAAAATCTGAGCAAATAGTCTCATTTGAACATCCACAATATCAATTTCATGTAGCTCAAAGTAATGGGTCATCTTATTGACATGGTTCTATGTAGTGTAGTGTCCTGTGCCATCAAATTGAATGATTTTACTTTGGTAGTCTATTGGCATAGCACCAAGTGGGGTAGGTAAAACAAGAGGAGCATATCTGTTTGCAATGGTTGTAGGCTGGGATGGGTTCAGCTGTGGATGAAGAATGCATGAAGAACCAGGACTAGTAGGTGGTAAATGGGATATAATAGGTTGGTGAGGGAGATAAGGTTTAAATGGGGGTGGAGAATGGACTTCAGAAGTTGAAGGAAACAATGGTAAGCTGAAAGTGGTGGACAATTGTTGAGAAAGATTAGGAATCTTAGCAGTACTCAAGGATGATTGTGGAGAATTCAGAATGTATTCATCAATTGACTGGTTGGCTTTTTGGACTTCAAGGTCAGCAATGAAGTCAGGGTCTAGAATAGTATCATATACTTCACTTTCAGACTTTGACTTAAATAATGACAAATCAAATTGCTCATCAAAGCGAAGAACTTCTAAAAACAACCACTCATCAGGACATGAATTAGCTTTAATCAACAGTGTGTGACTAGTTAAACTTTCTTCTTTTTTGGATTTTCTTGAAATCAAGTTGGGATTATCAAATACTGGTGTAGGGTTTGGATCTAGGTTAGCCCTAGTATAATGAGTTCTCCTTGAAGACAAAATTTCAAAATTTTTCTAATTGTTTTCTTTTGTAAGATATTTTAAAAATAACTTCTGATAAATTACTTTAAGAGGCTCAAAATGCAGATTCAAAATTTCTTAAAGATTTATTAGGACTGAGGGTTTGATACTCTAGTATGGTTGCTACTATGTTATCACTCATAATTTTCCGTAGAAGCTATCATAAGAAGGAAGAGACTGAGGTAACCACAAACCAATATTTTCAGTATAGGCTCTAGCCAACTTATGACTCAGAGAGGGCTCTCTCTATATAATTTAGCTTTGTTTTACTGGGATTTTATGCTAGTTCTTAATGTTCATTGGGGTTTTGGTTTTAAATTGATGGTTGGGTGGTTGAATTCTTCGAACAGATGGATAGCAATGTCTTTAAGAAATTGGGCTATGGAGTCAACAAATGTATAGCAGAATCGGATCAATTCATTAAAAGGGATGTTCACAGGGCAGGCTAGCAAAGTAAGTGAAAATCTTTAGGTCAAATGGGTGAAATGATCCTAACCAGGGTGAGAGAGCACTTAAGAATTCTCAAACCAGGGTTAAAATGAAGAACAGAGGATAATCATGAACAAAGGGCAATTAAGAATCCTTTGCTATAGACCACAAGGAACTACCTAAACTAAGGAGCAATCAAGAATTCCTTAACTTAGATTAGTGAAGAAAACATTCAGTATGCATAACAATCAAAATAGAGTGCAGCTAAGCAAATTCTGAGATATCATTCCATGTTATAGCATTCATATTTTTAGAGGTACAAGTAAGACTGTGGAAAATATTAAAGAAAAATAACATGGAATGTGAGAGAATACTTATTTGAACTTTGGTTTACACAAGAATCCAGTGAAATATCTTACCTTTTTTCCTTGATCCAAAAAGTTGATCTAGTCATTGATACAATAGAATTTCAGACTTAAGTACAAGAAGTCTATAGAAATGTTTTGGAAACCACCCTACATACTTCAATTTATGAAGTATTCATACAAAAAAATATTACAAAGTATCTCAAAACAACTTAAGATTTAATCTAGGAAATACAAATATCTTCTTGCAAGAAGATAGAGACAACTAATGAACTGTTTCATGTTGTCCCTTTTATTATGGTTGTGTTGGCCTTTATCTTTGAAGTGCAACCTCTTATGCTGACTTGTTGTTGTAGTGTTTCACGCTGGAGTCTTCTTTAACATTTATCTTTTAGCTGATACTCTTTGAACCTGATACTCTTTGACCCTGATGTGTTGTTTTCACCTGTTTACCTGGCTATTCTATTTTTACTATGTAGTAACTTTTTGCTTGTAAATTTATCACAGTAAATCTGTCATTGTCTCCCACCATTCTGCATCAAGCAACTTTAAATTCATCATTCTTCTATAGATTTCGTCAGCTTCCGTATACTTAGAAAAATTGGGCTTGGTGAGGAGCAAATGTTTTATCTACTTCTCAAGGAAAAATAAGTTCTCAACTGTGTTGTACATAAATTTTGGGCTTTTATGGATGAAGTGCTTGCTTGTTCCTTTGCCAACTACCTGAGTCTGTTGTCATAGTCCAACTGTGTCATGAGTTTGTCATTGATAACCATAGGGCTGGGCAGACCTTTCTCCCTCAAAATATGGAATCTATCCATGAACCTATCAATGGCTACCTACATATTGTGGCACTTTTCTTCTAAATTAAGCATAAGGTTCCTTTTGTAAAGGACCTTCCTTATTTTTAAAATGGTCGCAGTCCTATCTTCTATATTTAGCTCATGGAACTCATATCTATTCTTGTTGTTGAGGAAGTGGATGAGTCTATTGGCATCGTCTAGCTTATCTCCCAACTCCTCCTTCACTTTCTGGATAGCTTCTGTATCTATCTTTACTAACTCTGTTTTTTCAAAAATAACTTGAATTGAGGGCCAAATATCCTTGACAGAGTCAATGATATTGGCCCACAACATTTCCTTGGTTTTCCCTAGGGGTTTCTCCAGTGTCAAGTCTTTCTCTAAGATTTTAATCCTTTCACTCATCCTTTAGGACTTTTGTGCTTCTTCCTTTTCTTTAAGTTGTGAAAGTTTGTAGTTCGTTTCCAAACTTGCAACCTTTTCTCTCAGCTTGTTCATTTTTGTAGCCCGGATAGACATCTCTTGCATGGCTTGGACTAATTCTGTTGATTTCTCTCCTGATGCACTTACTGTTGATGTAGGTTCTGTTGTTGCTGGTAAGGCTGTTGCAAGTGGAGCTGTAGGTGCCAAAGATGCTGCTAGTGTGGATGGCACTACTGTGGAGACTGTAGGGATAACATTTGTTGAAGAAGTGGCCACATCTGCTTGTTTTAATTGGATTAAAGCATCCAATTCTTTTTCTGTCTCTTTTAGTTGATCATTCAGCTTTAATATTAAGTTCATTAGTTATTCATGCCCCTTCTGGGCTTCTAGGACTTCCAATGTTTATGGATGCTACTGTTGAGTTATTTTAAGTTGTTTCTTCAATGCACCTATATCATCGTTCTTCTTTTTAATAAGTTGTTATGTGGCTTTTATATCCTTGGGATCGTGTCCCAATTCAATCACTAAGTCCTCTAAGGACTTGATCCTGGTATCCTTGGCCTGTGAGGAGGCCTTCTCTAACTGAAATTGTGCTGAAATGTTGTTTAGAGAGTTTTGTAGCTGGTGAGAAGCTATGGCTTTACCTGTCAGGGTGGAGTATATCATTTCTCCAGCCTATTTGTGCAATTCAATCTGGTCTATGGGATGAATATCCCTTGCCAACACTTCAAAGTCTACCTTTCTGAAATTAGATGTTGTCTTTGGCTACTGAGGTGTAGGTTTGATGAATGACATTTACAGATTACCCTATTTAATGTTAAAGGCTGACATTAGCCTTGTTTGATTGGTAGGAGTCAGCTTTAGATATTGAGCATAGGTTTGGGCCTTGAGCCTTTTGTTTCTTGCTTTGATTTCCTTGTATATTTCCTTGATGTCCTGGTCTCTGTCAGCAGGCCTGCTGAATGAGGACACTTCCACACTAAGCTGCCTTTCCAACATCTGATTTTGTGATGTGGAAGGATCTTGCATGCCTTCAGATGAAGTAGTAGGCTTGCTTCTCTTTCCTTCTGTGTTTGTGACCTCAGTTGAGCCCTCTGTATCCTCCTATTCAAAGACAGGATTCATTTTCTTCCTTTTTTCTTGGATTTCTTTCAGATGAGCGTATGAGGTTTCTCTTGCTGATGTAGTGGCCTCCTCCCTACTTCTCTTTAGGTTCTTCTCCTCATTTTGAGGAGTCTGCATAATTGCAGGGGTACTCATGGTTGTCTCTGGTTGGTCTGATTGCTGATAACTGTAGGAAAGAACCCTCCTCAAGTTATCTTTCTAGATCAATGAGAGCATTCTCTATGTCTAGCCTGGTGCTGTATCGGTCCACTAGGGTACCTTCAACCCATTCTGTTTTGTTGGAATAGGCTTCTATTTCAGGTATGGATGGTGACTGAAAGGTCCTAGTTTGGCCTTTTGTCTGTTCTTTGTGATGAATTCCAAAGGGTCATATCTCGAAACAAAACTTATTTGGAACTTCATGTTCTGCAATATCAAATCTGATTCTTTGCCTACCTCCCTAAAGTTGCATATGAAGGGGCCTAGTTGGTCTTTTATTTTGAAATTGGCCTTCTTCTTGGCATTGACGAGGTTTACTTCATCTGCATTGATGATTTTTCTATAGTATTCTAATGCAAACAACCTCATTGGGAGGTATCTTGGTAGCTTGTATGGTGCCAGCATGCAACCGTAGACTCTAATTTCAGTGTGGTTTTGGTACAAGTACCAATCACCCACTTTGGTCTGCTTGGAAAGTTGGAGGACTCTCTTTATTTCTGGATTGATTCTAGGAGGAGGGCTTCTAGTCAACATTGCCATGACTGGCTATACAAATAAATCAATGAAATCAGAATAAGGGTATGGAGAGTGATATTGGTGGATCAATGGGGTCCAAAAAATGACTAATCTGGGTTGACCCTTAGTGTCCAGCTTCTGAAGGGTGAATGGGAACTTATTTGGTTAATAATACAAGAACATATGGTATAAGACTGAGGAATACTTGGAAACTCTTTCATTGCTCATTCTAAGGAATTGTTCATGCATCCTGTTAGCTATAAATTGGGAATAGTCATAAATGACAGCAGGAGGCTATTCTGGAGTGTAGATGGACATGAATGGAAGGATTAACTCATCAATGTATTCACTAGTGGTGTACCCTAACACAAATGATATCGTAGCTACAATGTTATGGCCCCATGGAGATAAAATGGTTGATACATATGGAGGGGGGTCCTTGGGTATGTGTTTTTCTTCTCTGATGAAGGTTTGGAATAATTGGGCCAATTTTGTAGGGCTAAGCTTGGGATAGAGTTCCAGAAAGTCTCCAATTGAGAGGGGAGTTAGGTTTGGCCTTGGTTGGACTGCAACATTTTGTTTATGAACTCAGGAGTGATGGTGAAAAGTATGGTTTGGTTTGGGGACATGAATGCTCTCTGAATAGGGATTTAATTGGACAGTAGTGGACAATCTCTGTGAAAATGTGGACTTGGGGGAACTGGTATTTGGAAAAATTTGGCTCCCAAAGGCAAATCTCATCAGCATGGTTGAGGTATCTGTCCCTTCTTTGGCAATGTACTTTGAGCAAGGGCTCTAGGGTAGTGGTATATTTTATTTGGGAATCTTTATCAGCTAAAGGAAGATGGTCCAAGTCTAAATGAGGTGTAGAGATGGGCCTTATATCCGTTGCAATTGGGCCAGCCATACTCATTTCTTGTGGATTTGAGTGTGGGAGGTAATTTAGAGTTTTTAGGGAAACAAAGGTTTTTTAGATGGTTATGGCTCAGAGTGTAAAAATCAAAGTAAATTTGATATTTTTTACTTAATTAATAGTGTTATGAGCGTGAATTTACTTGGAATTTGACAATGGAGTTGGTTTTCCACAGTTAAATACCTAGAATTGGGCGAAACTGAGTGTAACTGGTGGTTGATGGAGGCTACAGAGGTCCATACGATTCTGGTACGGACTGATGTTATACAAAAAATGACCTCCTCATCAACTCAGAGGTGAAAGACAACATGACTGAAGCAAAGACCACAATTGCAAGCCTTGACTCCACACTAACGTTGGTTGCACACTGACAACTTGCTTTATAAAGCTTGTTACCAAGCCTAAGGGTGTGTTAGTGACCCTGCTAACTCAAGTTGTTAGACTAGGGACAAAGTTAGTGAAACTAAGAGAAGCTCAGTGGGTCAAACCAAAGAATCTGCTCACAAATATCTAGATATTTATCCCTAAATTTACTCAAGAAAATCAAGAGAATTCCCAAAAATCAAACTATTTGCAGAAATTCCAATCTGAAAAAGAAGGCAAATGGGAAAGAGCTGGAAAATAGGGCAAGTTCATTGCTTTTTCCCTAATGAACTCTATGAAGATCTTGGCAACCCTAACTCGATTGCTACATAAGTAGTGAGAGGGCCATTGTGAAAAACATGAGAGCATTTGAAAGGATAGCCTACTAAGTTTTTGTGAACTGTCACATACTTAAGGAAGCAACATGAAAGAGAGAGAGAGAGAAGTGGAAGGGGCAAATGAAGACTGATACAACGGATGGTTGTAATCACTCTTCTGTTATTAATACAGAACTGTAGTTGTGTTCCCTACTCCATGGCTTTGGTAACCTTTGTTCATTAAGTTGTTCATTCGATACTTGTTTAGATGAGTGGTTCAGTTGTATGTGAAAAGATGTTCATTGTGCATTCTTATATTAGTTTTCAAGATTGTATGATGTGATTGTGTTTGCCTTTCCTTTGTGTAGGAATTGATTTGGAGCTAGCTTTTAAGGAGTTCTTCTTGGCTGCATTGAGATCTCCAAACAAATCTAGAAGGAGACTTGAGGTAACCCTATTTCCATACTTTGTTAACTAATATTTGATAGATGAACATGTGTATAACTTGGTAGCTTCTACAGATAATCTTACAGTCTATCGAAGGTCCTGGGAAGGCCTTTGAGTGTAGTTTTCATTCTCCATACACTGTGCATTTTACCTAGTATCAGAATTGTTGACTCTGCAGGGGACTATACGTCTAGTTCCCGGTTAACCCAGACTCTTCTTTGTTCTCTCTTCCTTCCAAGAGCTCCCTATTCTTCAGCAATCCTTTTTCTGATCCACCAAATATCTTGTTGCATCCTACTAGTACACATTCATCTCAGAAACTGATCTTGGAAACCCTTGTTGTGAAATACTTCCCACACTAACATAGGTTACCAGGCTACACAGAGCTTTATAAAGCACTGTGTCCATGTACAGGGAGCGTTAGTGACCCTACTAACTCTCTGTAGCCACTGTTACAGAGCGTTAGTCTCCTTTTGTCTTGATTTCCAGTAGTGTTTGTTGACCAAAAGGGATGGAAAATCTTCTCATGGGCTGAAATAAGATCTGTAACTATATTATGTCAGCAAAATTGGTGTCCTAGAAATTTATTTTTAGGAAAACGTTTTGGTTTTTCTCTCTTAAAAAACATCTTTTCTGAAAGAAAGACTGATAATTTGTATTCATCCTTCTGTTTAAATAGTTGTGAGTTGATTCATTTTGGTTTCAAGTAGTTGTTAGGAAATATTGGAAAAGAATCTTTTCGTTATGCATGTGTTGAAAGACTATAGATGCACAGACGAATCTATGAATATGCGAAAAATATGAATATGTAGAATACAACTTGTATGCATCAAATTGAAGTTTTTTTTTTCAAAGCATTGTTTCTGCATGGTTTATTGAGTCAAGAGTCTCACCATATTTCATACATCAACACCCCTACCGAAGACAAATAATCAAATACACATAAAATTTACATTAAAATCAATCAGTTACTCTTTTGAACAAACCAACATTAGCTAGGCTAGGATCATGGGATAAGCATGTGAGTGAACTGCCAAGGTCGAAAACCAAAACTAGTGTCGTTAACGAGTGAAAAATTATTTCTTCACTCATATTACCGGGACCACTCCACTAAAAATGGAGCGAAATACGAGACAACATTGGACTGTAATTGAAGGTAGCCTGCCTTCTCGTACAAATCCTTTGGGAATTTTGTGTATTGGGGATCCCTTCGAGGATTTCAGAACTAAGTCGGGGACATAGGTATCCTGCCCACACAGCGTGTTGTCTATGACTATGTCCCCCTCGTTGATGTCTGTGATTTGAGGTATCTCTAGTGGCCAAACTTCTAGGTACTTACACAAGGTGATTAGGACGGGCTGTCCTAGTACCTAACACAAACGGATCTACTCTGTCTTCAGTTTTTGGGAGGGTGCTCATCTTCACAAGTGTACTTGGCCCCTCAATCTAAGGTTCAGGCAAAGCTCTAGAATAACCATAACCGTACATTTGGCCACCTTCTCTGTTATTCATTGAGATACTGGGTTTCATCTCCAATGATCGGTGCTTATCAGGCAAGGTAATTTCCCTCTGTTTGCTAATTGATCCATTTAGTGTATTTTTTAATATTTATTTAGGTACCTGAGTGCTATCATTTGAGACTTTAAAAGAATATCACGATGAAATTTATTTGATAAAAATTAACGGTCACCGTGGCTACATCCGGCCCTCGTTGTCACTCTAGATGATTGTTAGGACTTTCTCCACTCATTGTGGAAGATCCGCCGAGTTCCATTGAACCAGATTCCACATCTTCGAGGGATCAGTCTCCTAGATCTCACATTGGATCTGTTTGGACAATTGACGATTCAAGTTTACCAGAGGATTTCTTCACCAAGGGATTTCTTCCCCCTTTTAACCCTCCACTCATGGATTCATTGAAACATGTCTTCGCTCCCATGGTACCTATGCTTCTTGCTTAGGTAGTTGGAACATTTCCATCTATCCAGTTGACACCTCACGGGTTGTGGAACTTTAGGGACACTTTTGGTCTTTCACCACTCCCCCAGTCGATAGTCATCACAATATCGGTAATGTGTAATCTCGCTATCCCATTTGTCCCAGGTACAACCACTCACATGACACCCTCTATGAGTGGAACCCAACAGATGCCAGGTTCCACTCCTATGGTGCCAAACTGCATACCTTCGACAAGTGCCACATATAGTGCCCCATATAACACTGAATGCAGCACTATGGGCACGGTTCCTGTTTACCAACAACATGATCGACCGCCAATGTACAGTTCAAACCCCCAGATTCATATACCTAGGGGGGTTACCAATATGCACATGCTGGTAAGGAACGTAACAGTTCCCCCTCCGTTCTCAGGCATGCATGTTCAGTCGCTAATTGACATGAGCGTTCCCTCTATCAATCAAGGCCAAATGGTCAGTTTTGTGTCAGGCGGGAATCCACAAGGGGTTTGCAACTAGTCCATGGGGGCACCCTACTGACATACTCAAATGAGTCAAGGGGGCACCACTTATACTGGGGGCAATTCCATACCCCAATATCAAAATCCTCATGGAAATCCACTCTACAACACAATACCTCAAAGCAACTGCTTCACCACACAACCATGTACACCATGGGAAACCAAATGATGGGAGGAGTGCAAAGCTCCTCAAGTCATCCGTCATCACCATGGTCCGAGTCGAGGGCACCTAACTCTCTACCTTTCTTGGAAATTTTGGATATACTCGACTTATAAAAGTTGACAAACGACCCCATCTATCACAACTTACAATGGCCACCGATCCCACATAAGATACCAACGGACATCCCAAAGTTCGATGGAAAACAAGGGGAGGATCCGGGCACCCATATCACCACCTACCATCTCTAGTGTGTTTCAAACTCTATGGTAGATGATAGTGTCCAGTTATGTCTTTTTCCCTACACCCTCACTGGCAACGCAGTGAAATGGTATATTTAGTTACCATGTGCGTCAGTAAACACCTTTGACACTTTAGCGATGGAATTCCTAAAGCACTTCCAATTACCTATGTGCTATGAGACTGGGACAGAGCTTCTCACTTCATTTCGTCAGGATACTACCACCCACATCTTCGATCATATTTATGGATGGAGACATAGGTGGAGGTTAGTAAAAGCTTCCATCCTAGACTTTCTCTCAACAGACTAGTTCTGCAGGTCCTTACTTCCTCAAATCGCTAGAGATGTCGCTCTAGGTGGTGCAATCATAGAAGACCAATCCATACGTCATGCTCAGCACTTAGATCTAATATATTCACAGTCTAGCACTATTTATGACATAATCCCCAATCCTCCTGGTAACCCCAATGCTTTCGCCACTCAGCACCTCGGAGTGCACACCAACGAGATTATTGGCGCAACCTCTGGGACCGCTGTAAAACAACTCAGTGGTTCCATTACCAAGCTGGCAGTGGACCCCTCTACCAATACGACTGCTCTTCCTGCCACTGCAATAAACTCTATGTAGTCTACACATAAATCCAGTGGCAAGAACAAGAAGAATAAGAAAAAGACCGCTCCTTATGAAGAGCAGTCACCAAAGCAGCCCAACCAAAAATAGAAGGCCGTTGCACCTACTGATGAGGAAAAAGATAAACCCACCAGATCTCCATGCAAACTCTGTGTTGAAGACCACACAACTTGGCATTGTCCACGGCTTCAGGAATGTATAGAATACCTTGCCAAAAGGGATTCTGGTAAGGCCCCCGCTGTCCCTAGAAATCCTTTTCCCACTCAACAACAGCAAAATCTTATTGCAAACCAACCACAACCCCCACAAGGGGGAAACGATTGTTTGCAACATCCTTCAGCTGGTAAAGGATCTTCTACCATTTTCACATTTGAAATGGTAGAACTCCCTGCAAGAGCCAAATCTTATGGAGCTCCTGTCGCTCCTGCAGCAGATCCATCCTTAGGTCAAAACCCACCACCGCTTAACGATTTTCATATTGAAAGGCCAGTTGAGGACTTTGTAATTCGACCCCCAAAAGGGACACTTCGATGCACAATGCACAATACAACTACGCATGCCACCCAACACTACAACATTGAAGAAGATTTGGCGCAAGCGCCATCAGCTATGTCGGTGCTCGAAGTATTACAAACATGCCCAACACAACAGAAAGCTTTGCTTTTGACTATTGGTGGTATCGACCCAAAGGATGCCACGCTTGCTATTTTCGACATGGACAAGTGTAAACCTCCCCTTTCTCACCAGCTTGCATTCCATGTGCATATAACTTCGAAAGGTAAAGGTATACACAGAACTGTCATCGACGAAGCTGCTTCTACCTGCGTCATGTCAGCTTCATGTTGGCTTGCCCTGGGTTCCCCAACCTTATCCCACCATCGAACTCCCTTAAAGCTTTTGACGGCCACACCTTTATCCCAAAAGGATACCTAGCAAGTTTTCGCATCACGTTGTATGGGAAAACTGTAACGGTGGACATAGAATTCATAGATAAGAAACTCAACTATAATCTCTTACTGGGTCGCAGTTGGACATATGCCATGATGGCCATTGTATCTACTGTCTTTTGCATCATCCAATTTCCATTGGATGGAAAGGTTATTACAGTAGATTAGTTGTCTTTTTTCACCCTTGATTATTCACCATTACCAAGTGGCTCCGTACCCCCAGTAGGAGGTGGAACTGATGGCTATGTCAGTTTAGGTACTGGTCTACTGAAGGCTTCTTCCCTCATGCGATGTTTTCCTCTTCAGCTACCCAAGGTTTCACAATCGGTCAACATGCTTTCATCCTTTCCTCATGAATAGACCAATCCATGGATCCTGCTAGCTCCTTCAAACCTTCACACATTCGGAGACCAAATGTCGCTGTCAGCTGCTGAATTAGAGTATCGGCCATTCAATTCGCATCTGAACCTCCGATCATGTTGGTTACTGCCGATGGTACGACTGCCCCTTTCATAATTGTGCCTTCTTTCGATCTCCTGAATCAAGTCCTACCTATGGATGAAGCTATTAGAGAGATCACGAGTTTAGAAGAGCAACCTTGGGAGGATTCGCACCATCATGTTTCCATATCTGATTCAGACATGATGCCTCTTCAAATCCTGACCCCTGACATACCATAAATCGTTTCCTCACCCTATATGATCTTCCAAAGTTTGGAAGCCGAAAGAAACATGAGCAATATTTCAAAAAAATTGCTCATCGATATTTCTGTCATGACAGGCATTATGGAAAACATACAGATTGGAGCCAATCATAATCCTGAGGAAATTGTGAGCTTCACCCACCCATTTAGGGACTTTCACGATGTTCTTCCTTGGTCTTATGAGCAAATTCATGGCATAGACCCTTCTATTGTCAAGCATGAGATCAAAGAATATAGAGCATTCTTTTTATGGTATTTTTCTTGCTCATTAATCCGAAAAATCCTTGAGTCTCCTTCTTTAGTCTCATTAAACTACGATGAAGAAGATCGAGCATTCTTTTTATGGTATTTTTCTTGCTCGTTAATCCAAAAACCTCGAGTCTCCTTCTTTGGGCTCGTTAAACTACTACAATGAAGAATAGAGAACTTTTTGAGATATTTTATTGCTCTTTAAAAAATAAGAAACATCTCCAAGTTTTCATCGTTAAGCTCGTTAAATCTTTGCGACGATGGTTCGAGAACTTTTAGAGATATTTTTTTGCTTTTTAAAAAATATGAACATCTTTGAGTTTTCATCCTTAAGCTCGTTAAAATCTTTGCGACGATGGTTAGAGAACTTTTTGTGATATTTTATCGCTCTTTAAAAAATAAGAAACATCTCTGAGTTTTCATCATTGCGCTCGTTAAATCCATACAACGATGCTCTAAGCAACTCTTTTTTGATCTTTTTCCAGCTCATTAAACTGAAAAAGACCAAGGGAGCATCCTTTTTAAGCACTTTTTCTTGCTCTTTAAATTGAAAAAATCCCGATCTTTGGCTTTAGGCTCATTAAAATTGATAAAAATGACCCGAGCATTCTTTTAGGTACTTTTCTCGCTCATTAAACTGAAAATTCCCGAGTTTTTGTTACCAGGCTCGTTAAAAATATACGGAAATAGCAAGAGCACTTTCTTTTTTGGGACCGTTTCTCGCTCTTAAATTGAAAAATCCCCGAGTTTTTCCCCTCCTTCGAGCTCGTAAAACTATGAAGAAGGGATGAGCTGTTTTTCCCCTCTTTTTCTTGCTCACTAAATTGAAAAATATACCCTGAGTTTTCTTGATCTGACTCATTAGAAATTTTGGTGAAGGTATTTGAGTTTTTCGTCCTGTGACTCATTAAAAATTCATGATGAAAAATGAGTTTAGTCCGTTGCCTCGTACTCGTAACAAAATGAGGTCGACATCTATTGAAAGTAGTTTTCTTTTTATCCGGGTTCAATAGATTAACTAACGGAAAACTAACCGATCTTGGTATACTATTAACCTTTTGTCACACCTATTTAACAACTTGACAAAGGGACCACCATGGAGTCTCTCTTTATGATCTTTCCAAACTCTCTAAAATATGAAAAGACCACTGAGTTGTCTAGTCTGGACTCTTTAAATTACATAGACAAGATATAGAGTCATTCTTTTTACGATAATTTTCAGACTCTTAAAACATGAAAAAATCGACGAGTTTTGCCTATCTGGACTCATTAAACTAATCAGATAGGGCAAAGATTCACTCTTTTTGTGGTCCTTTTCAGACTCTTTAAACATGAAAAGACCGATGAGTTTACCCGTCGGGACTCATAAAATTAATTAGACGGGGAAAGTGGACACTACAACTATATTTTGTATTTGAAAGCATGGTCTGGCAGCAACCGTTCCCTTGAACATGGCACTCCCTCAAAAAAACCTTCCTTTTGATGGCCTCTCTATATGAACCTTACCATTCTATGAGTTTCAGCCTATATACCTTGATGTAATTATGTCTCTATATCCTAACACTCTGTAGTGTTCATGAGTCAAGTGCTATCTGGTTAAAACCATTGTCATGCCTTCTATTGTTCAAGGGTTACCCATTTGTCTCCTCCATCAACCAATCAAACATATCCTTTCATCATGCCCTTCGTTGTTTAGACCCAAATGCTCAAAATATTCCTCAAAAAAAAAAAGCAAAATCATTCTCGTCCCGTTTCATGTAAACTGATGTAGGACACATTATTGCCTACCTTTTGACAGGTTTCTTCCTATCGACTTCAACACTCTATCTAGGAAGATAACCCAGAAACACATTCATTTCCTTCGTACTTGTAGACATTAGTGGCAAGTTGCCTTGTTATTGGTCAGGGGTTCTCATTATTGGCTCCTGAATAAGCGATTCTACGGGTGTTCGACAACAAAGAAATCTTTCACACTCGTTAGTTTGTACTATGCATCTTGGAGACCATCACCATTATCGGTGGCCTTCCTTGTGTTCGTTAACGATCTCTATTATTGGCCGGTAATCAGATGATTTTGTGCATGTTTGACGTCAATGCATATCTTCGCATGTATCGACCTATGTTGTTCAGTGAAGCAGAAATCAAGACCTTGGGTAGAGGCTTACATCATTCAACCTTGTTTCCTCTCCCAAGCTATAGATATTGTTTTTTGGAGAGAGATGTTTCAGGATGCTTCTATTATGACACTGGACCCACATTGTGCTTATCGGCAGCCGGCATTGTCATATCTCTTTTTGACAAAATTACTCTGACATAGCTATTGAGCATGGGAATGCCTGACTCAAGACATGATTTTAGCAATTTTATATATATGTGTTGTATCAAGTTTCCCTTGCTGGCCGAAGCTTCTCTCTCCCTACATTTTGACAAGAAAAATTACAGTTTCAGTAAAGTATTTTGGCCATTGTCTCTGCCTCTAATCTCATATTTTAGGGGGCATCTGTTATACAACAAAATGGCCTCCTCATCAACTCAGAGGTGAAAGACAGCATGACTGAAGCAAAGACCACAATTGCAAGCCTTGACTCCACACTAACGCTGATTGCACACTGAGAACCTACTTTATAAAGCTTGTTACCAAGCCTAAGGGTGCGTTAGTGACCCTGCTAACTCAAGTTGTTAAACTAGGGGCAGCGTTAGTGAAACTAAGAGAAGTTCAGTGGGTCAAACCAATGAATCTGCTCACAAATATCTAGATATTTATCCCTAAATTTGCTCAAGAAAAGCAAGCAAATTCCCAAAAGTCAAACTATTTGGGGAAATTCCAATCTAAAAAAGAAGGCAAATGGGAAAGAGCTGGAAAACAGGGTAGGTTCATTGCTTTTGCCCTAATGAACTCTATGAAGAGCTTGACAACCCTAACTCGATTGCTACATAAGTAGTGAGAGGGCCATTGTGAAAAAGGTCAGAGCATTTGAAAGGATAGCCTACTAAGTTGTTGTGAACTATCACATACTTGAGGAAGTGACTTGAAAGAGAGAGAGAGAGAGAGAAGCGGAAGGGGCAAAGGAAGACTGATACAATGGATGTTTGTAATCACTCTTCCATTATTAATACAGAACTGTAGTTGTGTTCCCTACTCCATGGTGTCGGTAACCTTTATTCATTAAGTTGTTCGTTCGATACTTGTTTAGATGAGTGGTTTAGTTGTATGCGACTAGATGTTCATTGTGCATTCTTATATTAGTTTTCAAGATTGTATGTTGTGATTGTGTTTGCCTTTCCTTTGTGCAGGAATTGATTTGGAGCCGGCTTTAAAGGAGTTCTTCTTGGCTGCATTGAGATCTCTAAACAAATCTAGAAGGAGACTTGAGGTAACACTCTTTCCATACTTTCTTAACTAATATTTGATAGATGAACATGCGTATAACTTGGTAGCTTCTGCAGATAATCTTACAATCTGTCGAAGGTCCCGGGAAGGCCTTTGAGTGTAGTTTTCATTCTCCATACACTATGCATTTTACCCCATAGCAACTGATGAATGAGCTGGACTGTCTGTAGCGTCTGTGGAGAAATGGCGAAGGTCTGTGAGCGACTTCTCATTTTGCATGGGTCGCAACGACTTTTTGAGTTTTCACTAGCGAATGTACGAAAAGAGTGAAAAAAGGTGCAATTGGGCTTATATGGGAAAAAAAACGTTAATATTGGTGGGTTCATTAAATGATGAACAGTGGCAGCTTTTCCGGTTATACGGGAAGGTGGTTTCATGGGGGCCATCTCACAACTTTTGATGTGTGGGCAGTATTTGGGAGAGTTCGCCCAATTCCATTCATCGTTTGACACGTAGCATCGGGGGTCAGGGGGAAAACCACCTTATCAGGCAGGTAAAAGATAGACATTGGGCGCGACCAATATGATCATGGACCATTGGATGAGGAAAAGGGATGATCAATGGTGGTTGGCGGATGGAGTTGCATGGTGATTTATACATAACGTTTTCGGGGGGCCCATGAGTCTAATCCCCACCGGTATAGGATTAGATTAACACTTAATCTTATCAGGGCTGCCTTAATACATGATTAAGGACTGAGGGTGGGACTTTAATATATTTTGTGGGATATGGGGTAGTCATATAGTTTATAACTAAACTAAGGGGTGGGGTTATTTTATATAAATGAGTTAAATATATACGGGTTAATGGGTTTTTCAGGGATTCTATATATTTAGTTAAAAAGTTAATATGAGGTGAAGTGAGCAGATGGGGTATCATACTTAGGTATAGAAAATATTATATGCTTTTCATACATTTAGCACTTAAGATAAATGTAATTTGGTGGGTTTCTTGAATAAAATATGTGTATAATGGAGTTCTCCTAGGCAAAAAGAATTTAACCTCTAGGAAAAGGGGTTTTGTGAGGGGGATGAATGAATTGCAAGGGAATTTAACACCTTTCCTTCCTACGTTATCAAGTCGAGGGTCCAGTCCCTCTAGAAGTCAGAGAAATCCTCTGAACCTTTTTGACTTAAAGAACTATAGGTATTAATATTTTTATTATGAAAGGGAAGTTAGTGAGTGTCATAGGGGCTAAAATGAATGATGAGGATGTTAAATAAATCATATTGCGAATCATTACCTTTTCTTTGTTTACAACTTATGCATACTTAAAAGATGCATTTGGAACAATGAAATAAGTGTTTTTTATGTAATCACATGATATTTCTGACCCCTTTCTACTACTTACCCATCTACTTACCCTACCATTTTTTCTTCACTTTATTTAGGTGCATTTAGGCTAGCAAACTGTTATCAATATTTTCTTTTCTTTACATAGAAACTCTCTAAATCTAACCTTATATCATCTAAGGGCTCAGATTAAACTCATGAGCGCCTTTTATTCACTCTACCTATCTAATGATCTACCAAGATTATACTGTTTGGTCAGATTTTATTCTCTAACTATAAACATAAAATTTAAAACATGAAATAGCCAAGCTTAAAGATTTTGACTATCATGGATTGTGGCATGAGTAACAAGATGCAGACAATCATTTATTATGCATAAAAAGTAAATAGTAGTGGAACTTTGACTTGCACATTTTCATGGTCTCCTTTTATCTTTTGGGGTTCATATATTTACATTTTTTGACATTTTCATTATTTTTGTCCTTTGATTGTTCTTTTAGGACATACCCTCTTTATATTTTTTATTTTTTTAATATGGAAAACATTTGCAGAAAGAAAAGGTATGTACAATATTACAAGGCTTAACCTTAGTCATTCAAAATTATGACTCCTATTGGTATAGGAACCTAACAGTGGCTCCACTTGGGGATGGCATTTCCTGGTGAAATGTCAAGAACTTTGTAGATCAGTAGCCTTTGAATTGTTTTTGATATTACCTTGCAATGTTTCTCTCCATGTCTCTGAATTATTAATACTTATGACAGTAAATCCTTAAAGCTTAGGGCCTTCTCTTCGGGCTTCAACTTCAAAAATCACCATCCAATCCAAACTATACTTTTTGAAAAATGAAATATGTGCAATGGGAAATAAAAATCAGTAGTTAGGTTCAAAATAGTGTTTGAGCATTCGACCATTCACTGGTCCACCTTCTACTTCTGTACCATCCATTTCTCTTAGGAAGAAAGCATTATTACCTCTAAAAGAATTAATGACATATGGGCCTTTCCATAGGAAATAAAATTTCTCATGTTTACCTTTATCTTCCCCCCTTAAATCCCACTTTAGGACTTTGTCAACAAGGTAGAAATCTTCAGCCTAGGTTCTCTTATCAAAAATCTTTTTAATCCTTTCCTGCACAATTCGAGATCTGATATACACTTCCTCCCTGGTTTGTTGAAGATGAGCTGTCTAGTTGATTCTTCTCTGGATACTATTTGCTTCAACTTGCAATTCTTGAAGAAACTTCATCACTGGTGTTCCCAAGGAGGATGGAAAAACAGCTTCCATCCCATAAACTAGTTGGTAGGGAGAGGTACCAATTGATTTTTTAGTGGTTAGTCCGTCTGCCCATAAGGCATTGATTAGCTTTTTGTTCCATGCTTTTTTATTGTCCTCTAACAACTTTTTGATGATGTTTACAAGACTTTTGTTTGAGGATTCTTCCAGTCCATTTCCTTGAGGATAATAGGCTATGGAATGGCCTAGGGTTATATGATACTTGTTGCAGAAATCTATCATTCTTTTGGATTTAAAGGCTATTGCATTATTAGTAATGAGCTTAGTTGGACATCCAAATCTTGATAGAATGTTGGTTTCAAGGAAGGTTATGATAACAGTGTCAGTGCCTTGCCTTGAAGGTATGGCCTCTATCCATTTTGTAAAGTAGTATGTAGCAGTAAGGATCCATTTATGTTGGGCAGAGGAAGGTGGGTGAATTTCACCAATGAAGTCTAGACCCCATTGTTGAAAAGGTGTTTCAACAGAGATTGGCTTGAGGGGTAAAGGTAGAAGCTTTTTCTTTCCCTCAAAAATTTGACATTTGTGACAGGAGGTCACATATTTATTTACATCAGAAAACAAGTTAGGCCAGTAGAAACCAGCTCTAAGAATTTTATCAGCTGTGTTTTTCCACTAAAGGTGTCCTCCACAGTCACCAACATGAAATTCTTGTAATATTTTGTTAGATTCATCTTTTAATAAGAATTTGAGAAGAATATCTTCATGATTTCTCCAAAACAGAGATTTGTCTAATATACAAAATTTTAAGAATTTCATCTTTAAAAATATGCTTTTGGTCCTAGATAATTTAGGAGGAGCTTGTAAATTCAGTAAAATGTAAATGATATCAGCATACCAGAGTGATTTAATAAAGTCTTGGCTGATTAGTGGAGTCACCATCTCCTCTTCATTATCTATTTGTGCAATAAAATTTATATCCAGGGCCTGACGGTTCGATTCAACCATGAGCTTGGCTAAACCTTGGACCTTGATTAACTTAGTTGGTTTGATTTCTATCTCATATGCTAGAATAGTACCAATCCATTTTCCTCCCTTTCCATCTGGACCATCCTGAGTTAGGATGTCTTTGACTACTGAATTAGGAACATAGGTTACTATATGAGAATATAAAATGTATACCCTAAACTCCTTGATAGCTTTGACCAAAGTAAAGGCTTGTTTTTCCATTATGTTATATTTTAAGGGGGCATATTTGAGGGATTTGCTAAAGAAAGCAATAGGTTGTTCATAGCCCTGGTCATTTTTCTGCAAGTGAACTCCAGCAATTGTGTCCTTAGAAGCAAAGGAAAGATGACATCTCTATCAAATTTTGGACGGATCAAAACTGGTGTTTTACTTAAGGCTAGTTTGATATCTTCAAAGGACTTCTTAGCCTCAACAGTCCATTTTATGGTCGCATCTTTTTTTAGCATATTGTTTAGTGATCTAATTAATTTTTCCAAGTTAGAAATAAATCTTCTAAGAAAGTTAATTTTCCCTAAGAAAGCTTGTAATTCCCTAATGTTCCTTGGATGTTGTATCTGTAAGATGGCATCTATACTTGCAGGGTCTATGCAGATACCATCCTTTTAGATTATGTGGCCTAATAACTTTCCTTCTTCTAACAGGAACAAAGACTTCTTGGGGTTCAAAGAAATTCCATATTTCCTACATTTAATAAAAACCTGCCTTAGATGATCCAAATGTTGACTATCAGATTTTGAAAATACAGTAATGTCATCTAGATATATTACAAGGAAATCATGAATTTCTTTTGCAAAGGCTATATCCATAGCCCTTTGGAAAGTGGCTCCTACATTCATTAGTCCAAAAGGCATTTTCACATACATGAATGTGCCCCAAGGAGTAGTGAAGGCAGTCTTGGCTTGGTCATTAGGATGAACTAAAATCTGATTATAACCAGAAAACCCATCCAATAATGAGATTCTGGTTGATCCAACTACCCTTTGTAAAATGTGATCCATTTTGGGGAGAGGGTAATTGTCTTTTAGTGACACCTTGTTGAGGTTTCTGAGATCTACACAGAGTCTGATCTCACCAATTTTCTTCCTTGTTGGAACCAAGTTTAAGACCCAATCAGAGAACCCGATTGGTGCAATTATTTTAGCATCATACATCTTCTGAATTTCTTTTTCAATGGATGGTAATAAGATAGGATTAATCCTCCTAAGTTTTTGTCTGAAAGGGTTCTAGTTTTCTTTTATAGGGATTGTGTGTTGAATGATGTTGGTGTCATAGAATTTGAGGTCCTCATAACTCCAAGCAAAGACATCTTGAAATTCTTTTAATAACTCAATGTATTTCACATTTTCAGTTGGAGGTAGTGATTTTGAAAGATTGATCAATTTTGGATTTTCATCAGTTCCTATATTACAGTCCTCTATATCAGGTTTCAAAGGTTCCATTTTAGGCTTCCTAGGAACATCATTTGAATCAAAAAAAATCTTCCAAAGGGGTTAATCCCTTAGGTAAGAAATTGTCTTTGAGATTTATTACTTCAATGTCTTCGTTAATTATTTCATCAGTCTCAACTTGCTTTAGGTTTTATACATCTGATTTTGTAAATTTAGTGGGATGAAACATATATATTTATTCACCTTCTATATCATTTATTTCTATCTCTTTTTGAATGTTAGGATCTTTTGATGTGTCAGTATCTATATTTCTATTTATAAATTCTTCTTCCGAGATTAAAAAATTGTTTATCCGTTTGTCATTAGAAAATATTTTCCAGTTCTTCAAATTATCTGGGATTGCAGGTCTGTGCCTAACTTTAGCAGTGTACTTATGGTTAGGTTGAAAACGTAATTTGCAAGTGCTGGTAAACATTGCTAAACTATGAGCCTGCATATTATGTTTTCTAGGAATTACAACAAGCTTGGTTTCTAAGAAAGTGTTTAGTATTTCTACAATGGTTCCTCTATAACAACTTAATCTAGGGTCTTTGGTCATATATACAACATCATTCTGTTTTATCACTAGTTTAGAGTCTCCCATGACAGAAACTCTTTTAGCTCCTAGGTTCCTAATTAATTTAAGTCCTAAAATTAGTGCTTCATACTTGGCCATATTGTTAGTGAATTTAAAATTTAGTCTGTATGCATGGCCTGCTCAATGATTATTCTCGAGATTGTATATCCAAATTCCTGCTCCTACTCCAAACTTATTTACTGATCCATCAAATTCAAGATGCCACAATATCTCATGTTCATAATTTTCTTCATTTGGTGCAACAAACATTTCCTCATTTATAGTAATTTGACTATCTTGTTTAGTGGAAAGTTCTAAAGTTTGGACAGTTTCTTCTTGTTTTGAAACTGCAATTTCTTTTGGTTCTGTATCAATACTGTCTAAAATAGTTTCTTGTGTTTGATCAACATTATACAGGATAAAGGAATCAATGTCTGAATGTACGGAGTAGATAGGAAAGTTCTGAGGCTGATCTTGGCTACTTACCATGTATTTTATTAAAGTTTCTTTGTACAGCTTCTTAGGTTGTCCAAAAACAGAGATTGTTGTATATGACATATCAAGTTGTAAATACCCTTGATGTTTGGCTCCCCATGATCTGGATAATAGCATGCCATACTTCGGTGGTATGTCAGCAACCACAATATCCATAAGGATGCTTTTGGTAGGATATTGAACTAAGGTAGCACATAGGTCTTCAATCAATCCTAGACACTTTACTTGACTTGACTTAAAAGAGAATAAGTCCTTATAAGGCCTTGTAATTTCTATGTTCAATTTCTCCATTACTGATTTGGGCATTAAGTTATGGGAGGCCCCAAAATCCAACATTGCATTATGTAGAATTTTGTCATGGATGCTAAGGCTAATGTAGAAAGGTGGTATTCCTCCTTCTGGTGGTTTGCCATTAACATCTGGACCAAATATAAGTTCTGGATGGTCATCAAATAGGTTGACTAAATCCTCATTTTTGGCAATGTTTAAAATCTGGTTTATCTGTGTGTTATAGGTTTCATTCTTGATTAGTTATGTTAAAGGGACTTAAATCTTTAGCTTAGCTACCTTTGCTCCCAAATTGAATGGAAAAGGGGCTTTTTCTATTGGAGAGTTTTGAAATTTCATAGCAGGGATTTGAGTGGGATGGTCTTCCTTTCCCCTACTGGGGACCTCTTTTTGTTGGTTTTCAAGTCTGGTGTTTTGAGGTGTGTCCACTAGTTTTTTAGGGGGAATTGAAGTGGAGGGTTGATCATCAGAAGGTCAATTAGGGGTTATATCTACAATGGTGGGGCCAAAAGGATTCTGGTTTTGTCTGGGGAGAATCTAGAGGATTTTAGAAACCAGGGCTTCTTTGATTTTCTTGGGTTGATTTGACACTATTTTCTTAGTTTGGTCAAGGATATCAGAGTTCTTTTTACTCCTTAGGTTATACTATTTATGCACTTCAAAGATGGCAGAATCATAACCTTCTTTATAATCAAATGACTCTCCGGACTAGATTTCCAATTGCTGTAGCATATGGAATTCTTGATCATCTTAGGTTAGGAAAACAACATCTTCATCATGTAATCCCATTAGGTTAATCTTTGTGTCTTGCTTTGGGTCTTCAGGATGGGATGTTTCTTCATAATTTTCTTGAAAAGGAGGCCTAATATTCTGATCAGGTTGATTTTTTGCAGTGTTTTGGTTTTGATTTTTCCTAAAATTTGGGTTTCTAACTCGATGTGCTTGTTGATTATCCCTCTGGGGTTTCCTTTCGATGTTATCTATTCTATCCATTAGTCTCTCCATACTTTTGGCTAAACTATCTATTTTGATTTCATATGGTGAAGCTTCATCTTCAGCAGTTCCTCTCTTTTCATTTCTAACCCTAGCTCTTTTAGCTAACAAATTAGCTTCAACACTAACATCTACACTTTTCATTTCTTCTAATGTTGGGGGCTTTCTTTCCCTAAGTTGGAATGCCATATCTGTGTCAAATCCATCAAGGAACTTTATTAAGGCTAAGTTAAGTGCGGGTCTAAGATTAACTGGGATTACATTATATATACTATTAAATCTAGTGCAGTGATCTTGAACAGTTTCATTAGGTACCCTTCTGATATTTTCATATTTTAAAAGGATTTGTAGGGGATTTTTCCTCTTTTCCCATCTGTTAAAAAATTGTTGATGAAATACTTCTAAACTATCAATACTATTATCAAGCAATTCTCTAAACCATTTCCTAACATCGCCAACTAAAGTCTGAGCAAATAGTCTCATTTGAGCATCCACAATATTAATTTCATGTAGCTCAAAGTAATATGTCATCTTATTGACATGGTTCTATGCAGTGTAGTGTCCTGTGCCATCAAATTGAATGATTTTACTGTTGTAGTTTGTTGGCATAGCACCAAGTGGGGCAGGTAAAACAAGAGGGGCATATCTGTTTTCCATGGTTGTAGGATGGGAGGGGTTCAGCTGTGGATGAAGAATGGATGAAGAACCAGGACTAGTAGGTGGTAAATGGGATATAATAGGTTGGTGAGGGAGTGAAGGCATAAATGAGGGTGGAGAATGGACTTCAAAAGTTGAAGGGAACAATGGTGAACTAAAAGTGGTGGACAATTGTTCAGAAAGCACAAGAATCTTAGCAGTACTCAGGGATGATTGTGGAGAATTTAGAATGTATTCATCAATTGATGTTGGGTTGTGTTATATTATTTCCACGACTATCCCACGTAGTTAACAGGGGGGTTAGAGAGGGGGCGGAACCCCCCCTTTGTTGCGCTGATTGTGTAGCGGATGGGGGTCACAGGGGGTTTGAGTGGTACCCGTAACCCAACTTTATGGGGTTTGGGGTAGTGCCCCAAAAAAATTTGGTTTTGGACCCTATGTTAGGTTGGGTGGACCCACCTATGGTTTTCTGCATGATTTTCGCATATTTTTTTGGACGTTATGGTTTTTTGGTCCATGGTATTGGACGCAATGGTTTTTCAGTCCATGGTATTGGATGCTTCGGCATGTATAAATATCTATTATAACATTTAAAGGAACATAATGAAAAATCAAGTTGGTAGTCTCGGTTTTGGGATCTAAGGGAAAATCTCTATGTATATGTGTTTTATGTGTTATGCTCTCGTATTGTTTATTTTTTGTGTTTTAGAATTTGTATGTAGGTAATTTCTATATGGGGTTAAAACCTACGTTTGGTATCATATTGATTTTGGCTTCAAGGGGACGCCTTTGTTGCTAAGGGGTTTCGCTCGGGCCTGTGGTAGACCTTGTTCAGTGGGAGATGTACGGGATCGATTCTGGTCGTGAAAGAAGATGGCGAGTAGTGGAAAGGTAGAGATCGAGAAATTTAATGGTCAGAGTTTTGAGTTGTGGAAACTCAAGACAGAGGATTTGTTGGTGGATAAAGATCAGTGGATCGCAGTAGATCCAAATACTAAACCAACGGGAGTGTTCGATGAAGAATGGAAGAAGTTGGATAAGAAGGCAAAGAGCACAATACGATTGTCTGTCTTAGATTCAGTATTGCTGAATATATCAGGGGAAGCTACAGCAAAGGTTTTGTGGGACAAGTTAGGGACTTCGTACCAATCTAATTCTTTGGTGAATAAACTGTTCCTGCAGAAAAAGCTGTATAACCTGAGGATGAAAGATGGAGACTCGGTGACAGAGCATATGAACGCATTTAATATTGTGGCAAGTTAGTTAGCATCTGTTGATATTAAAATTTCAGATGAAGATAAGTGCATCAGTTTGTTGTGTTCTCTACCAGATTCGTGGGATAGTCTGGTTATTGTGATAGGTAGCAATGCAACTACCTTGCAGTTTGATGAAATAGTCTCAGCCTTGCTGACGGAGGAGATGAGACAGAAAAATATGGAGAGCCAAAATGGTGATGCCTTTTCTCTACGAAGATGGTCCCAGAACAGAAACAAAAATAAGTCATCGAGTGGGAGATCTAAATCTAGAGGGAGATCTAAATCTCCAGGAAAACCTGTAAAGGTGGTGTGCTCGAAATGCAGAAAGGAAGGCCACTTCAAAAGGGACTGCAAATCTAAAGCTCCTAACAAAGGAAAGGGATGTAATAGTTCCCTGGTTCCTGCAAGTGGAACAGAAAATCTAGTGGTCTCTGGAGAAAAGACCATGTTGTGGCATCAAAGGCTTGGACATATTAGAGAGAAGGGCCTTTGGATACTTCATGGTAAAGGTATGGTATAAGGTATGAGTAATAGCTCTCTGGATTTTGATTTCTGTGAAAATTGCATATACGGGAAGCGAAATCGGATGAGTTTCCTCACTGGTGGGAAGAGGGCGAAACATATATTAGAGCTTGTGCATAGTGATGTGTTTGGACCTATGAAGGTTCCATCACTGGGTAGGCCTGTGTACCATGTATCATTTATAGATGACTTCTCAAGGAATACATGGATATATTTCCTTAAGAAGAAATTTGAAGTATTTAACAGGTTTAAAGAATTTAAGGCTCTAGTGGAAAACCAGACAGAGAAGAAGATAAAGGTGCTGAGGACATAAAATGGAAGAGAGTTTTGCATTAAGGAATTTGAATAATTCTACAAGAAGTGTGGTATAGCATGGTAGAAGACTACTCCATATACAGCTCAGCAAAATGGAGTTGCAAAAAGAATGAACAAGACGTTGATGGAAAAGGCAAGAAGCATGCTTAGTGGTGTCAGGTTAGGACAGGAATTCTGGGTAGAGGCGGTGGATACTGCATGTTACCTGGTCAACAGGTCACCTTCATCAGCGTTGGAGTATAAGACTCCATAAGAGGTATGGACTGGTAAGAAACCCTCTCTTTCACATCTGAGGGTATTTGGATGTGATGCATATGTACATGTTCCAAAGGAGAAACAAACCAAGTTGGATAGTAAATCTGAAAAGTGCATGTTTATTGGGTATAAGGATGGTTTAAAGGGTTATAAGCTTTGGAACCCAGTCACACGGGAAGTTGTGTATAGCTGAGATGTGGTGTTCAGAGAGGTAAAAGATGTTATTAAACATGAAGTCCAACCAAAGGAACCTGAGAAGATAGAGTTTGAGCTTAAGGAGGAAGAATCAAACTCTATCACAGAAGAGGAATCAGAAGATGAAGAGCCACAAACTCCGGGTGTGAGAAGATCAATTCGAGAAAGAAGGCAGCCAGAAAGGTATAGTCCATCTTCTTTCTGTTAAAATTTTGCTTTATCTATTACTGACGATTATCCTAGAACTGTGAAGGAAGCAGTAGATTCAGAGGATGGCAAACTCTGGAAAGAGGCCATGGTTGATGAAATGGCATCTTTGCACAAAAATGAGGCTTGGGATCTGGTGAAGTTTTCATTTGGAAGGAAACCCATTGGCAGCAAATGGGTGTTTAAGAAGAAGACAAATTCAGAAGGAAAGGTGGAGAAATACAAAGCTCGATTGGTAGCAAAAAGTTATTCCCAAGTGTCGGGAATTGATTTTGGTGATTTTTTTCTCCTCTTGCCAAAGTAACTTCTATTAGGTTACTTTTATCTGTTGCTGTTGATTTTGATTTTGATGTAGAACAGATGGATGTGAAGAAAACATTTCTTCACGGGGATCTGGAAGAAGAGATCTACATGAAGCAACATGAAGGCTTTGCGGTGAAGGGTAAGAAATAACTAGTATGCAAGTTAAAGAAGTCTCTCTATGGGTTAAAACAGTCACCAAGGACATGGCATCAGAGATTTGATACAATTATATGGGGACTTAGCTTCACCAGAAGCAAAGCAGATCACTATGTGTATTTTAAATTAATTGGTGACCGTGTTATTTATCTGGTCTTGTATGTGGATGATATGTTGCTGGTTGGAAATGACAAAGAAATTAACCAGGATTTGAAGACCCATTTGTCCTCCAAATTCGACATGAAAGATCTTGGTGCTGCAAATTATATTTTGGGCATGGAAATTAAAAGAGATCGGACAAAGAGGAAGCTCTGGTTAAACTAGAGGAAGTATGTCGAGACAATATTGTAGAGGTTTAATATGTAGGATGGTAAACTGGTGAAAGTTCCTATTCCTGTAGGTGTGAGGTTATGTGCTGAATAGTGTCCCAAGACACAAGAAGAGGGAGAGGAGATGTCCTGTGTTCCATATGCAAGTGCAGTCGGTAGACTGATTTATGCAATGGTCTATACTAGACCAAACATTGCACATGCAGTGGGAGTATTGAGCGGGTTTATGTCAAAACTAGGGAAGGAACATTGGACAACAGTGAAGCGGGTTTTCAGGTATTTGTGTGGCACTAGTGATTATGGTTTGTGCTACCAAGAAAGACTAGGATTTGACAAAGTGTTGGATATTTGTGGCTTTGTTGATGCTGACTAGGTTGGACATCTGGATCAGAGAAGATCTACAAGTGGGTATGTGTTTAACCTATTTGGAGGTGCAGTCAGTTGGATGAGTAAGAAACAATCTGTAGTGGCACTATCAACTACAGAGGCAGAATACATGGCAGCCACTCATGCAAGCAAGGAAGTAGTTTGGTTGCAGATATTGTGTTCAAGTATGGGGTTAGTACGGGAAGCTATAAGGATAGATTGCGATAGCCAAAGTGCATTTTTCTTGGCAAAGAACCCTGCATATCATTCAAAGACAAAGCACATTGATGTTCAATATCACTTTGTGAGGGATATGATAGAAGACAAAAAGGTGTTGCTGGTAAAGGTGGATGCTTTGAAGAATACTACAGATGCATTGACAAAATCTGTGAGCTCTAAGAAGTTCTCTTGGTGTAGAGAGAAAATGGGCATTTCAGGGCTGGAAAAATGACTAATCTCTCTTGTGGCTCCTTGTGGAAAGAAAACAACAAGTGGGAGAATGTTGGGTTGTGTTATATTCTTTCCACGACTAACCCACGTAGTTAACGGGGGGGTTGGAGAGGGGGTAGAGCCCCCCCTTTGTTGCGCTAATTGTGTAGCAGACGGGGGTCACAGGGGGTTTGAGTGGTACCCGTAACCCCACGTCATGGTGTCCGGGATAGCGCCCCAGAAAATTTTGGTTTTGGACACTATGTTAGGTTGGGCAGAACCACCTATGGTTTTGTGCATGATTTTCACACATGTTTTTGGACGCGATGGTTTTTCGGTCCATGGTATTGGACGCGATGGTTTTTCTGTCCATCGTATTGGATGCTTCGGCAGGTATAAATATGTATTATAATATTAAAAGGAACATAATGAAAAATCAAGTTGGTAGTCCCAGTTTTGGGATCCAGGGGAAAATCTCCGTGTATATGTGTTTTATGTGTTATGCTCTCGCATTGTTTATTTTCTGTGTTTTAGAATTTGTATGCATGTAATTCTCATACGGGGTTAAAACCTACATTTTTTTTTCTTTTTTGTTAGGACTAGTAGGTGGTAAATGGGATAATAGGTTGGTGAGGGAGTGAAGGTATAAATGGGGGTGGAGAATGGACTTCAGAAGTTGAAGGGAACAATGGTGAACTGAAAGTGGTGGACAATTGTTCAGAAAGCTCAGGAATCTTAGCAGTACTCAGGGATGATTGTGGAGAATTCAGAATGTATTCATCAATTGACTGGTTGGCTTTTTGGACTTCAAGGTCTGCAATGAAATTAGGGTGTAGAACAATATCGTATATTTCACTTTCAGACTTTGACTTAAATAATGACAAATCAAATTGCTCATCAAAGCAAATATCTTCTAAAAACAACCACTCATCAGGACATGAATTAGCTTTAATCAATGGTGTGTGACTAGTTGAACTTTCTTCTTTTTTGGATTTTCTTGAAATCAGGTTGGGATTATCAAATACTGGGGTAGGGTTTCGATTTGGGTTAGCCCTAGTATAATAAGTTCTCCTTGAAGCCAAAATTTCAAATTTTTTCTAATTGTTTTCTTTTGTAAGATATTTTAAAAATAACTTTTGATAAATTAATTTAAGAGGCTCAAAATGCAGATTCAAATTTTCGTAAAGATTTATTAGGACTGAGGGTTTGATTCCCCAGTATGGTTGCCACTATGTTATCACTCAGAATTTTCCTTAGAAGTTATCAGCAGAAGGAAGAGACCGCGGTAACCACAAACCAATCTTTTAAGTATAGGCTCTAGCCAACCTATGACTCGGAGAGGGCTCTGTCTATATAATTTAGCTTTGTTTTACTAGGATTTTAGGCTAGTTCTTAATATTCATTGGGGTTTTGGTTTTAAATTGAAGGTCGGGCGGTGGAATTTTTCGAACAGATGGATAACAAGGTTTTTAAGAAATTGGGCTATGGAGTCAACAAATTTATAGTAGAACTGGATCAATTCATTAAAGGGAATGTTCATAGGGCAGGCTAGCAAATTAAGTGAAAATCATTAGGTCAAATGGGTGAAATGATCTTAACCAGGGTGAGAGAGCACTTAAGAATTCTCAGACCGGTGTTAAAATGAAGAACAAAGGATAATCATGAACAAAGGACAATTAAGAATCCTTTGCTATAGACCACAAGGAACTGCCTAAACTAAGCAGCAATCAAGAATTCCGTAACTTAGATTAGTGAAGAAAACATTCAGTATGCATAACAGTCAAAATAGAGTGCAGGAAAGCAATTTCTGAGATATCATTCCATGTTATAGCATTCAGATTTTTAGAGATACAAGTAAAAATGTGGAAAAACTTAAAGAAAAATAACATTGAACGTGAGAGAATACTTACTTGAACTTTGCTTTACACAAGAATCCAGTGAAATATCTGATCTTAATAGGCTCTAGTGCATCCTTCCTTCTCCTATTGTGTCATATTTGTAAATCCTTCAATCCTATTCCAAGTTGTTCTTAAGGGGGGATGTTAGGATATTCTGACACATAGGAAATAGTTAAGTATAACTTGGTCTAGTATAGAGTTAGGTAAAGTGCGTTTCTTTACTATGTACATTTTGTAACTTACAATCCGACGGTCACGATATGTAGTGATCCAACGGTTCATTCTCTCCTCCGTATTACCGACACTTGATCCATGGCATAACACCTGATTGGTCCATGATCTCTATTTAAAGAGCATGGAGGGTCATTTGTAGGTTAACTACTCATGAGAGAAGCTTATGTAAAATTTCATTCTTTTATTAATAAATTGCCTGAAGTGGCCGCGTTGGCTCAGGCTGTGGACTGTTTCCCTCTTTGAGGGTTTTAACCACATCAAAAGTACTGGTGTATTGATCTGTGATCTGTTTGTGAGCGGTGTCCTTTGGTGTTCTATCTGAGGAACTTATCCTGTAAATTCCTACCTGGTATCAGAGCTATTTGAGGGCCGCATCCATTGGTGATCCAAATCTGAAGCCAATAGAACTGCATCCGACTGTTGTTTCTTAGATATACTGTTTCTGACTACTTTCGAGCCGAGAGGACTGCTCTATTGTGTTAGGAGCATCTGTTCCAGTGAGGAACCCCTTTCATTTCACACGAAAAGGTTTCCAGTAGCCCTAGCTACGTCATTTTTAAGATCTGGAGGTATACAGTGTTTATTTGCAGTTTACAGTTAATTTCTCTCTGTTTATTTCGGTTTCGGTTTATTTAGTTTTTTTTTTATTACCAGATCTATACCTTTCATTTTTGCGTATGCTCTTTGCCCTGCGACTCTATGCGATCTGGGCAAATCAGAAATAGAGAGGAAGGATTTTTCTCATGCGTATGCTCTTTTTCGCTGCGCCTTAGTGTGATCTCAAAAAATTATAAACATTGAGGAAAATATTTAGTTTCCGCCTAAAGCTAACTTTGAGCCGCAAGGTTCGTTTTTTTTTGTATGTCCATGTTGGGTTTTGTAGGGAAAAAAAGAGCTTTCTCAAAGCAAGCACGCAACCCAAAGCTTCAACCCCCCTCCTCTCTCTCTCGCTCAAACTTTTTGTTTAGCTCACTTGGTCCAAAGCTAATTTATGAGAGTAGAGGTCTTGAGTTCAAGTCTCCTTTTTTTGGGGGTGGATTTTTCATTTCCGCACATTCCTGCACTTCGTCGGCATCTTCATCAAATTTTCTTCAAAAAGCCATAACTTCTTCATCCGGAAGCCGTTTTCAGAACCGTTTTTTTTTAAACAGCCTAATTTTTTGAGATATTTCCATTGGAACACTTAGTTTCAGCATCTATAGCTTCATTTTCTATTAAAATGGAAATTCCATGCCAATTTATTCTTGACAGCACCAACTACTTCCAATGGTGGTCCTACATTGTGGATTTACTTAGAAGTAAAGGTCTCTACAGAATAGCCTCAGGCTAAGAAACCAAACCGAAAGATGAAGATAAGGCACCTAAATGGGAAAATATGCAAGATCAAGCATGTGGGCTGATAGGGATGTCTATTTCTCCAGATCTTAGATTCCATATTGCAGAAATTGATACTCCTCATGAAGCATTGAAACAGATTACTAAAGTGTTTGGAATAAAAAATGAACTTAGAGCCCATCAACTTGAAAATGAGTTGCTTACATTGGACCCCAATAATTTTTCTTGCATTGAAGATTTTTTGTCCAAGTTCAAGACCCTTAGACTTCTCTTGGAAGGTGTTAAGGTTAAGAAGGAAGATAGTAACCTTATCTATTCCATTCTTACTAGGTTGGAACTAGCCTACTCTGTGTTTGTTTCCACCTTCCATTCTACAAGAGAACCCTTCATTTCTCAAGGACAAGACTACAAGTCCCCTTCCTTTGATTCTTTTTGTGATTCTTTAATAAGAGAACAAGAAAAACTCTTACACCTTGGTCTTCTTAATCTTGGAAACTCTTCCAAGAAAGCGCTAGCCGCCCAACAACAACCAAATCCAAAGAATCCTAAGAATTTGTATCCTAAAAGGAATGGTCCTAAACCAAACAAGGGTCCTAAGCAATCTCAACCTCAAAATGAAAAATCATTTCAACAAAATGATAAGACAAATAAAAACAAAGGGAAGAAGACTGATAGACATTGCAACTTTTGTAATCGAGATGGCCACTTAGAATCCAAATGCTTTAAGAAGATGGAAGCCTTGGAAGCAGCAATGAAGAAGCATAACATCCATTTGGAGCACTCTTCAACTTCAACTTCATCTTCAGGAATGGCACTTTCTGCATGTGGTTGTCAAGCATCTCGGTTTGGCTATGCACTAAATATAACTCATTCAGGTGAAGGTAAAATCGTTGAATTTTCACCTCACGATGTTGTAATTAAGGACCTAAGAGATCCTAGACAGATTTTAGCTACTGCATTGCTGATGATTCTACAAGGTTGTATAAGTTTCACAACTTTGGGTCATCAAATCTTCCCTCAGTATTTGTTGCTCATAACGATGAAGTGAGCAAACTTTGGCATGAGCGATTTGGTCACTTAAACTATCGCTCCCTTCAGAATCTATGTAAAGAAAATATGGTGACAGGTCTTCCAATGGTATCTTGCAAAGATGGTGTTTGTTCCGGATGTGTACTCGGAAAACATCATCGGGATAGTTTTGAAAAATGTGCCTCTTGGCACGCCTCAGCCCCTTTACAGCTCGTGCATAGTGATTTATGTGGTCCACTTCCAGTTGTTTCATTCTCTGGCTACAAGAATTTCTTAAATTTCATTGATGATTTCTCCAGACGCACTTGGGTATACTTCTTAAAACTCAAGAGTGAAGTATTTAACATGCTCTTGGCCTTTAAGGCCTTTGTTGAAAAACAATCTGGACATCAAATTCTTAAGCTAAGATCTGATAATGGCGAAGAATATGTTAACAACAAATTCATCAACTTTTGCATTGAGAATGGAATTCAAATGCAACATATTGTTCCATATACTCCACAACAAAATGGTGTAGCTGAAAGGAAGAATCACACCTTAAAGGAAATGGCTAATTGTATGCTTCAATCTAAAGGACTTAGTCTTAATTATTGGGCAGAAGGAATTAACTGTGCAAATTACATAATAAATCACACTCCTACTAAGTTTTTAAAGAATATCACTCCAAAAGAAGCATGGAGCTCAATTAAACCAGATGTAAGTCACTTTTGTGTTTTTGGAAGTGAAGCATGGGCCCATATTCCAGATGAGAAACATAAAGCTTTAGAACCTAAGAGTGAAAAATGTATTTTTGTTGGATATTCTGAAGATGTCAAAGGATATAGACTTATTCTGCTTAAGTCCAAAAATGTTATCATTAGAAGATATGTAATGTTTGCTGAAAATATATCGGCCTACGAGCCTAGTTCGGTGGATGTGCCACCTCTCACTATCTCTTCTACTTTTGAAAATATTTCTTCTTCAGATGATGAAAGCGAGTATGAAAATCCTCCCCCACCTTCTCAGGATCCTCCTTCAGCTCCTCAGCTTCCAAAATGGGTCCATGCTACTTGGGATGCAGCAGGTGATCTTGCCGGTGTTCCTATAGATCAACGACGTACACGTTCTCAGCTTGATAGAGCCTCTTCTTTACTGGCTCAAGCTTCAGTGAACTATGATCCTGACACATTTGCAGAAGCTTCAAGCCATCCAGATTGGGAAGCAGCTATGAATGAAGAATATCATTCATTATTGGCAAATGATACATGGGATCTTGTTCCTCTACCAAAGGGATGAAAACTTGTTAGATGCAAATGGGTTTACATAACCAAGTATGGACCAGATGGGAAAGTTGATAAAAATAAAGCTCGTCTTGTTGCTAAGGGTTTTTCACAAGTTGAAGGCATTGACTACACCGAAACCTTCTCCCCTGTTGCCAAAATCAACTCTATCCTCCTTGTTCTTTCCCTTACTGCATCTTTCAAATGGGAAATCCATCAGATGGATGTTAAATCTGCCTTCTTGCATGGGGACTTGCATGAAGAAATCTATATGGAACAACCTATTGGCTTCATACAAACAGACTCCAGCCTTGTATGTCGGCTTAAGAAATCCCTTTATGGTCTCAAGCAAGCTCCTCGAGCTTGGTATGCCAAAATGGATAACTTTCTTTTAGAAAATGGCTTTTCTAGGTGTCATTCTGACAATACTGTCTACACCAAGAAAGTGGGCAAGTCTCTTATCATTCTTATTATTTATGTTGATGATCTTATCCTGACTGGTAGTGATCCCAACCTTATAAACCATGTGAAGTCTAGCCTTAGAAGGAAGTTTGAAATGACAGACTTAGGACACTTACATTATTTTCTTGGTCTTCAAGTCTTGCAATCCAAGGAAGGTATTTCCCTTTCCCAGTCCAAGTATGCCTGTTATATTCTACGCCATTTTCACATGGAAGACTGTAAGCCAGCCCCTTCTACCTTTTAGTCTAGAGTCAAACTTTTAGTCACTTGTACTTCTCCTGAAGTTGATGCTACCTTATACCATCAACTTGTAGGAAAACTTTTGTATCTAACCCATACTTGTCCTGACCTTTCCTTTGCGGTTGGCCTTGTTGCTCGGTTTATGCAAAACCCACGTGAAAGTCATTGGAAAGCAGCTAAAAGAATACTTCGTTGTGTTTGAGGTACAGTTCAGTTTGGGATTCATTACCGTGTCGAAGCATCTCCTCTATTGGTTGGTTTCACTGATTCCGATTGTGTTGGTGACCCTGATGATCGGAAGTCTACTGTAGGTTATGTGGTCACTCTTGGTTCAGGACCTATTACATGGGCTTACAAGAAACAAGGTGCCATTTCTCTTTCTTCCGCAGAAGCATAGTATCGTGGTGTCGTAGAAGCTAGTAAGGAAGCCTTGTGGCTTTGTGATATCCTATCAGAGTTTGGCTTTCAGCAGCAACATCCGACTACACTTTTGTGTGATAATCAAAGTGCCATTCAACTATGCAAAGATCCAGTCCAACATCAGCGTAGAAAACACATTGAACTGCACATGCACTTCATCAGAAAGCTCATTCACGACCATGTCCTTGAAGTGCAATATTGTTCAAGAGATGATCAAGTTGCAGACATATTTACAAAGGCTCTCACAGAGGCGAAGTTCACTAAACTTCGATTTATGGTTGGAGTTCAGGAAGTTGTCACTAAGGGGGGATAGGCTCTAGTGCCTCCTTCCTTCTCCCATTGTGTCATATTTGTAAATCCTTCAATCCTATCCCAAGTTGTTCTTAAGGGGGGATGTTAGGATATTCCGACACATAGGAAACAATTAAGTATAACTTGGTCTAGTATAGATTTATGTAAAGTGTGTTTCTTTACTATGTACATTTTGTAACTTACAATTCGACGGTCACGATATGTAGTGATCTGATGCTTCATTCTCTCCTCGGTATTACTGACACTTGATCCGTGGCTTAACACCTGATTGGGTCATGATCTCTATTTAAATAGCATGGAGGGTCATTTGTAGGTTAACTGTTCATGAGAGAAGCTTATGTAAATTTTCATTCTTTTATTAATAAATTGTCTGAAGTGGCTGCGTTGGCTCAGGCCGTGGACTGTTTCCCTCTTTGAGGGTTTTAACCACGTCAAAAGTACTGGTGTATTGATCTGTGATCTATTTGTGAGCAGTGTCCTTTGGTGTTCTGTCTGAGGAACTTACCCTGTAAATTCCTACAATCTTTATTCCTTGATCCAGCAAGGTGATCCAGTCATTGATACAATAGAATTTCAGACTTAAGAACAAGAAGTCTATAGAAATGTTTTTGAATCCACCCTATATACTTTGATTTATGAAGTATTTATACAAAAAATTATTACAAAATATCTCAGAACAATTTGAGATTTAATCTAGGAAATACAAATATCTTCTTACAAGAAGATAGAGACAACTAATGAACTGTTTCATGCTATCCCTTTTATTATGGTTGTGCTAGCATTTATCATTGAAGTGCAACCTATTATGCTGGCTTGTTGTTGTAGTGTTTCACACTAGAGTCTTCTTTAAATTTTACCTTTCAACTAATACGCTTTGACCCTGATACTCTTTGAACCTGATGTGCTATTTTCACCTGTTTACGTGGCTATTCTGTTTTTACTGTGCAGTAACGTTTTTGCTTGTAAATTTATCACAGTAAATCCATCATTGTCTCCCACCATTCTGCATCAGGTAACTTTACATTCATCATTCTTCTATAGATTTCATCAGCTTTAGTATACTTGGCAAAATTGGGCTTGGCGAGGAATATATTTTTTATCTCATGCTGAAGGAAAAATAAGTTCTCAAATTTGTTGTATAGAACTTTTCTTGTTGGCAGGGCTTTGATGGATGAAGTGCTTGCTTGTTCCTTTGCCAACTGTCTGAGTCTATTATCATAGTCCAACTGTGTCATGAGTTTGTCATTGATAACCATAGGACTGGGCAGACCTTTCTCCCTCAAAATCTGGAATTTAGCCATGAACCTATAAATGGCTACCTACATATTGTGGCACTTTTCTTCTAAATTAAGCATAAGGTTCCTTTTGGAAAGTACCTTCCTTATTTCTAAAATGGTCGCAGTCCTATCTTCTATATTTAACTCATGGAGCTCATATCTATTCTTGCTGTTGAGGAAGTGGATGAGTCTATTAGCATCCTTTGGCTTATCTCCCAACTCCTCCTTCACTTTTTGTATAGCTTCTGTAGCTATCTTTACTAACTCTGTTTGTTCAAAAATAACTTGAATTGAGGGCCAAATATCCTTGATCAATTCAATGATATTGGCCCACAACATTTCCTTAGTTTTCCCTAGGGGTTTCTCGAGTGTCATGTCTTTCTCTAAGATTTTAATCCTTTCACTCATGCTTTGGGCCTTTTGTGCTTCTTCATTTTGTTTAAGTTGGGCAAGTTTGTAGTCAGTTTCTAAACTTTCCACCTTTTCTCTCGGCATGTTCATTTCTGTACCTTGGATAGACATCTCTTCCATGGCCTTGACTAGTTTTGTTGCTTTCTCTCTTGATACACCTGCTGCTGATGTAGGTTCTATTGTTGCTAGTAACGCTGTCACAAGTGGAGCTGTAGGTGCCAAAGATGTTGCTAGTGTGGATGGAATTGCTATGGAGACTGTAGGGATAATATTTGTTGAAGAAGTGGCGACATCTTCTTGTTTTAATTGGATTAAAGCATCCAATTCCTTTTCTGTCTCTTTTAGTTGATCATTCAGCTTTAAGACTAAGTCCATTAGTTCTTCATGCCCCTTCTGGGCTTCCAAGACTTCCAATGTTTATGGATGCTACAGCTGAGGTATTTTTAGTTGTTTCTTCAATGCAGCTATATCATCGTTCTTCTTTTTACTAATTTGTTCTGTGGCTTTTATATCCTTCGGATCATGTCGCAATTCAATCACTAAGTCCTCTAAACACTTTATCCTCGTATCCTTGGCCTGTGAGGAGGCCTTCTCTAACTTAAATTGTGCTGAAATGTTATTTAGAGAGTTTTGTAGTTGGTGAGCAGCTATGGTTTTACCTATCAGGGTGGAGTATATCATTTCTCTAGCCTGTTTGTGTATTTCAATCTAGTCTATGGGATGAATATCCCTTGCCAACACTTCAAAGTCTACCTTTTTGAAATTAGATGATGTCTTTGGCTGCTGAGCTGTAGGTTTTATGAATGACATTTGCATCTTCCCCTATTTAATGTTAAAGGCAGACATTAGCCTTGTTTGATTGGTAGGAGTCAACTTTAGATATTAAGCATAGGTTTGGGCCTTGATCCTTTCATTTCTTGTTTTGATTTCCTTGTATCTTTCCTTGATGTCCTAGTCTCTGTCAGCAAGCCTACTGCATGAGGACACCTCCACAATAATTTTCCTTTCCAACATCTCAGTTTGTGATGTGGAAGGTTCTTGCATGCCTTCAGATGGAGTGGTAGGCCTGCTTTTGTTTCCTTCTGTGTTTGTGACCTCAGCTGAGCCCTCTATATCCTCCTATTCAAAGACATGATTCATTTTCTACCTTTTTGCTTGGCTTGTTTCTAGCTGAGCATATGAGGTTCCTCTTGCTAATGTAGTGGCCTCCTCCCTACTTCTCTTTAGGTTCTTCTCCTCATTTTGAGGATTCTGCATAACTGGAGGGGTACTCATGGTTGTCTCTGGTTGGTTTGATTGCTCTTATACCTGCAGGAAAGAACCCTCATCAAGTTGTCTTTCTAGATCAATGAGAGCATTCTCTATGTCTATCGACGTGTTGTCTTGGTCGACTAGGGTACCTTCCACCCATTCTGTTTTGTTGGAATAGGCTTCTATTTTAGGTATAGGATGGTGAATGAAAGGTCCTAGATTGAAATTTTTCCTCTTCTTTGTGATGAATTCCAAAGGGTCATATCTCCAAACAAAACTTCTTTGGAACTTCATGTTCTACAATATCAAATCTGCTTCTTTGCCTACCTCCATAGAGTTGCATATGAAGTGGCCTAGTTGGTCTTTTATTTTGAAATTGGCCTTCTTCTTGGCATTGACGAAGTTTACTTCATCTGCATTTATGATTTGTCTATAGTAGTCTAATGCAAACAACCTCATTGGGAGGTATCTTGGTAGCTTGTATGGTGCCAACATGCAACCGTAGACTCTAGTTTCGGTATCATTTTGGTACAAGTACCAATCACCCACTTTGGTCTGCTTGGAAAGTTGGAGGACTCTCTTTATTTCCGGACTGATTCTAGGAGGGCTTCCAGTCAACATTGCCTTGACTGGGTGTACAAATAAATCAATGAAATAATAATAAGGGTATGGAGAGTGATATTGGTGGATTAATGGGGTCCAAAAAATGATTGACCTGGGTTGACCCTTGGTGTCCAGCTTCTGAAGGGTGAATGGGAACTTATCAGGTTGATAATACAAGAACATATGGTATAAGACTGAGGAATACTTTGAAACTCTTTCATTGCTCATTCTAAGGAATTGTTCATGCATCCTATCAGCTATAAATTGGGCATAGTCATAAATGAGAATAGGAGGTTGTTTTGGAGTGTAGATGGACATGAAGGCAAGGGTTAACTCATCAATGTATTCATTAGTGGTGTACCATAACACACATGATACCATAGCTACAATGTTCTGGCCCCATGTAGAGAAAATGGCTGATACATATGGAGGGTGGTCCTTGGGGATGTGTTTTTCCTCTGCGATGAAGGTTTGGAATAATTGGGCCAATTTTGAAGGGATAAGCTTGGGATATAGGTCCAGTAGGTCTCCAATTGAGATGGGAGTTAGGTTTGGACCTGGTTAGAGCTGCAACATTTCTTTTATGGACTCAACAGTGATGGTGAAAAGTATGGTTTGGTTTGGGGACATGATTGCTCTCTGACTAGGGATGTAATTGGCATGAAAGTAGTGGAAAATCTTTGGGAAAATGTGGACTTGGGGTAATTGGTATTTGGGAAAATTTGACTCCCAAAGGTCAATATCATCAGCATGGTTGAGGTATCTGTCCCTACTTTGGAAATGTACTTTGAGCAGGGGCTCTAGGGCAGTGGTATCTTTTATTTGGAAATCTTTATTAGCTAAAGGAAGATGGTCCAGGTCTAAATGAGGTGTAGAGATGGGCCTTACATCCGTTGCAAATGGGGCAACCATACTCAGTTCTTATGGATTTGAGTGTGGGGGGTAATTCAGAGTTTTTAGGGAAACAATGGTTTTGCAGATGGTTATGGCTCAGAGTGTAAAAATCAAAGTAAATTTGATATTTTTTACTTAATTAACAGTGTTATGAGGGTGAATTTACTTGGAATTTGACAATGGAGTTGGTTTTCCATGGTTAAATACCTGGAATTGGGCAAAATTGACTGTAAATGGTGGTCTATGGATGCTGCAGAGTTTCGTACGGTTCTGGTAAGGACTGATGAATGAGCTGGACTGTCTACAGTGTCTATGGAGCAATGGCAGAGGTCTGTGAGCGAATTCTTAGTTTGCAAGGGTCACAATGACTTTCTCAGTTTTCACTAGCGAATGCGTGAAAAGAGTGAGAAAAGGGGTAATTGGGCTTGTATGGGAAAAAACTCTAATTTTTGTGGGTTCATTAAATGATGAATAATGAGTAGTTTTTCTGGTTATACGGGAAGGTGTTTTCATGGGGGCCATCACACCACTTTTGTGGTGTGGGTGGTATTTGGGATAGGTCACCCGATTCCATTCATCGTTTGACACATAACGTTGGGGGTCAGGGGGAAACCACCTTATTGGGTAGGTAAAAGACGGACATCGGGTACAATCGATATGATCATAGGCCATTGGATGAGGGGGAGGGATGATTAATGGTGGTCGAGAGATGGAGTTACATGATGATTTATACATAAATTTTTTGGGGGGCCCATGAGTCTAATCCCCAGTGGTATAGGATTAGATTAACACCTAATCTTATCAGGGATGCCTTAATACATGATTCAAGACTGAGGGCAGGACTTTAATATATTTTGTGGGATATGGGGTAGTCATATAGTTTATAACTAAACTAAGGGGTGGGGTTATTTTATATAAAGGAGTTAAATATATATGGGTTAATGGGTTTTTCAGGGATTTTATATATTTAGTTAAAAAGTTAGTATGAGGTGAAATGAGTAGAATGGGTATCATACTTAGGTATAGAAAATATTATATGCTTTCCATACATTTAATACTTAGGATAAATGTAATTTTGGTGGGTTTTTTGCATAAAATATGTTTATCATGGGGTTTTCCTAGGCAAAAAAAAATTAACCTCTAGGAAAAGCAGTTTTGTGAGGGGGATGAATGAATGCAAGGGAATTTAACACCTTTCCTACTTAAGTCATCAAGCTGAGGGTCCGGTCCCACCAGAAGTCAAAGAAAGTCTCTAAGCCTTTTTTACTTAAAGAACTATAGGTATTAATATTTTTATTATGAAAGGGAACTTAGTGACTGTCATAGGGGTTAAAATGAATGATGAGGATGTTAAATAAATTATATTGTGAATCATTACCTTTTCTTTGTTTACCACTTATGCATACTTAAAAGATGCATTTGGAACAATGACATAAGTGTTTTTAATGTAATCACATGATATTTTTGCAACCTTTCTACTACTTACCCATCTACTTACCCTACCATTTTTTCTTCACTTTATTTGGGTGCATTTAGGCTAGCATCCCCTTATTAGTATTTTATCTTCTTTACTTAGCAACTATCTAAATCTTACCTTATATCATCCAAGGGCTCATATTAGATTGATGAGCTCCTTTTATTCACTCTACCTATCTAATGATCTGCCAAGATTATACTGTTTGGTCAGATTTTATTCTCTAACTATAAATATAAAATTTAAAACATGAAATAGCCAAGTTTAAACATTTGGACTATCATGGATTTTGGCATGAGTAAGAAGCTTCACATAATCATTTATTATGCATAAAAAGTAAATAGTAGTGGCATTTTGACTTGCACACTTTCATGGTCTCTTTTTATCTTTTGGGGTTCATATATTTTCATTTTATGACCTTTTCATTCTTTTTGTCCTTTGATTGTTCTTTTAGCACATACCCTCTTTACATTATTTATTTTTTTAAATATGGAAAACATTTGCAAAAAGAAAAGGTATGTACTATATTACAAGGCTTAACCTTAGTCACTCAAAATTATGACTCCTATTGGTATAGGAACCTAACACAATCGTCCTTCTTTGACGAAACCATTGCTCGGCTGAGTAGTTTATAGTCCTACGCTTTCTTTCAACTTCCTAAAGAGCTAAGACTTTCCTTCTATTATATAGTCATCACTGCCTTGTAGGAATGGGATCATCCCTGTATATATTCAATCTGCTTCCATTAATCCTTCCATGAAACAAATACGCATTTAGCTTTGCGAGCTGAACTATTCCACCCTTTGAAATATCCTTGATTACATAGGGTCCCATCCAATGCATCTGAAACTTTCCTGGAAACTTTGTGAACTTACGGTTATACATCAGGACCAAATCTCCATTCTTAAAAGTGTGCTTCTTAATGTGGTGATCATGCCACACCTTTTCCCTATCTCTCTGCAATAGCTGATGAAAACGAACCAAAAGGAAATCCTCTTCCAGCACAAGCAACTGTGATAAACATGCCTCCATGTGGTCGTGATTGACCATCTCAATTACTGTTACAATCCTTAAACTTGGCACTAATACTCCATTGGCATCACTACTTCTTGTCCATACACAAGTCTAAATGGTGTTTTTCAATTTAATTTCTTACAAGTCATCTTGTATGCCCATAGAACTGTTGGTTTGCACACATCCTAGTCATTCCTATTAACGTTAAATATCTTTGATAATGCATTCTCAAATATTTTATTAAAAGCTTTGATAGTACCATTCACATGAGGATGATACAACGTACTCTTCTGATGGTGCATCTAGAACTCTTTTGTTAATGCCCTAATCATTTTATTTAAGAAGTGCGAACCTCGGTCACTCATTAGCATCATCGAGCATGCAAACCATGACAGAATGTACTCAAATATAAAATTAACAACAATGTCTATGTTTCAATCCTTCACAGGTTATGCCTCAACCCATCTAGTCAAATAGACGACCATAGTGATAATATAGCGTGCACCCGTCTTCTTCCTCGATGGATTAATTGGTCCAATGAAGTCAATTACCCATTTATCGAGTTATTTCAGTGTGACCTGTGGGTTTAAGGGTAATTCATCTCTTCATGATGGTCTTCCAATCTTGTGACACACATCACATGCATTGCAGTACTCCTTAGAATATTTATATACTGTAGGCCACCATAATCATGCTCGCAGAATCTTCTATTCAGTTGCCTTACCTGCATAGTGTCCTCCTACAACACCGCCATGTGCTTCAACCAGAACATTCTGTTGTCCATACTCAGGTACATATAACACAAAACTTCATCTAGTCCCATCTTATATAAGTGTCCCGCAATCACTGAAAAACATGCAACCTTGACTACTAGTTCCTTCTTTGGTTGTATTATGTATCCTAAAGGAGTTGCACCAATAGAAAGAAAATAAATAATGTCCCCAAAATGTTCATAATCAACTCTTATATTTAATAGTTGTGTGTTAGTTAAACTCTCATCAATATTAGTGGGTTCTTCACCATTCTCGATCCTAGAGAGGTGATTAGGTCTAGCATTTAACCTCCCTAGCTTAACTATCACTCCAAAATCATACTCCTAGAAGAGAACGAACCATCTACACATATTCCCCCCCAACACATGCTTAGTTACCAGGTACTTAAATGCAGAATGATCCGTATACATTTTAAGTTACGCACCTAGCAGATAATGCATGAATTTTTGTAGTACGTATATCATGGTTAATCCTTCTCATTTTGTGGTTGAATAGTTTTGCTCTCCCTTAGACAGTTTCCTACTTGCAAAGGAAATCATATTGTCAATATCGCCTTCACCTGGTTGAGTTAAAACAACTCCCAATGTTATACAGGATGCATCCACGTGCACATGAAACTCTTTCTTCCAATCCAAGAATACTAGGGTTGGTGCAGTAACCATCTTCTCCTTAAGAACATCTGAGCTCTTATGGAAGTCATCATCCCAGTAAAATGTAGCGTCCTTCTTCAATAACTTCTCTATTGGCACAGTGATCTACGCATACGCCTTTATAAACTTCTTGTAATACCCTGTATGACCCAAAGTTGCGCATAGCTATTTTACATTCCTAGGTGGATCCAAATTGATAATTACAACTATATTGGTAGGGTATACCATCAATCCCTTCTTGAATATGACATGCCCCAATAGTATTCGATAAGGTACACAGAAAACACATTTCTTCAAATTCAAGGAAATATGATACTTCTTGCATGTATCTAACATTATGCGTAGCCTAGAAACATGTTTCTTAACCAACATGAATACTATCCAATCATCGAAGTAGACCACTAGAAACTTGTGAATAAATTCCTTCAATGTTGGGTCTACCACCCTTGAAAATATTGCAGGGGAAGTTTTAAGTCCAAAAGGCATAACTGTATATTGGAATGACCCCCACTCTATAGCGAAGGTAGTCTTACTTCTATCCTCTGATAGAATCTTAATTTGGTGATATCCCGAAAATCCATCTATGAAAAAATAAGCCACCTGTCTGCCAACGTTTTCTAGAACCTCATATGCGAAAGGCGTAGCAAAAGGGTTCATTAACGCATGCATCATTTAAATTTCACAGATTGACACAGATCCTTATATCACCCTTTGTTTTTTTTCTCGGACCACCATCAGAATCACCCATTCTGACTCTTCCATTGGCTCAATTATACCTGTCGTGAGCATCTTATCCAACTCTTATCTTACCTTTTCCTTGTACTTGGGGTTTAGTCGATATCAATGTTGCTTAATTGGCTTCACGTCTGGTTTTAAATTGATCTTCATTACACCCAAATCACCTAATATTCCCTTCAATTCAAAGAATTTTGATGGAAATAAATCTTGATATTCATGCAGTAATTCAGCAGCCTTGTTGACTGTGTCTTCATCCTAATAGTCACCAATGTGCATGAACTTTGGTTTTTCTTCTGAGCCCATATTTACTTGTTTTGTCTTTACCGGCTATGAGATATCAGTGATCTTTGCATCAGGTCCCGCTACTTTGCATAGTCCTTCTGACTCAGGAGTGTTGATATTTCATGGATCTTCATTGCCTTTTTTCATAGTAACATTGTAGCATTCCAACAAATGTTGTAGTTGTGCACTCTAGTCAAGTTTCATCCAAGTTGTAGGTTTTATTGGTGTTCAGAAGACTGCTGCCTTAATCGCCTAAAGTGCCCAATCTATGCATTCAAACCCATCTTTAAAGCTGAATGTAAGCATGAAACTCTCCTTCATTTCATCCCAATTAATAGTCCCATGTTGCAACTTCATCTCCAAATACCAGTTCATCAGTATAATGTCTAAGGTATGAATAAAGATATGTACCCATTTTTGTTGAGGTACCTATCCCCAAGCCTTATTCCATCGAGTGAGATGTTTGTGCGGGTCATTCTTTCCTATGTACCTTTTACTGAGACGTGTTGTTGTAGAGCCAAATCTTAGTCTCATCAGTCCACAATATTCCTTCCAATCAACAATATTATCCTTGTGGGTTCCCCACCATCTTGCAAGTGTAAGTCTTAAAGCCAAATCTACAGCCTCGATCCTGTGCTCCTCTGGTATGTCTCTTTCAAAATGGTCAAGAAAAGTAAATTTAAACAGTTATTATTAATACACTGTTACCTATTGTAACTATATAATAGTAGTTTAATACTATTTATTTGTATTTAAATAATTAAAGAATAATAATAAATATAGGTTACATAAAGATATAATTTATTAATGACCATTATATTTAGTTTACCATTATTTAGTTTACCTTAATTTATTAATGACCATTATATCTAGTTTACGTTTGGACCCTTAGATTTAAACAATTATTATTAAATAAATACACAGTTACCTATTGTAACTAAATTCTAAGAATAATAGTAATTTAATAATTTGGGGATAATAATAAATATAGGTTTTTTAATAAATATGAAGATATAATTTAGTAATGACCATTATAAATTATATTATTAGTGGTTTGACTTTGATCATCGGGTCAAAGTTTGCCGTTGCAATATAGCTGTTGGAGTCTCTGCACACTCTATTTAATCAAGCTAAGCCAGATTAGTCCTTCAACTTGTCCTGACGATGAACCACACTAGTTGGTTCGAAACGCGTCGACAAAAGATTGATTATGTGATTTTGCCGAAGATTATCTAAACAATATTAACATCGTCTAGCCCATCCTAGTAAGGTAATTTACATACCTCAGTTGATATATAGTGCAGATACTTTGTAAGCCAATTACATTGTAGTGTAGAGACCTCATGCAACTGATTCTGTCAATTTTCTAATTCTTCATTTGAGTCTAATTGGCACGAACTATCCTTCTCCCAACTGATACATCCATCTATAGTGGGATTAATCCAGTCTTTGTCTTGCACAGTGAGCTTATATATGTGACCAATGTCTTCATCATCATAGTCATCATAGACTGGTTCTGTGTATCGCGCATCTTCTTCTGGATCCAATGGAACAACTACTCGAAGGCCATTCTTTTCAAATACCATGCTTCGCTTCTTGAAATTAATAATAATATTCATGTCGAAAGCCCAATCAATCTTGAGCAATGCTGGGTATGGATTATTTTCATCTACTATTTCAATAACTTCAAAATCTATGAGCACACTGGCCCCTTCAATATCTATAGCCACTCCATGTAGGCAACCCATCAGAATTATCTTTTGTTGGTTTTTCATCCACAGATGGATTGGAAACCACTACAACTAAGGTTTCCCCATATGTTCCCAAGTCTATTTTGGCATTACATTAGCATCAAATCCCAAGTCTATAATTATCTGGTCCATATCAAAATCACCAATTTGTGTTATCAACCGCATTTCCCTACCAGTCCTCTTCTTGTTCCAGTTCACCTTATTTACTACGCATTCTTCTGGGAGCACTTGTCCTTACTAGCATAGTTATCTATCAGTTCTTGGAGTCCTTCAACTACCTTCTGGTCCCTCAATAGCTTCATGCATGTCTGTAGAAATGATTTCAGCACTGTGGGATCAGAGTTCTCCGTCGCAGTACTTTCTTCAGATTTCTCTCTTTGTGGGACTATTGGTTTCTTAGTTTTAGACGTAGAATCACCTGGATCCATAAAACGTTTCGTTGCCCCAATAACATCTCCTTTTATCTATGTAACTCAAATCCAACATTCTTTTTTCTAGCCTTGTGAACCCATGTATCTGCTTTACCTTCTACATTGTCTTCACCAGTGGATATACTACTTCGCGTTACTATATTGACACTAATTGTCTTCATGTGGTTTAGATTGCATCATTTGAATGTTCTTTGTTGGCTGTTGGTTCTTATTTTGTTGCATATTTTCTATTAATATAGGAAACTCTTCTATAACATGATCAAACTTTTTACAATATTGACAAGAAGGATGAGTTAGATTCTGACATTTGCGCGAAAAATTTCTTGGTGCTCCATAGTTGTAGTAGATGATCTAGGCTCAACCTCTTCCAGAACCTCCTCCTCATCCTCTTCCATGTCCTTGGAATTCTCCGCGAGGCGTAGGTGAGACTTGATCACTCTGCGTGCAGGTTTCAGCCTCCATCCTATACATCAAGATTTTGTCTATCATCAAATCATAACTTCAGTAATCTCATTCATCATGGCCAACCGATTTAGAAAATTTGCAGAAGAGTTTCTTTGGTGACTGCACAAACTTTTGTAATAGATAACAATTTTCTGTCGTATGTATTCTTGGTACTTAGAAGATACTACACTAGACGGTTGATCTGGTAGGAGACTCTGCAGTAGGTTGGGACCTCCCGCAGCTATATAATCTTAGTATACAAGGCATTAATCCGTATAATGGCCTACATCCTTGCACTTCATGCACCAAACTTTAGGGTATAGTCCTAACTAAACCTCCTTTCCCTTCTTCAGATCCTACAATTCCATATGCAGGCTTGCTAATTGTGAATAGATATGTTGGACTCCTATATTCATATCCAGGATTGGTGAAGCCTCCAACTTCTTCACAATCGCTAATGCTTCGGCCTAAGATTTGATCTTCTGTTGAGAGAAACGTAGTCTTAAATGTGGCAATAGCGAAGCTATGTACCATTCCTTATGTTTTTCATTTGATATCTGTAGATTAGCTTATCTCAGTAAGCACTTCAACCTCTAATCCATATCCCACATGGACTCGTTAACTGTCTGCTTGATCTCCTTTATTTCAGTGACACACTGAGCTTTTGATTTCAGATTTCTAAATTATGTGTTCATCGCAGTCTTTGTCTCGGCCAATGTAGCATTTGGATTGGTTTTACTATATTTCATATACCATACAAGAGATCTATCCTGTAACATTGTAACTAGTTGAAATTTCTTCACGTCATTATCATTTATCTACTGCACCTTCCACGTAGCTTTGGCTACAAACCAAAACTGAGCAAGATCATCTGATCCATGACCCTTGAATACTGACATTTTCACTGTATTCGCCATACTAAATAATGAAGGTGGAGGTGGAGGTGGAGGTGGAGGTAGAGGAGGAGGCATAGGTGTATGAGGTGGTGATGAAGGTGGAGATCGGGTGGATGGGTGTGGAATCCCAGAAGTTCCATGACTTTCTATCTATGGCACACCTCTAGGTGTGTTAGGGTTGGTCCTTTCTTCTTCGTTGTCTAATTCACCCAACAAGGGATTGTACACACCTTCAGTGCATTTTTCCCAATTGGATTTTAATCTCTTTCCACTTCTCATAGATCTGATTTGACCTATTTTAAACATCAGTTCAAAGGCATAACACCCTTTTCGCACAAAAATATTTTAATCCAAGCTTTTAGTGATCTCTGGTACTTAAATCTCAGACCTTTAAAGAATTGGCATTCAGCTTCACTATAAGATACAAACATGTCAATTTTGATTTCAATGTTGAAACTACCCAAAATACTATTGATCCAATAGTCAACAACCCTTGCGACCTTATAATTAGACTCTTCAAGGTGTTTGATCAGTTTAGGAGTCCACACAATAGGATCGTTGTGTTTCCAAGTAGGTTCATTGTCTACTTTCTTAGACAACCACTCGTGTATTTTGTAAGGGAATGTTGAAAATAAAAGTTCCCGCTCTTTCGTGTAGATACATATCTGTAACCACCTTTCTTTAGAGTAGCACAGATTTCAATTTTCTTGACCTGCAAATTCGTGCAACTTCCGACCTATCCACTTCTCAATTTATTTCCTAGTTGGTATCCACAAACGCCACATCATACATCCCTCAGATAGATCCTGGTCCTGACAATAGAACCATTTGTTGGCTTAAAGGGGCTTGGACCCAAGTTCAAAGTTAGTTGCGCTAACCAACAAAACCCTACATTACTATCCCTTTTGGAAATAGTCCACTTAGCGCAGACTGCAGTCTCATCTGAGGCAGTATTGGGGGATGCGAGAACTAGGTTTCTGCATCTTGAAGTCTATGTGATGTTTCAATGAGGCGTTTCCTTAAATTAGGGCCCTATATGGCCTTCGCAGACCCTTATCTTCTGAATCACAGACTTAAAGTTTCGTACGTGTTCTAACATGTATAAGTTACTATACCAAAGTAGATCTGATTATTCGTGATGAAATTAAAGCAATATAATATAGAACTGAATCATAGCTAATCAAAGAAACACATAACATATAAATAAACACAGCACACACAGAATTTCTTCAATTTTTGTTATTACTTCAGATCTTCAATACATACACATCTTCTGACCCTACACACATAGTTGTAGGTGCCTTCTCCTTTGCCAAAATATGGGCTAAAAGACTCAAAATATTACTTATCAACTATCCGTAATCTTAGAACTCCCTAATGACTCCTAGATGACTCCCTTTTATATATTTTACATTACATTACCATGGTTCGCAAACCATGGGCAGAGTTCATTGTATCATCAAAACAACCCATCCCTTTAGAAAATAAGGGGCTTTTACCCTCCTAAAATCCCCTTTGACTCTTAACGTTCTATGCACTTCACTCCTCAAATTGCGGAGACTTTACAATATTACAAAATTTTACTCAAAACTTTAGACACAATTGGACCTGGGGGTCCCCATCCCAACATTGATACTTCATAAATAGATGAAGAAGATCAAGTTTTAAATTTCATGGAAAATAATGAATCTTCCTTATATTGTGAATGAAATCAAATTTTTCACGAACAATGTAATATTGAATAGCTATCATCTTATCAAATGGCTTTACATTCTATGGAGAAATTTGGCAAATCTTTAATAGAAATTTTTCTAGGGAAAACTTTGAATATTAATGATAATTTGGAAGAATCTCAAAAGAGAGAATTAGTGAAGATATTACAAGAACATTCCTCTTCTTATGCATGGGAAAACACTGATATGAAAGGAATTGATCATAACACTTGTATGCATCATATTTATATTGAAGAAAATTCCATAACAATCCGACAACCCTAGAGGAGGATGAATCTAAACCTAAGGGAAATTGTTAAAGAAGAACTACAAAATTTTTTAAATGTGAATTTCATTTATCCAATGTTAGACAGCTAATGGGTATCACCATTGGTAATCGTTCCGAAAAAAAATGGAAAATGGAGAGTATGCATTTATTATAGGGAATTGAATAAAGCTACTTTAAAATATCATTTTCCACTTCCTTTTATAGATCATGTCTTTGATACATTAGCAAGGATTATTTTTTTTCATTCTTGGATGGTTTTAGTGGATATAACCAAATCCACGTAGCTTCAGAAGATCAAGATAAAACAAACTTTACCTGTGCATGGGGAACTTATGCTTATCGAGTAATTCCTTTTGGGTTATTTAATGCACCAACGACATTCCAAAGGGCAGTTTTTGGCATTTTCTGATCTAATTCATGATTGTGTGGAAGTTTATATGGATGATTTTACTGTTTATGGAAACCCTTTTGAACAAGCTCTTAAAAATTTGGGAAAATTTATCATCTAGTGTAAAGAAGAAAATCTCTCATTAAGCCATGAAAAATGTCTTATGATGTTCACTGAGAGAATTGTTTTAGGCCACCATATTTCAGGAAATGGAATCAAAGTGGATGCATCTAAGGTAGAAGTGATTTCTAAATTATCAGTTCATACATGTCAAAAGGATGTTAGAAATTTTCTTGGTTTTACTGGCTATTATAGGATATTTATAAAAAACTTTAGGAAGATAACCTCTCCACTTTTCAAATTTCTTACAAAAGATTGTGAATTCATCTGGATTTATGCCTGCTAGAAATCCTTTGAAACATCGAAATAAAATCTTTCCGATGCACCCATTTTAAGAGGATGAAACTAGAAACTACCTTTTCACATTTTGTTTAATGCCTCATATACAACTTTATGAGATTTATTAGGATAGAAATATTTCTCTTTATGCCATTTACTATACAAGCAAAAATCTGACCCCTGCAAAGTTGAATTACACTGTAACAGAAAAGGAGTTTTTAGTTGTTGTCAATGCCATCAATAAATTTAGATATTGTACCACTAGTTATGAAGCCTTCATTCACACAGATCATTCTACAATTAGATATTTAATGAATAAATCAATTAATAATGGAAAAATTACAAGATGGTTATTGTTATTACAAGAGTTCAATATTACTATTTTGGATAGACCTAGAAAGAAAAACACAGTTGTTGATTTTCTATCTAGAATCGAAAAGGATAATAACGATGTTCTTATAGAAGATAATTTTCTTGATGAATATCTATTTGCAATATCTATTCAATCTCCTTAGTTTGTAGATATTGTAAATTATTTGGCTATAGGGAAGTTATTGTCGTACTTGTCTCCTCGTGAGAAACGGAAAGTTATTCAAACTAGTGCATATTATTCATGGACAAATGAAGAATTGTACACAATAGGACCTGAATTAATCATTTTGAAGATGTGTTATAGAGGATGAAGTACCAGAGATATTAAAATCTTGTTATGATGAAGTATGTGGAGGAAATTTCGCTAATAAAAGAAATGCCCATAAAGTCCTTCTCTTAGGATACTACTGGACTTCTCTTTTTAAGGATTCCATAAATATGTTAAGAGTTGTGACAATTTTCAAAGAATGGGAAATCTTGTTCCTTTGGATGAAATTCCTCTACAACCTCAGGTACTTGTTGAACCTTTTGAGAAAAATGCTTTAGAATTTGTTGGTCCAATCAATCCACCATCAAGACAAAAAATGTACATTCTTGTTTGTACATATTATGTTAAAAAATGGTAGAAGCTAAAGAACTTCCTCTTGCTACTCAAAATGTTGTAGTTTCATTTATTTTTGAGGATGCTTTCACTCGTTTTGGCGTCCCAAGGGAGATTGTGACAAATCATGGTACTCAATTTACATACAAATTGGTACAAAAGATAATTGAGGAGTACAACATCAAACATTAAAAGTCTACTCCAAATGTTGTAGTTTCATTTATTTTTGAGGATACTTTCACTCGTTTTGGTGTCCTAAGGGAAACTGTGACAAATCATGGCACTCAATTTACATACAAATTGGTACAAAGATAATGGAGGAGTACAAAATCAAACATCAAAAGTCTACAAAAAAGGTACATCCTTGTTTGTACATATTATGTTAAAAAATGGTAGAAGCTAAAGAACTTCCTTTTGCTACTCAAAATGTTGTAGTTTCATTTATTTTTGAGGATATTTTCACCTGTTTTGGTGTCTGACAAATCATGGTACTCAATTTACATACAAATTGGTACAAAAGATAATGGAGGAGTACAAAATCAAACATCAAAAGTCTACTCCATATCATCCACAAGCAAACAGACAAGTTGAATATACCAATAAAGTAATTGAATAAATTCTTACCAAGACTATGCATCTGCATAGAAGGGATTGGCCATAATAGCTTCTAGAAACTTTATGGGCATATTGTACCACATGTAGAAACACAACAAGGCACACTCCTTATGAACTTGTTTATGGAAAACAAGTCATGTTTCCTATTTAGTTCCAGATAAAGACTTTTAAAAAAGCAGCCAAATTGGGTCTTGATCTATTAGAAGACCAATCACAAAGAATGGATCAATTGAATGAAATTTATGAGATACAACAAGATGTTATTCATAGAACCAATATAGTCCAATAGAAAATATCCAAGTGGCATGATAAGTTTATGAAAGAAACAAAATTCCACCGTGGTGATTGTGCATTTCTTTTTTATTCAAAGTTTAAATATTTTCAAGGAAAATATCAAACTCATTGGCTTGGTCATTATGAGATAGAAATTTTCTTTGATAATGGAGAAGTCAAAATTAGAACCATTGCTAAAGAAAAAGTAACCTTCCTTGTAAATGGTCATAGATTACGAATATATCATAAAACATTAACAAAGGTAGAGTTCATAATAAATCTATAAGATAATTTTTATTTGATGTTGGTCAAGGAAGATTTTTCTTCCTCTTCAACTTAGCCTTGTACTTTCTTTTTCAATATGTGTGTGTGTGTGTGTAACAAAAAAAAAAAAAAATTATGAATTTTTTTCTGTATAAACATGAAAACCAACATTGTTTCCATGTTTATAAAGAAAATCTAAGTTGAAAACCAAGAATTCTTGGCAGCATAGATTTTTGTTTTTAATTCCCTATTCTTGTCCCATTTATTTTTATTCCACTTTTGAAAAAATAATTCAGCTACAAAATTGTCAATAATTTGCAGCTCTTATGGAATTATGTAGCTGACTTGATAGATTGCAACTAGGGAAAATGAAGATCATGGAAAAATAAAATTGAATGAAGATCATAGCTAAAGCAACTTGAGTACAACCTACAAAGGAAAAATCCAAAAATAAGTAAGGCAAGATATAAGGTATGTAAATATTAGTTAGATAATAAAGCGAAAGCATTGAATTATAAAATTAAATAGATGAATGACCATTGCTACTGCCATTTTGTATAATGCTTACCCTCATTATGACATTACTTCGGTTGTAACGAAAAATATATATATCTTGTCAAAAGGATATGAATATGATATAAAATCTTGTTATCATTCAAACTCACTTGCTTCCTTCTATATATCATCCCACTTCCTTCACATACCATCACAGTTCCTTGCATCATATCCATTCCACTCGGCCCTGTTCCATTACTGAAAACCCCTCACCTATTACCCAAATTCTATATTTCTGACTGACTTAATAACCAAACTCCTTCCATAACCCTATAAAAAAGAGAAATTAGGGGCTAATAATTCTTCAACATGGGGGTCATTTTACACTCAGAACTAAATGGGGCTAAATTTCTTGAAGGATACCTGTAGGTGAAACAACAGTTACAACAAGGCCAGTGGTTAGATTTTTTTAAAAATTTGATGGACACAAAAAATAAGTTACAGAATCATTTTCTAGGGTATATGATGGTATGAAAGCGAAGATTGGAGACATTAAATTGGTTCTAACAGAGTCATTTATAGTAGAAGCTACCGGATTACTGAGAATCAGGGAAAGGTAGTTCAAGAACTGGAAGGTTAAGGAGAAAGAATGCGAATTATTCCTTCAAAATCTAGGTATGGATATCTCTATCTTTAATAAGGGAATTCCGGTCACAACCCTAAATAATAAATGGTTAAATTTACTATTGATTATTCAAAAATTCACAACTTGTGAAGGTAGCTTTGGAAACATGTTATTTTACCATGCTCACCTGATGATGAATTTTCTTGATGGCAATGGAATCAACCTACCATACTTCATGATTCGTAGTTTGAGAAAAATGGTTGCAAATATTTAGAGGAAAATACAATCCATAGATAATGCCTTGTACCATCATGGGTTAGTGAAATTTTTAATATAGTCCAATATGAAAAGAAAAGGGGATAACTGGGAATATTTTCTGATTAGAAATCATTTCAAAGACATTGAACAAGAAGATCCAAGTAATAAAACAAGAAAGAGTCGAAGAAATTTTCCCTCAAACCATAAGGAAAACTCAGATGGAAAAGAAATACAACAAGATGAGTATTTTGATGATGATCAAAACCCTCTTGTAAGTGTGTTGGAAACTCTTAAGCAGAAAAATGTTAGAAGAAAGATAGCCAACAATAAAGGGGAAAGTACATCAAAAGGAGAAACAAAGCAAGAAAAGGTTAAAAAGCGTCCTCGTAATACTGAAAAATCGCCATCAACTATAGGAAATAGTGCAAGGCTTAACAAACCAATACATGCATAGTCTCAGCAACCTCCAAAATTCATCAATTTTAGAAGAAGAAGAGGAACCAAGAGTTCCATCACCAGTTGCAAGTCTAGCTATGAGAACTTTGTAAATTGATCTTGTCTAGCAAGAAATATACAACTACATATAATCTCTGGAACAAAGAGCTACAAGAAAAATTATTTGATCATCCTCAAACCAAGAAGAAATTTTAAGTGAAGGAATTCATTTTGATCCTCTAGAAGAACCCCAAATTGTAAACACTCTTAAGCAGGAAATATATGAATTGGAGGTATTAAATAGCCATTTGAAGTACGAACATGAAACCCTAAAGGTACAAAGTGAAATCTACAGAACTGAAAATGATAACATCTTGTTACATCTTGGTTTATGGTATGAGAAAAATAATAAATTGAAATCTAAAAATAAATTTCTTAAGAAAAAGGTCACAAGTTTGCAGAACAGGATATTAATGGAGAAACCAAGGATGGAAGCAAACAATATCAGGAAAGTAAGAAGTACTAATTCAGATGTTCTTGATTAGGCCTCTAAAGAATCTCAGTAATAGAGAAGGATTACAAATTTGAATTTTTTTGCATGAGGACATGCAATGTCTTTTGTGTGGGGGGATGTTGATGCCAAAAATTGTCTCTTTTTTATAACCTTCTTACACTCCATCCTCCTTTTTTATTCTAATAACTCTAATTGAGTATCAATTTACAAGGTTCATGGCAATAGCAAGTACGTAAACATATTTTAGTTCATAAGTTTCATTGTTCTTTATTATTTAACTCAATATTTTCATAAGCTATTGAATTTCACCAATTCAAGAGCTAATGACTGATTCTGCAACATAGTTGAAGATTCGATGGGTTCCGAAACTCTAGCCAAGGAAAGAGACATATGGAGAGGTGATATATATATATATATATATATATATATATATATATATATATATATATATATATATATATATATATATATATATATATATATATATATATATAGGGTCATAGAGATAGAATGCCTTGTTCTATAGTTCTCTAATCTACATGTGGGGTCTAATAGTATCACTTGGATCAATATCTCAAGGATGTAACTAAGGAGTCTCCATTGTTCCCTTAGCTGTAGAAGTTGACTACCTAAATTCTAGGGAGTGAAATCCTAGAGAGTTGTTAGCAATATACTATAGCAATAAGATTGATGGGCCCCCATAATGTACATCCTACAGGCCCATGTATAATCACATGTTATCAATTATATATGTTTTTGACCTTGAATTAACAAAAAAATTGATAGATGCATGATTATTATGTGTAGATTAGGGTTTCTCAAATATTAGTCCACCTTTGTGATATTTTGACTTTTTGTGTAGCTCATTAGAAGGATTTGACATATTTTGTGAGGATGCTCTCAATAAACATATGAGAAATATTTTAGGGATATTTTCATTAGATAATGTTCGAGTTCTAAAATGAGCCTCCTAAGGAATATTATAAAACAATGGTGGAAATAATAAAATAATATTATATTGCATCATCAAATTTTAAAGGGAAAAAAGAAAAAACCACTTTTTCAACTCGTATTTTCAACTTATCTTAATATAGTTTTACTCAAATTTTGAGTGGTAGCACTCGTTGGATGTAGGATTTAATTCCTCATCCAAGGATTATGTTATGTAACCAGCTCACAAAATAGAAGGAAATAGATCAATGACTTAAAAATTATCCTCTTCGAGGGGGAAACCTCCTTTACATTACATAAATGAACAATTCTTCGATGATATAAATGACAAGACCTCCTTTGTATATATAGGATTCTAACGGGTCACAATATAATAAGAGCCTACATAACAATAACAACAATAACAATAGTGGGCTTTTATGGGGCACAACAATAAAATTATTGGGGCTACATGGGCACAAAAATAACAACAAAGGGGATACACTAGTATTATAGGGACCTAACATGCCGCTTTCCTTCAAAAAAATGTTTTCAACAATGCTTGAGTAGTTTCAGATGCTTCTGTATAAAAATCTCATCCTTCCTTGTGGAATCTTCAGCAGGTAAGTTCTTCCACTTAATGAGATACTCTAAAATTGATCGATTATGTAGTTGTCAGGTTCTTGTTTCCATGACTACTTCAGGCTCAAATATGATTTTTCCTTCTTTGACAATTTTTGACGAAATATGGAAAACTAGGTGTACTCGGGAAGATGCAAGGAACTCCAATTTGTATGCCATAGTACCATTATTTTACAACACCTTATAAGGACCGTAGTATGTAGGTGATCATTTATTATGCTTCTTAGCTTGCTTGAGAGACATTTGTTTGTATGGTTGTAGCCGTAAAAATACCGAGTCACCTACATCAAAACTTCTTTCATTGTAATGTTGATCTACCTGTTGTTTCATTCAATTTTGCACTAGAGTGATGCTATCATTTAAGAGTTGGAGAACTTGTTGTTGATGCTCAATGTGATCTTCCACTACTTGAACCTTACAATTTTATCTTAAAGATGATGCGATGGATGGTTGATGATATCCATAAAGTTCCATAAATGGCGCCATTTCGTTGTAGTGTGGAAGGAATTGTTATACCAGCATTCAACTAGTGGTAACCACTTGAACCATTGTGTTTTTTTTTATCATTAACAAAGAAACGAAGATATCCTTCCAAACATTTTTTTACTATCTCAATTTTCCCATCAGATTGAGGATGATAAAATGAGCCATGAGATAAATGGGTACCAAGACAAGAAAATAATTTTGTCCAAAAATTTTCAGTGAAAATGGGATCTTTGTCACTTACTATAATATTTGGGTTTCCATGAAGGATTTTGAATTGGTTCCATAAATGTAGTAGCAACTGTACTGGCTTTAAAAGGATGAGGTAATGCATAAAAATGTCCATACTTGGTAAGTCTATCAAATACCACCATGATGACACTATTTATTTCAGACTTAGGTAAACCTACGACAAAATCCATTGAGACCTCCTCACAACGCTGACTTGGAATGACTAAATGTTATAATAGATCGGGTGTCTTAATTGTCTCAAATTTATTTTTTTGGCAAACCAAACATTCTACCGAAAAAGTTTCAATATCAGATTTCAGGCCATCCAAAAAAAAAAAAAAAATTTGACCCTATGGTAAGTTTTTAAAAATCTTGAGTTCCCCCCTAAGGGAGAGGTATGAAATTCCAAAATAATGTTTTGCTTTAGTTGGGAATTCTTATAAAGATATAAGTGATATTTGTATCATAATGAATAATTTGTCCAGGTAGATGTATAATATCTATCAGGATCTTGTTGCAACATTTTAATGGGTGACCACACCTCTTCATTATTCTTCCATTCATCCCTTGGTTTGGTTATCCACTCAGGTTGGATAATAGAAATGACTCAAAGCAATGCTTCCACATCCTTGTCCTTTTTTGAGAGTGCATCTAAAACAACATTTTGCTTCTCTTTTTTGTAGATGATTTCAATGTCATAACCCAACATCTTTTTCACCAATTTGTGTTTCTCTTCTGAAGATAATATTTGTTTCAAAAAGTATTTAAGACTATCATGATCTGTTTTTACCTTGAGGTGTCTTCCCATTAGGAAAGGTTTCCATTTATTTAGTGCATGTAGTATTGCCAACATTTCCTGCTCATAAATAGGTTTGTGTAAATACTTTCCTATGATTGGAAGACTTTCAATAGAAATGGGTTTTTGTTGGGCAGCGAATCCCCCGCATAATGGTTTTGGGGCTCAGAGCCCACAATTTTAGGTAATAGTATGGTAAAGGCTCCGCGAGGTGTGCAGAGCCTGAATTGTAATGAGTCAAGTCAAAGGGTTGTCTGCTCAAAAATAATGTAAGAAAATAGAAAGTGAGTCAGCCTGCCCATGGTCCGCGGACCATGGGAATGTATAAATAGAGCGAGGCTCTAAGGGTAGAAGGTAGATTTTTGGTTTGGATCTTGAATGTTATGGGTTTATGATTGTGGTATTCGTTTTGAGTTTGTAAGTCTGAGTCAGGGAAGATAGTAGCTAGAGTAGGCTCTACAACTATGTGCGCGGACCCTTGCAGCTGAGTGCACAAGGTGGAAAGGGATTGTATTGAACTGAAGATTAATAATAGATAAGTGCTTCTATATTATTGTGCATTTGGTTGCAGATCTATCTGTTTTGCTTATGTTTTGAGTTTATGCATATCTATGGTTGCTCGCACTGATTATTACTATTAAATTCTTGATTAAGACCTTAAGAATTAGATCAGATCTATAATAACACATTAATAATAAGAATCCAAGAAGTGCCTTGTCGTCGAGCTACACGAGCTGTAAAGATTAGCATGAGTGCATAGGTCGGGTTGTGACCCTTCCTGTCCCCATCAAGACATCCCTAGGGTGCGAAAACCTAGTTCCAGCACCCTCCCATACTACCTAGGGTGAGACTTCACTGTGCGCTTTGTGGATTGTTGCCGAAAGGGCTAGTAGTGTGGGATTTGTTTGGATAAAACACTTCCGAACCTAGGTCAGGCCCCAATAAGCCAACAAATGGTTCCATTGCCGAGACCAGGACCTGCCTAAGGGACGTCTGATGTCGGAACGCTGGAACCCTACGAAGAAAGAGATTGAAGATTGGCTGGATCAGAAGCTGCATGACTTCATGGTACATGAAAACAAAAAAGCTGCAATTATCTAAGAAGAGGTGGCTGGATCACTTCATATATACAGAGATCCACGAGATCTTCTTTTCAACCTTCTCGTTAGAACTGTATGAGTGGATCGCGAGGCTAGCTGACAGTCTCGAACAGTGTAAGCTTCATCACCCGATTGTGTGGACTCCAAAGATGGTGCGCAGGGTAGAGGCATCTGAAGATAAGATCACACGGGAAGTAGCTCATTGGATGGATTGGATCATAGGAGGCTTTATCACTGAGTTCGCGATAGACAAAACCATGAGTTACAACGAAGCGGAAAGACATTTCTCAAGGGATCGCGAGCTATGTAAATCAAATCATTGAATACCTAGATTAAAATGTTGTTATGTGAAAAACAGGTTATGCAAATCCATTCATGTCTGGGGTAATGCAGAGCAAAAGAGGCCACCAAGGGATTGAAGGATTAGAGAATAGTCCCCTAATTTCACTCTCGCGAGAAAGCGAGGAGGAGCTTGTTGGGTTCTCTTCGAGAAGCATGGTCCGGTTGATAAAGCAATGCATTCCACGATTACCACCTCCCTCCACGCCATCACCCACTTCACCTACATCAGCCCCATATTCACCTACCCCACCTCCACCACCTCCAAGGGTTGGAATGGTGAGTGCGATCAAGTTTCCCATATTTAGAGGCATAGGAAATGACAATTCAGATCAATTCTAGTTCGTGGTAAAGGTAGTATGGGAAGCCCAAGGAGTTACAAATGATAACATTAAAAAGGATACTTTGGTGAGTGCGCTGTAGGATCGCGTGTTGACATGGTATATAAATCACTCTGGAGATCATCCAAATGCTAGAATAGCAGAGATCCAAGATGCATTGTACAAAGAATTTAGCCGGTCGACATCAGAGACGTAGTCAATCGTTGGGCTCAAGGAGATCGCGATTCTGCCAAGTGAAACACCTTGGGATCTGGATTAGAGGTTGAAGAGTACGATCTGTGAGGCTAGCATGACACTGACGGATGCACAACACCGTGCATGGTTTGTGGAATCTTTGACACCACATCTGAGGACGGCGCTGTAACAACAAAAGATCTCAATCGAGGCTGAAGCATAAGAGATAGCGATGAGGTTGCATGAAACTCCAATATAGGATCCTGGGTTGGGAGTTCATCAAATCCACGCACAACTACAAAACCTATGCTTGGAGATGCAAAGCCTAAAGCAAGATAGGGTGCCATGACAACATGCACGTGAAGAAGTGTGGTGTATCAAATGCAAAGGCCAAGGTCACGACAAGAATCATTGCCCTATATTTGCGAACTATTTGCCACGGGGGGGGGACCAATGCCATTGAGATTGGTGGTACAAGCAAGACCAAGTGCAGCGCCCACACTATGGTGCACACTTTGTCAAGTAGGAGGGAAGCACGCAACGGACAACTATCACCTGTTGCAGAAGTTACCCAGACTCCACAGTAACTATATTGTAACTTATGTAGATCAATAGGTCATGACGAGTGAATGTGTTGAAGCTCTGAGCTAATGTTGGATATGACCCCAGCCTATCGAATGCAAACTGAAACACGAGGTTTTGATCCAGCTGCAGGGCCACACAGTGAATTCCAAGGATGCGGACGAGGGAGAGCAGGAATGGGACCTAGACGAGGGCACTAACAACTGAATTGTTATAATTGCGGAGGGCTTGGGCACTACGCCCGCGATTGCACCAACCTAAAAAGGGCATCTTGTCCATACTGTGAGCAGTTTGATCATGAAATGGTAGATTTCTTGATGATGATCACCCAAATGCATGAGAAAGGAGTATTACAGCCCACTCCTACTCAAAACATCCAAACGATGAGGTCTAAACTATGCGAAGAGGACCCCAGTGTAAACATGGTACTCAGAAGCGGCGCAGCTACGGGGGTAGATAAGAGGAAATATCCTAGAGAAGATTCGAGGGTTTGCAAGGTTCCTACAAAGGAACCTAAGTCTAAGATGGAACAGGTGAAGGAAACATGTAAGGAAACTAAGAGGAGATTCACGGAAGCCTCTACTTCAGTTAGTAAGGATCAACTTGAGCCAAGAATGGATCCTTCTATTCTTACTACCTTTTTATAGACATGTATCAAGTTGCTACATGACATTAAGGTAGTTAAGGGACTATAAGAGCTGATCACTAGGTGTGTAGGGTCAGGAGAGCCACGCATCGTCCGGAAGCTTGGAAAGCATGCTTTGTGTACCGGACGGGAAATGCGATTGACGACACAAATTGGTGAGTATAAAATGGATCAAGTCATCCTGGATTTGGGGTTAGACATGAATGTATTACCAAAAAAGATGTGGGAACGCATGGGCGGGCCCACGCTGCAGCAGTCTCCTATTCAATTACGGATGGCCAACTAATAAGAGATCTTACCAATGGGAAGGCTGCAAGTGGTGACAGCGGACATTGAAGGCGTAAGTACGCAGATGGACTTTGAGGTAATAGAAATTGTTGATGATAGTAATCCGTACCCCACGTTGTTAAGAATATACTGGGCCACAGACATGAATGGAGTCATTAACTTAAAAAGACGGAAGATGATATTTAAGAAAAAGTCGCTCCGTGTAATAGTTCTGCTGGACCCAGCCGATGGAGTGCACTACACTGAACCTGTGCGTGATGAGGACAGCGACGATGAACTAGACTATGTCTACGAGATAATGACGCAAGATCAGGATCAGGTGAATCCAATAGCAGATGGGAGAATCTCATGGGAACACAACAGTTCTTGGACGTCGGACTTAGATGAAGAGATAGATTGATGGCAGAACTGGTTGCATGAAGTAACAATGCTAAATTGTAATAAGATGATTAGATCATTGTGATTCATGACAACCGAAGTAAGGAAACTACCAGCAGATGACGATGCAACAAATAGGGAGTAATTCGTAGACCACTATGGAACTACAATCATAGAGCAAGAACAACACGGTGTACAATAAAGGGCGTTGCACACGCCAACTACATGACGATGGAGTACACCTTGGAAGATTAGGTGGAATGGGCGCGAATGTAGAAAGCAGCTACATGCACGGGTTGGAGGCCTTCAACGTCGAACATGGTCTGAGTAGCCAGGACAAAGTGGGTTGGGCACCTACCTACGACGAGGGATGCAACCATATGTTGTACAAGCACCGCTCCAACTAAACCTCCACGTACCAGCGGTTCGATGGGAAAATAGGACCATAAACAAAATGGGGTGTGTGAAGATGACCCTTTCCACAATCAGACATAATGAACCTAGGAAGGTGGAGAAAATTTTCCCGACCATCGTCCCTGCAGTTCTGACTGAACGCGAGAACCTGGGCAAAGGAATTTGGTGGTTGCAGGAAGCCATTCAGTGCAGTAGCTAGAGGCTTTGATGAAGAATTGGCATGGTTGAGGAGGAAAAGCGCGATGTTGGATGAAGAAATCAATGAACTGAAAATCGACGATGCACAAGCGGGCCACACGAATCTGAGAATAAGGGGATCAGACCTTGACGATTCTACCATGGTACTAGAATGAGCTGCGACCCTACTATCATGGCTGCGACCACACCAATGAGGGAGTGTAACATATACCATAGAGCGCGATGGGCTACCAGAAATAAAGACACTCGAAATATTCCCGTAGCCTGGCCTAGCATGAAAATTGAAGTCCTGCACCAGGGGTGCGACCAACTGACTATCTGTAGGAGGCCCAATCTCAGAGCTCAACGTAGTTGGAAGAGGGCACAGAACTATAAAGAAGTCTGTAGGGGGTTTTCATGGCTCAGACGTGGTGCACGAAATCAGTATGAAGCATAGAACGCTTCTGCATACAAGGGACTGCGTTGCCGCGTGGGGAAGATGGAAGGTGACCGTTGCAGATAGTATTCATGAAAAGATGTCCCATTTAAGACACCACGGAGTGGACGGCGGGTAACTAAGACATAGGATCGAACAGATATACTGCAAAAATAACATTAATGAGCCATGAAAGGAGGGAACGGTTGAATTTAAAATCAAAGAGGCATATAAAGCACAGATGGCCTGTCACCAAACAACCCTTAGCACTTTGCATATTAAGTCATTCTATTATCAAGCAGACAAGAGCATGATGAATGAGGCACTCTTAAGAGAAAGTCTGTGGTTTCAAGCATTGTCAAAGGATATGCAAGAGTCCCTAATTAGGATGACAGCCATAGCCAAGGATGCTACGCAGAACCCCACACTGTAGGTAGCGGGTACAACCAAGATCCCTATATCACCCCAAACGCCGCAGACCAAGAAGTACCCACAGGTAGCAGGACCAGTCCGGATGTCTCCACCAAATCCATGATTCGGCAAGCTGTCAATGGAAGAAAAGGGAAAAACAATCACTATTGAGAGTGGTGATGAGGAAGAGGATCCTCCGACCTTTGTCAAAGAGATGGAACTAGAGGAGGATATCGAAGAGGATATCCAGCCAATACGGGCTCCACCAAAATGGCCTAAGTATGTCCCTCCATGGAAAGGGAGGGTCAAAGTGCCCAAAGATTTGGATGCCGTTAAAAATGAACTTATAACTCCATCCCTCCCCAAAGGGGTTCTATTCGAAGGAACGACGATTGGCCACATTCCCATTATTAAATTTGAAGACTGGGACCTTGTGGATACTGAAAAGTTTCCCCATTTGGAAACTAGCGAATTGATGGAACAAAGCACGGAAGGACCATTATAACACTACAACCGCAGAAAGGGTTGCGAGGGGTGGAGGAGGCTGAGCTATTCCACCTCCTGTCAATCCCACATTTTCATTGGGCCCCAATAATGATCTTGGTCATCAGGAAACTACTCTGCCTGGTGCATAATGGGTACTTATGGCTAGACAAACCCATCCCCATCATGGTGGAGCTCATTCATAGGATCTCTCGGCTTCCCTGTGAAGGAAGGGACCTCGCAGAAATAGTTGACACAAGTGGTGACGTGATGATTGCGGAAGCCATGAAAAAGAAATATAAGTTGGAGAAAAAGCAGAGAGGGTATGTTATTACTAGTATTCAGGACAAAGGGGTCTGCATTGCTACCCAGTTGCTGGCAGGAAAGGTGATGAGAAAATGTCGAGGCAGTGAGGTACCAACAATGGTCATCGCGCTAGCTGAGCAATGCGCAGAAAGGGTATGGTTCAATTGGGCACAGTTCCTCCACGATGAATTCCTGACGAACTATAGGGAGGCCCCTGAGCAAGGTAAGACCTTCCACTATCCATGGTTGCTCTTATCCATCCTATTGTTTACAGGTGAATTGCCCAAGGATAGTCAGTTTCCTCCCCTAGATCAAGATTAGCGAGAGGCAGCAAAATACACGTCGCTTTGGGTGACGAAGGATGCTACAAGAATCTGAGAAGTAAAGATTTCGTGGATACTGATGGACGTGAACGTATGACAGTGGATCAACCAACAACCCTGCCTATCTACTGAGGTGTATGACAGTGTGAAGAATGTGGCTGAATTTAAAGTGGATATGCACCATGTGTATATCCGAGAACACAAGGATCCAAAGCAAACATGAACCATGCTTCCCTTCATCGCCATTGACGATGTTATTTTCATTGTGCTCGATACCTGGCCACCGAAGTGGTGGGGCCCAGATGTGGTAGGGTGCGATGAGATCACAATCCAAAAATAGAAGGTTGTCGCCAAGTTCCTAGCACAGCAGAAGTGGAATGAACAACTCGGTGAGGAAGTACAGGCATCCCGGGAGGTAGCATAAACTGCCAAAAATAAGGCGACAGTAGGAGGGGTTGCTACAACAGAGGACAAAAGCGGCCCGAACGTGACCACAGAGCCAAAAGTGGACAATGTGATGGAAGGTGTGAAGCCAAACACCACCTCTTCGCCCTTAAAATGACCATGCGCGACAGAAAGGTCAAGGTCACAGAAGAAGACCAAGGCATCCAAATTGGATGGGGAACCTATCACATTTGTCGAGGGTGACCTATGTAACATCGGGGATACAGTTCGTGAAGTCACTAGGGAGGTGCTCGACGAGGCCAGGATAGAGCAAAAAATTGTGTTGGGGGCACTCAGGACACAACTGTAGGAAATTCAAGCACGGGCCCCACAGCTGAGAGTGGTAGCTATCCATGGAGCCATGGGTACGTCAGCAACTAAGCAGTTGTTGCAAGCCAAAATGGCCAATATGGTCACGCTACCGGAATGGGCACTAATAGTAGACAACGTGGAGGATAAAACCATGGTAGGATGGATTAGAGGACTAAGATTAAATTTGGTTGCCCTCCTGCGCGAAATTTTATACCAGCTATAGGATGGAGCAATGGAAGAGCTCCACATTGGGGAAGATCGTGCAGTACAGATGCTCAGCGAACAGTGAATCAACCGAGCAGTTGATCCTCCAACGTGATGAAGTAGTAGCACAGAATTGGCAGTTGGAGAAAATTGTTGAGGAAGCGTATTGTCGTGCCCCTGAGCTAGAAATTGTGGTAGATCTACCTGTAGGAATACGAATCCACAAGTTGGGCAGTGGGTTATGCAAAACAAAGGAAGAAGCAGCAAAAATCCAGTTAGACCTAAGTTTTCAGATCACAGAGCTGAGAATCAAGGCACAACCCTCTACACCACCAGAAGTTAGAGAGCAGTGGTAACGTGCCATCCAATCTGGGTTGGAAGCTATGCAGGAGTGCACCGGCTTGTTCGATCAGTCACTTATCACGGTCACTTCACTACAAGAAGACCCAACCTTACAACGGTTGGAGACAGAAGCATGGGAGTTGCAACAAGCCTATGATAATGTCAGGGGGACTGCGCAGATGGTTGCTATTACACAGCAATTGGCCAAGATGAGGGAGGCCCAGGTTCTCAAGGAAAAAGTGGACACTGCTCGGCAGAAGGAAGCAGTGGTTAAAGAATGCATACAGCCTTGGCTTGATGACGCATTCGTGGTTTTCGCCAACATCGAGGGGAAGTTAGCACACATGCAGGTAATATATGAACCCGGACAAGAAACTGAAACTGATACTGGTGCATCGGAGGCTCACGTTCAATGGGTACAACAGATGGCAGAGGAATTTGTTGCAAGCATAAGCGAAGCACAAAAGTTGCTAGATGACCTCTGCACAAAGTGTGGAGCACTGGAAAGGTATGTTTTTTACGAACAATTTAGTGACTTTTCAGTAACAATTGTAACCCTTTCTGCATAACGAACTTAAAGAAATAAAGAATTTTAATAGAATGTGTGAGAATTAGTATGGAAAGCTTAATCGCTGATAATTGTCATTTTTCTATGCAGGAAAAGGTGGAAACGAAGAGCTTCTGTCCAAAAGGGAAAGACAAAGGAGGAATAATTGATGTCCCTCTAGAAGGAAACCGGATGCAAACGAGATCGAACAGATCGAAGCAGAATGACCCAGGGAAGAAAGAAGGGTTACCAATTCAGCGGAACACGGAAAGAAAAGTAAAGGATTAACGGCTTGGCGAATCCCTCAGGATCTTTGATCCTGAGGGATCGCTATTTTGCTTATCTTTGTTACCTAGATACCTCCACCGTTACTTTTATAAAAAGGAACAGCACCATTAACGAAAGGGACTTTTTTATGTAATCTTAAGTTTGAGACTAAACTTTGATCATCGACTCTCACTGAGACTTGGTTTGTTGTATGTTTGTTGATGCGTTAATATAAAAGACTTGGTGTATTTCATCTCTGCGTCTGGAGTAATCTAAGGCGGTGTACCGTTGGAAGCTAAGGGCCCTGCTCCGAAGGACACTTGCTTTTGTATCATTATAATTTGATTTCTACGTGATTTTCTTATCTTTATTGCTCAGCAATCTGACATGCTTTTTATATGCTATTCCATGCTCTGTTCTGACTAATTCATTAATGGTTTCTTCAGGAGATTTATGTGGTGACTTTGTATCATATGAGTGAATCCTTTCAGAGTTGATTGCATGTTATCAGTCTAAGCCAGCTATTTCTATTACAGAGTAGTTGTACTGAATATTACTGTTATTGGATTCGTGTGAAATCCCAATCATTGGAATCCGGAAGTAATGTTTTTCTATTTGGAAACATAGTCATATCTACTTTAACCATCAGATTGCTATATTAGCGTGGCGTGTGTATATATGATTGATGCTTGATGTTCCATAATTTATCAGTAAAGTACATTCCATCCAATTTGCTTTAAGAGAGAAGATTGCTATTTTATTGCAGAATGTGAGTTTGGCTCAATAGAGCAAGTTTAGTTCTGACTCGCGAGACTTAGTTTATTTGATTGCTGTTCCATTTACTGCTGTTCTATTTCAGACTTGTTGTTCCATTTCCTGTTTGCTGTTCCATTTTACTTTCTGCCGTTCTATTTACTTGCAATTGCTGCTTTGGTGTGAGAGAAGGTCTAAGGCTGTAGAGAGCCTCAGCTGTCGCTGCCTAGCTCCCAGACCTATGGTCCATGCTCTAATTTCCTTTCCATTAGTTTCTAGAGGGATGGGTTATCGCTTCCACACCCTTGACTAATAAGCTGCCTTGTGTGATTTTATGCCTTTAAAGTAATCTAGTCTAGCATCCGTTTACCCTTGTATTTTCTGAACACTGTACTACTGAGCATTACTCTGATGAATAGCCTCGGATTGAGATACTCTTTGCAATAACAAAGCATTCCCCGATTGACTTATTAATGTGGCATAACTAGAGGTGAAAGAGACCCTTGTTACAGCTCTACATTTTGGCGCTGTTGCCGGGGAAAGAGTATAGCCATTTGTCTTTTACAGAGTAGTGTACGAGTCTGCTAGGGGAGAGTTGGATTTTAAAAATGGAAGGTAAGAACCTGCGTACGGAGCATGTAAAATCCCTGCTCCACCGTCCGCTTTCCTGGCAGAATTGTGGGTTGAATAGGATCTGGTAGTTTATAGAGTGCATGACTAAGTAGAAAAAGCCAGTAAAAAATATCAAACCTCCATTAAAACCCGAAAAAGCCAAAGGGCCGGTGACCCTTGGCCGAACAACCTTCATAGATGAAATCTATAAGAAAACTGAATCTCAGCCATCAGTAGGGCCCAGGAAAACCAATTCTAAACATCCTACTAGTTCCCTTCAGGCCACAAGATCACCATTTGTAGCCTTCGCTGAGGTGCATAGTCAGACCGATGAACAGGACTTTCAAGAAATTGAAAATTCTATTCCAGAACGACTGCAGGAAGGGAATCTAAGCAATCTTTGTGAAGGAGAAGGGGAAACAGGGGAACATGAGGAGCCAAGATCTCCTCCTAGGATAATTCAGCCATTAAATAGCCCATATAAAGGGAGCGCTGCAAAAATCATTGTTGGGGGGATTCGATCTCCTCAAACAACAGGGACTTCTATTATTCCAGAAAAAGGAAGTGCTATTAAAACAATCCCTTTCAGTGCCGTTCCTTCTTAGCCTAGGAATACCCTCCTAGATATCCCGGAAGGTTATTGGCACATATTCGACCCTATGGCATAGAATTAGCCAAATACTCAAACTTCTACATTAAAATATCCTATAGTGGATTCCGCAGCAAATGCTCCTATGAAAGCAATTCCCCTTCAACACATTCCTACATTTCACGGACTTACATCAGAGGACCCTGATGCATTCTTATTTGAATTTGATGTGTTATGCAGGGGATATGATTACACCACTGACCCCAGAAATTAAAACTGTTCCCCTCCACCTTGAAAGGGGCAGCTTTAAGATGGCTTATGGGTTTAGGTGGTGGAGTTATAAATAACTGGGAGCAAATGAAGGAATCTTTCCTAAAGAAATATCAAGATTACTATAGGTCTAGAGAACTGAAAGATGAAATATTTCAGATGATAGCTAGACCAAATGAAACATTAGAAGAATATGTAGAACGTTTTCAGTATAATTTACAAAGATCTCCATATGCATCACTACCTCTGCCTGATAATGTGTTAAAAACAACATTGATCAGAGGCATGAAGGAACAATGGATTGAAACATTAAATATCATGGGAAAAGGGGATATTTATCAAGAGAATTTTGCTGACATCATCGATTTATGTATCAGTAGCTCGAGAGGCAGCACAAGGATAAAACCAGTAGAATATGATCGGTTTGTCAGAAATAACAAAATATCAACAGAAGGAGTAACACGTGTAGAACTTGGAAATTTATTAGAAAATTTTAAAACTGATATTGAATCTAGGGACATTAACTACACAACTTGATATTGTGCAGGCTAAACAGAAGCAGATGGAGGCAAAACAGAATTTGGCGATCTTTTGCCCCCGATGTAGAAGAAAACATAGTCATAAGGAATATCCACTGGATGCAGTTCAAACATGTGCTATCTGTACAAAAGACCACCTTACTGAGAGCTGCCCCTCACTTCCTGGATTGAAGGCAGTATATAAGGAAGTGGAAGAAGAGCCAGAATCAGCATACTTCATTAACCAGCGTCGCCAATGGCAACCAAGGCAATCTGGTATGTTTTCAAACCCAACTTCTTCTTTCTAGCCTCCGCAGTATAATACTCAGCAATATAGTATGTGGCAAAACCAATCTCAACCCCCATTTCCGAACTGGTCATCACAACCCTTTCCTTCTCCAAATCCATGGATGAATCAGACAAGCCAATTTGGTTGGCCGAATTTTCCCTACGCTCCACCATATTGGCAGAATAACCCATATCCTCCATAATGGACCCCCCCTACTTCACAAGGTTCCCCCTGGCAGACAAACTGGCCAAAATCGACATATCAGCCAACAGGAACTATTCCGCTCCCTCAACCGACTTTGCCAGCTTTACAACAAAATCCCCAGTCTAATCTAAGACCGAAACTCCTAGCCCAACCCAATCCCAATCCAAATAATAGACCGGTCCAATCCCTCCAAATAATAGAATCATCGAAAATCAGACCTGATCTGAGGGAGTGCAATGATCTTCAGTTAAGATCTGGACGTATAATAGAAACAGAGGGAGATAAAGTAGTTCACATTGAAGATCAGTTACCAACAGAACAACCGTTACAACAAGAGGGTGTAAATAAGGAGCAGACTCATCAGCAAGAAAGTACATCCTCCCCTCCCTTCCCAGAACGATTAGTCATACCACGACCTGTACAATATTCAGACTTTGATATTCTAGGACAGTTACAAAATCTGTACATAAGAATTCCTTTCCTCCAAGCCATTCAAGACATCCCTATATATGCAAAAACTATAAAAGAATTGTGCATAAAAAAATCAAGGAGGAATGCAACCACTAACCCAAGAGTCCAAGTAGTCGGCACTTTATCTGACCTGTTATCAGGAACACCCATACAATATGAGGATCTAGGAAATCCAATCGTAACTGTTCAAATCTATGGTCAGACCCTGACTAATGCTTTAGTTGATCTAGGAGCTACAATTAATATTTTGACAACTTCTACTTGCCAAAAGCTCGACATTACATCGGTAGAACCCACTTCTACTTTGTTAGAATTGGCCGACCGATTTGTAGTTCGACCAGAAGGTACTCTATACGATGTCATGGTTTCTATAGATTCCTGCGAATACCCAACCGATTTCCTGGTAATTAATCCAAAAACCCGACTGGATGGACACCCGCTAATTTTAGGTAGACCTTGGCTTGCTACCGCCGATGCTTACATTGGTTGCCGACAGGGAAATATGACCATAACCAGAGGACCAAATACTAAAAATCTAGTTTTATACCCTCCAGCACAGCCAAGTCTGACAATGATAAAAACTAACCAGCACCCTGTATCATATCTTACTAACAATATCAGATCACTATTGACTATATAGAAGGCCCTAGACTTTAAAGACCAAATAGAAGACGATGTTATCAATAACTTCATTAGTCAAACTGAATCTAGACCTCACACATAGTGTTTCATGATAGAAGCTGCATTCGATAGCGAACTAGAAGAAGATCCCTTGAAAGATGCGCATGACCGAACGATACATGTGACTTCTGTTGCCAACAGTAAAGTAGTGGAAATTGAACCAAGAAAAACTCTAAACATCAATGCCAACCTTACACCGGACCAAGAAATAAAACTCATCCATCTGTTACGGAAGTATCAAGAAGCATTTGCGTGGGATTACCCTGATATGAAAGGGATTGATCCCCAATTGTGCACCCACCATATTTATATAGAAAAATATGCAAGACCTGTCCGTCAACCGCAAAGAAGACTCAACCCTCATCTAAAAGTTGTTGTAAAAGCTGAACTTCAGAAAATTTTAGATGTTAATTTTATTTACCCTATTTCTGATAGTAAATGGGTCTCTCCGCTTGTGGTTGTACCCAAGAAGAATGGGAAATGGAGGATTTGTGTGGATTATAGGGAGTTAAACAAAGCCACACAAAAACATCACTCCCCTCTCCCATTCATAGACCAAGTATTGGACACTTTAGCAGGAAAGAAATTCTTTTCTTTCCTGGATGGCTTCAGTGGATACAATCAGATTCAGATTGCCCCTGAGCACCAGGATAATACTACCTTTACTTGTCCTTGGGGAACGTTTTCCTATAGAGTTCTACCCTTTGGCCTATTTAATGCTCCTGCCACATTCCAAAGGGTTGTTCTTAGCATCTTTGCAGATTTAATAAATGATGGACTTGAAGTGTACATGGATGACTTTACACCATATGGAGATGATTTTGACCCAGCTTTAGACACTCTAGAAAAAGTCCTACAGCGTTGCATTGCTACCAGGCTTTGCTTAAGCCACGAAAAATGTTATATGATGATGACTGAAGGGCTTATTCTAGGACACTTTGTCTCAGCAGCTGGAATTTAGGTAGATCCGGCCAAAAATTCAAATACTTTTTCTTACCCCCACCCCCACTACTCAAACAGAGGTACGCAGCTTTCTTGGATTTTTTGGGTATTATAGACGATTTATAGAACATTATTCACACATTGCTGCACCTCTATATGCACTAACTGGTAATGTTGATTTCATGTGGACAGAAAAATGTGACCGCGCTTTCCAGGAATTAAAGAAGCTTGTATCAACATCTCCAGTCCTTCAAGGACCAGATTGGAATTTACCATTCCAAATCTCGTCTGATGCCTCAGATACAACAATCGGTGCAGTCCATGGGCAAGAAGAGGATAAAAAACCATGTGCTATTTATTATATCAACAAAAATTTATCCCCTGCTGAATTGAATTACACTGTCACTGAAAAAGAATTCCTCGCTGTAATACATGCTGTCAATAAGTTTAGACATTATATTACAGGCTATCCCGTTATTTTATATACAGATCGTTCTGCTATTAAATATTTAGCAAATAAGCCTATTACAAATCCTAGAATAACTAGATGGTTGATCTTATTGCAGGAGTTCGATATCACAATCAAGGATCGACCCGGCAAGGAAAACCCTATAGCTGATTTTATCTCATGAATACCAAAATCAATTGAGGCAGCAGCAGTGGAAGACCAATTTCCGGATGAGAACCTGTTTGCCATTACTGTTCAAACACCCTGGTATGCTGATGTTTCCAATTACCTTGCAGTAGGTAAGCTACCAAAACACTTAACCCCTAATGAACGTAAGCAGATTGTTCAGAAGAGTACTCGATTTTCGTGGATTGGGGGCCATTTGTTCCACACAGGGGCAGACATGCAAATTAGGAGATGTATTCGAGAAGATGAAATTTTCGACATCTTAAAAGCCTGTCATGATGGACCATGTGGGGGAAACTTTGCTGAAAAAAGAACAACACATAAAGTATTGCAGACAGGATACTACTGGCCTACAATTTTTAAGGATGCAAAGAAATTTGTCCAAGCCTGTGACAGTTGCCAGCGAGCAGGACGACCTGGTCAAGCCGACGAAATGCCTCTGAGGCCACAATTAGTCATTGAACCATTCGAACGATGGGCTCTTGATTTCGTTGGACCCATCAACCCATCATCAAATCAGAGAACATATATCTTGGTAGTCACATAATATGTCACTAAATGGGTTGAGGCCGAAGCATTGCCTAGAGCTACAGAAGATTCTGTAATACAGTTCCTGTTCCATTTGTTTGTACGTTATGGCCTTCCGAGAGAAATAATTACAGATGGAGGACCACAATTTGCTGGAAACAAATTAGCTACAACACTTAACAATTATCACGTCCAGCATAAAATTACTACCCCATATCACCCGCAGGTGAATGGGCAAGTAGAAAGTAGCAATAAGGTAATAGAATCAATTTTAACAAAAACCATTGCTTCAAATAGGCGTGATTGGGTCGCCCGACTACCTGAAGCACTTTGGGCTTATAGAACCACATGGAGAAGTACCACCGGTTATTCACCCTATCAATTAGTGTTTGGAAAACAACCTATTTTCCCCATAGAATTCGAAATCCAAACGTTACGAACTGCACAGGAAGTTGGCCTAGATTTAAGTGAGGCACAAATTAATCGATTACAGCAAATTAATGAATTGGACGAAATACGGCTCTCTACATTACAGAATACATCACTTATTCAACAATAGCGAGCTAAATGGCATGATGCACTTATCAATAACAAAGTATTTCACGAAGGGGACTGGGCTCTGTTATATGACTCTTGGTTTCAGGATTTCCCGGGGAAACTGCAGACTCGTTCGTTGGGACCATACGAAATCCAGAAAGTACATGATAATGGGATCCTTACTCTGATCACAATCGACGGTTCTGGATATGCATTCAAGGTAAATGGCCACCGAGTTCGTCTCTATCACGGGCCACTCACTCGGGAATCCTTCTGTCAGCAGCTATGTCAAGACACTGATATGGAAATTTTAGGAGAGGAAGTAAAATCTTCCTCGCCCGTAATTCAGTAAGGAATGCATTTTTTTTCCTATGACTTGTATATAAGTTTTCTTAACATTTTTTTGATCTTTCTCTTTTTTTAATTTTGATTTTTGCATTCAGCGTGTCTTTGTTGTTCCTTTTCCAAAAGGAACAACATTTGCTTGTTTTTGTGTTTCTGCTATTCCTTTTCAAAAGGAACAACATTTCTGAGTTTTTGCTGTTCCTTTTCAAAAGGAACAGCATTTGTAATTTTCTGTTGTTCCTTTTCAAAAGGAACTTCTTTTGTGAAGTTTTTGCCGTTCCTTTTCAAAAGGAACAACATTTGTGCGTTTTTGCTGTTCCTTTTCAAAAGGAACAGCGTTTGTGGGTTTTTGCTGGTTCTTTTCAAAAGGAACAACATTTGTGAGTTTTTGCTATTCCTTTTCAAAAGGAACAACATTTGTGAGTTTTTGTTGTTCCTTTTCAAAAGGAACAACATTTGTGAGTTTTTGCTGTTCCTTTTCAAAAGGAACAGCATTTGTGAGTTTTTTCTGTTCCTTTTCAAAAGGAACAACATTTGTGAGTTTTTGTTGTTCCTTTTCAAAAGGAACAACATTTGAGAGTTTTTGCTGTTCCTTTTCAAAGGAGACAACATTCATGATCTTCGGCTGTTCCTTCTCAAAGAACGGCATCTCAACTATTTGTTTTGCATGGATTCTTCTCTCCTGTTCCTTTTTCAAAAAGAACACCATAGCCATGTTTTTGCTCTCTGTGATGATTTATATTGAGGATGCTTTTAGCCATGTTCTCTCCAGTCTTTAAGATACAACTATGCACTTATGCAATGAACATAAATTACGACATACCGAAGTCAGCAGATCATAGATCGCTATCTTTATAGGGCCTAGTATTGATAAGAGGACAAGAGGAGGGACATACTTACCTCTCATCTCCGTTGTCATCGACTTATTCCCATTGTTTTGATTGGTTACCTTTATCATGGCGATTTCCTTAAAAATTTTCTTTGATTATTACTTAGGGATAAGAGCAGAGGATTCATATCTTCCTGTTGGGATGATAAGACTTCTTCCACCATTCCCACTCTTAAGGAGTGCTGAACCACCCTTATGTGTAAATAAATAAGAAAAAAGTGTTTTGCAAAAAGAAAAAATGAATATGGATTGTCAAATGCAGGATAGGGGGTCTCATCACGAGCCAGCCTACCATGATCATCAGGATGGAAGCGAAGTGGCATTCCCAGTATGGGCACCACACTAGCAATATGGTCCAAAAGGTACACTAAATAAACAGACCTTGGAACAGGGGGTCTCATCACGAGCCGGCCTGTCCACGTTTCGCACCTTCCTTGTGAATGGAATCATGGCTACCTGGTTACCAAGCTAGCATAATGGCCTGCATTTCGACAAAATATTTTTCAAAATACACACAAAGGATCATGGTTCCGAGGGTGAAATAAACAACTCTGCCAAGGTTATGAACACCTGTCGGCAGCAGAGCTCTGTTAATGGTATCGAAGTCATAATGGTTACACCAATAGGTATGATATTAATACTTCTTTGTCTCTTATATCCTATAAATAATTCATATTTTATGTCCCAATGAATATATCACATGAACACTCATTACCACCAATCATGGCAAAGGAACTGACAATGACCTCTGGAGACTTCGTACGATTGACAGACATCCCATCCCCTGGCCTCGCATCATATTACGCAGGCTCTTATGTAAAACGTGATCCACCTTTTTGCCTCGATTTCAGTATTTCGTTGTCCATCTAAAACATGGCGTAATTTTATATGTTGTTCCTTTATGACGGGTTACACGATGGCTGCTGCTCCTCTATTTGACGGCTGGGGTAGCCTATCACATCGTGGGGGGAAGGTAATCTCATTACTCCACGAGTTACGTGTCAGCACACCATTCGGGGTAGATAGTGTACGAAGGTATGGCATGGTTTAATGGTATGATAATTCTATTTTACGCAAAGTTGCCATCCACAATCCATTTTTGTTGCATACTCTATTTTTTTTTTGCGACGATCACCCTCTCTGCGTCTTAAAACAGCATAGGCAGTTGCTGTTCCATTGGAAATTCTTAGTGGAACCATGGGAGGAAAGGCAATCCGAAGCGAACCTCAGGAATTGACAGTCTCTGCTGCTGCCCGGGAGATCCTAGAAAAGGCGGGATGGTTGAATTATTTCAGTTGCCTACAAGAATCAAACGAGACAGTGGTGTTGGAATTTCTGCAAAACTTGCAGGAGGACTACTCCATAGTGAGAGAAAGGTAGATAGCGGTCACTGATGATGTAATTACAGTAGTCTCAGGACTACCAACCACCCGACCTGTATGGACGCTGAGGAAAGAAAGACTACAAAAGATTATGGGGATTTTCCAGGATGAAGGCCAAAGCTTGATAGTTAAGGGGAAGGGAGTTCTGCCAGCAACGTTAGGAGAACCCTGGACCGAATTAGAAAAGATAGTGCAAAGCTACATTACTTGCGAAGGAAGGAAAGACGTGGTAAGACCACGTCATCTTAAACTCTTAGCTGTTTTGAAAGAAAAATGTTCTGTAAATCTGCCTGCACTTTTAAATTCACTATTTCATGATGCGGCCCGAAGCCTGAAAAAGCCACAGCACGTAGAAGCAGTTGTTAGCCACACTGGATTGATTCGATTGATAGTGAGCCATAGTCTCACTCAACAGCAGAGCAGCTGGGAGGAGCTCATTGCATTGATTGAGGGGGGATTGGCTGCACCATCCCCAAAACCTAAACATTCCTCTAGCACACCGGAACGATCAGAGAAACGCGGAGAATTGGCAGCAGAAAAAAGTGTTGCTCCAAAACGTAAACATTCTTCAAGTACACTGGAGGGACAAGAAAAACGCAGAGAATTGGTAGCAGAAAAACCTGTTGCTTGTACACCTGAACAACCTGAGAAACCAAGATAATCAGCCCGGCTAGCTCGAATACGAGGGAGGCTGGAAAAGATTCGGGAAAGCACCAGCCAGCCAATTGAGATTACAGACGAACCTCCAGAACCAAAAGGAGGACCTTCTGAAGAAAATGCTGGACAATCTGGGGGCGAGGTTGAGCAAGCCGGAGAAGGAGGCGAGGAGGGAGAAGTGCACTCCGAAACAGAAACAGAAGCTGAACACTCCAAGGCAGTCACTGAGCAGGACAATCAGGAGGAGGAAGTAGTATAGCCAGAGAGCAGCCCGCTGCGAGACCCTGTGGGCGAAGATGAATTGGCCGCAAACCTGGCCAATATGGGGGAATATGGCCAACCCTCCAGCCCAGTAGGTCCTTGTTGTTGGGAAAAGTATCCAATACGGAATGACCCTATCCCACTCTAAGGGTGATAGTACCTGAGCAACAACTTGAATACAAAGCTATTCTAGATTACTTCTTTATGAGATGTAAGAGAGAGGAGAAAGGGATCCACTAACCGTTGTCTTCTGCTAATGGTTGATCCAATCTTCCCTCTTTGCTGCTTGCTCCCAACTCCTTGCTCTTTCACTGGCCCAGCTACACAAAGATCCTGCAAAAGCACAAGAAAGGGAAACTACAAGAAGCATACATCCATAATTGATTCAAGGATTAGAATAAATCAAATATACAAGCATCAATACGCCACAAAGACACATGCATATAGAAGAACCTCAAATGATTTATTAATGGAAGAAGTAAAGTTATGAGAGTGTTACAACCATAAGAGGCCCAATCCAGCAACACCTCCCAGCAGAAAGAAATCTCCTCTTCACCTCCTTCAAAGAAATAACCCAATAGTTCTATGCACAAACCAACAACACTTCCTTACCTTCACAAGATTCCAGCCTCCCTAGACCTCATGAGAGAGCTCTATATATAGGAGATTTGGAGAAAGGATGAGTCAGCTTGAGTTTGGCATGAAGCTGACTAGTGTCCTCTCCCACTTCAGTTATACTTCAGTTCTTGAGTCCACTTGGAGTTTCTTGCTTCCACTTGGAGATCTAGATCCTCTTACTCATCACAAGGCGAATTCCCTGATCCAAGTGTCATTTTGGAAGCTTCCTGGGCATTTGACACCTTGCAGAATGACTATGCCACTTGGCCAATCTCGCCCAGCGCAGGTAGCCTTCATTGCTTTTGACATTCAGCACACGTACAGAGTGGAGTAGTTGACATTCAGCGCAGATGCTCAGTGGAGAAGCTGACATGATCCAGAAATAGCTTGTTTTTGAGTGTTTTCAGGTGGAGAACTGATTTTCAGTGCTGTGGTTTGCTGACCTTGTTCCTCTAGGGGTAGGAACAACATGTTTAGGGACTTTGGATCCCTTAGATTATCGACATTTCATGCTTGATGCTATTAGGCACAAAAATGTCTATAACAGTTGCCCCCTATAGTATGAGGTCGTTTATCGGGTGAAATGCTTTATCAGGAGGATCCGAAGTTCATTCAATCGCTGAGAGGTGCCCTGTAATAAAATACAATACAATACATTATTTTTCATTCTGCTTTCATGATCTAGCTGAGGCGAGCATTCCCATGCTCAGCTTTATAAATTCATTTTGGTACATAGAATAGACGATCGTCTGATGGTAGACTGATAATTCTCTGCTGAAATTATCATCCTTTGAGTAGGATGATCATCTGCTGCAATGATGTACATATCAAATGTCTTTATATTTCCTGAATATATATCGCAGCCCAGATGGATGAAACTAGATCCGGGGTCTTCAAAACTCGTTCGATCTTCACTCTAAGTACAAGTCGATCCATGTGAGAATTGCACTGAAGTCGAACATGGAAAGACATCGCTTGATTACCGGTCAATAATGTAAACCGTTAACAAGCGCGAGAGGAATCACCAATAATGACAATGATCCTCAAGGTACTGCAGTACAATTCACGTGGTGTGAATAAAGGACTTGGCGTCGAACACCACGCAAAATCTTCTGGTCGAAGGTCATTGATGTATACCTGTCGCCGGAAGTGAGAAACTTGCCATTGAGGTATGCAAGCTTCAAAGTACGGAGGGGGTTGTTCCTAGATCAACTTCTTGGATAATGAGCTGAAGTCGACAAGAAGCGATCCGTCAAAGGAGGGCCTTAATGAATCCCACATCAATGACACGGAACGGAGCTAATGATTTTAGTGGAGGTGAAAACAATCTGTGAAATATGATTTAGGGTGGCGATCATGGGTGGATGAAGGATAATGTATGGCAGTGGATGGGACACGGTTGACTCTTTCTGAACAACATCTCTTGAACATATAACAACACTGATGTGATGGATCAGTAGCATTACCCCAAATGTGGATGGTTTGGCGAGGACCATGGTGATGAGACCGGTGAATGAAACAACCCAACCCGAAGTGATACAGAGGACAAAGTGTCATGTTCAAGAGCGACTTGCTACCATTAAAGCTTTTGAGGTTCTCCCAATTTTTCCCCAGTCATTTCTGACCAGTACCTCTTTATTTTTATCAAGCTTGAGGGGGATAACATATGCTTGTTCTATAACCTGCCCTTCGGGCAAGCCCATCGCTATGTTTTAACGAGCCTAGCGATAGGGAAACTCGTTCTTGTCTAAAGACAAGTTTGTCGCTATTTAATCATTTTAACGAGTCTAACGACAAGGAAAACTCGGTCCTTTTCATTTTTAGAGAGTCTGAAAAGGTACAGAAAGTTAACTCCAAAATTCCTTTTTCGTCATCTAATCCCTTAAGTCCGAAAAAGTATAAAACAATACTGAAGGGATGAGTTTTCGATAACTTTAACGAGCCGAATAAAACAAGCGCTCGACCTTTTTGTGCAATAATCCCTCAGGTCCAAAAAGATTAAAATCTAGAGGAGGGATAGCTCTTCCGGTCAATTTAACGAGCTGGAAGGCCAAAACTCGGCAAACTTTTCATATTTTACGAGTCATATGAAAAGAGCTCAAAGAAGACTCGTCTTTTGAGGAACGAGTGATAAACAGGGATAGCAGCAGATTCCAGGTACAGGTTGGAATTTTCCAATCACGGTAGTGTCACAAGGATGGCTAGGTGAAATCACTCTTCGCAGCTGTTCCTCAAAATAGGTAAACAATCATATGGAGGTCAACGATTGGCCAAATGGAATGGAGGTGGCGGGTGCAAACACGACCAAGGCTTTTATGGCTAATAATTTTACGATCACAAATGGTTATTTACCGGTACTGGGTTCATTTTTTAAAGAGCTTGAATGCGCCAAAACACTGCTCAATGCTTATGTTTATTTTTTAACGAGCATGAATTCCGCTTTAAAACTGCTCAGATCTCGCTTTTCTATTTTTTAACGAGCATAAATTCCGCGGTAAAACTGCTCGATTATACTAGTCATAAGATAAGAAATGTCCCCTGTGAGATAGCTATTTTTTATGGAGCTTTATCTCACGAAGCTATGCTCCGAATTTGGCGAATTTTGACCTTTGCCCCACATCCTTTCTTTACGCAAGTTAGGAAACGACTAATCCAAAAAAATAGATAAATAACCGCTCTTTGCTTGCACTCCAAAAGGTTTGCATGCCCCCAAGTATAAAATACAATTTCAAGGCTGCCCCTACTTATCCGATAAAACATTTGTTTTAAAGGGTGAGGCTTACCTCTTTCAGGTTACCCAAAGATTGTTCTGTTAATCTTTCAAACTGAACACTTCTTCGGCGATGTCTACCGAAATAGACAAAGGTGGGTGAAAAACAGATTATTTCACTCACATAACTTTGACAAAAGAATCTTATTCCAGAACAACCCCTCTTCCTAGACGGACGGGGTACGGACTAGTCATATTCTCCCGCGGAAATCTACTCTATACCCAAGGTTTTCTCTGCCCAAAGCAGACCAGGATGCATGCCCCCTGGGTTCCAGCCCTATCTTTCTGAATCACTCGCACTCATCGGGAAGGAGGATTGGGGGTGGAGACATTTCTTGGGTGAATAGACCATTGAGGGTTGGTATGTGACTATTTGCGATGCGTGATCCCGGAAATGAAAGTTGGTCTACGAGCTTGACCATTCTTCCTTCGTGTGGAAAACACATTACTCTAAAGAGTGAGGAGACTATAGATCCCATGCAATATATATAGTCTCGTCCAAGGAGTAGGTTATAATCCAAGGGTCCTTGAACGACCATCACGTTCATTTGAACGGTCTTCCTTTTCAATGTAACAAGCACATTGGGGAGGATCCCTAATGGTCGACTGGTTCCTTTATCAAAACCCGAGAGATTTCTCATCTCAGGCAAAAGCGCCGGGGAACCCAGTGCTTTCCAAGCAATAGAGGAAAGGATACTCACAGATGCCCCTTCATCAATGATAGTTCTAGCCATTACCATTCTGTAGATTTGGACTATGATTCTGAATGGTATACTGGCTGGTAACCGGGGTCTGCCTAGTTGGTTCCAATCAAAGGACACAACTAGGTTGCTTGGTGGTGGGACCGAATACACGGCCGGATACGATCCTGACGATGTTCCTTCCTGCGATAAAGGAATGGGCACATTGCCCTGATGCTCATCAGAATCTGTGTTGATGAAAAGAATCTGGATGGTGTCATCCTTATTCTCTTCAGTGAGGGTGTCGCTTGAAGATGAATCTTCAGTGACGGTGTCATTTGAGGATGAAACCTCTGAAGGAAGAACCGGGTCAACTGCCGTATCGACCTTTAGACTTTCGTCTGGTCTGGATTTAGTAGGTTCATTTTCAATGACTGACACTTCAGCTGACCACTTGAGCGGGGCAGCTGTATTTTCAACCAACGAAGGACTTGGCACGAGTTTTTTGTATCCAGGAGGAAGCATTACCTGTGAAACAAGACGATCTTCCAAAACTCTCTTTTCTTCGTCTAAGAAGGGACAATGGTGGATGGCGTGATCGCCTTCACACAATCTGCAGGGGGATCTTGCTCCCCCTCTTTGTCTTGAACCTTCACTTTCGCTGGTTGACGGTAAGCATTCAACATGGCTATCAGAAGTTGATGCTCCTGAATTGTGCAAATGAGGTGACCAGTCCCTTAGTATCCGGGGAATACAGGGACAATCTCTATGGAAGTGGTCTTCTCTACATATGACACATGGCGATTTAGGCCCGGTCTGTGCTATGTGTGGATTTTTGTCAGATGTCTTTTGCTTGCCCCAGGCGCCTTAGGCTCCTTCTTCTTCTTCTCCTTCTTCTCCATGGGAGCTTGGCTCTTGCCGGCTCTACCTTGCGAAGATGAAGGATTAGAGGAAGAGTTATAGGAAGTTGAAGGCTAGTGGGCAGCTCTAGACTCATCTAACTGTTGACTCGACTGTTCAGGAACCATGGTGGTCTGAACTACATTAGTTGAGAATAGCCAAATAGGCAGGCCAATTGTCAGTCCTGGAAGCGACAATGTGGCCATGTGGGGCGCACCAACTTCTCCCCAAGAGGAGAATGGACTAGGATTTCCATCATGTGGAACTCCTTGGTTGGGGTGTTCCATGTTCTCAACCTAAGATCAACGCGGGAATGGGAGGTGATTATGTTCCGTTTAAAATAAATTTTATAATGACGCTTTAGACACAACTTGCTTTTTCACTTTTTAAGAGTCGAGAAAAAGCTAAAGATGACTCTAGTCTCCTTCGATGTTTTAACGAGCCTGAAGTGACAAATGCTCGGATGGACTTTTTCAGTTATAGAGTTTGAAAAAGGCCAAAAGAAACTGCTCTGGAGTTCTAGGCAGAGGGTGTGCCAAACTTTTCGCAAAACCACAGAATATGTTTTACAGTACGAGTGGTCGATCTTCGTGAATGCTGTGTTCACTGCATTGCGATCAGTAGGGCGACCGACACGGTTTCCTATTGGATAAAGGCTTTATTCCTATAGGGGTCTCCCAATATATACGTGACGGTACATGGGAGCACAAGTCCGTATTGATACTTATCGCTTCACCGTGGAGGAATCACCCAACCACTCAACGCTAAGATATCACATTTAATGACGCTGGAACACGTCTCTAGCTTAGACCTCTATGTGTTTGCGTTATGTTTCAATGCGTTGTTATGTAAATTCAATTTATTTTAAGGTTGATCTTGTTTAGCAGTTTGCCTTTATGGATCACCACGAGATGTATGATAACACTCCTAAATGCAGTCTAAGATGATAAGCAAGATTTTCAATCTTTCAACTTTGAAAATCTTAACTACTGAGGGAAAAGAAAGATAACATCTTCTCACACAGATCATAGAGCACACACTAATGCACTTTTTCCTAAATCAACATGCAAGCTGTCATAATGCACATGCACAATGCAAGTATTTCTTTTCTCTTTCTTTAATGTTGGCATAATACAAAAAGAAGGCTGTTGTATAACTTTGAATTCAATTTCACGTGAAAGCAAACAAGTTTGTCCAAAATCAAAAGACACCTTAAGATTTACTTGTTTCGACACTAGAAATATATAAATTCAAACCATATGACGAAAGTAAAGCTCAATCAGCTATGAACAACAAATAAACTAACTCTTAAGATCAAAACGACACTTTATCACAGGTCTAGATCTAAGAGGCCACAACAAGACTAGTTCACTTTCGTTATGGGAAACTGTAAATGATGCAACAAATACACAAAGAACAAATACAGTTTCTTTATACAACCGAGGCGGAATAGTGGTAAGGAAAGTTGGTTTCAGATAGGCACATTGACTGGTAACAGGCAGCAAAAACAGGAGTGAAAACAGGGCAAGAAACAGCAGGAGACCCCAGTAGCACAAAGCAAGACTGGTCCAGCGCAGGTGGGACACTGTCTGTTTGACCTTCAGCGTAGGTAGCCCCTTCGGGAACTGCGCTGAAATGCAGACAGCCTTTGTATAGCCTGCACTGAAGAACGAAGCTTTCGTTTCTCTTGGTTTCCGGGTCACAGATTGCTAAAAAATTCACAGTTTTGGCTCAAATCAGAAGCTATCAGTCAAGGACACACTAAGGGATGACAAGGAGGATGAAAAGCTATCACTAAGAGCTTATTAGAGTCCTTGTGGATCAGCTCTTCAAATCATAAACTTGCCTAGAAATTGAGCTAGAGTAGCTGCCCTCTACTTTGTATTTGAAGGATCCAAATACAGTTCGATTCGGTACTCCCTTTGTTTATGAAATGAATAGCAAAAACACAAACAACCAACAAGATACGATCCCCAGCGAAGTCGCCAATTTGTTGTTGGGAAAAGTATCCAATACGAAATGACCCTATCCCACTCTAAGGGTGATAGTACCTCAGCAACAACTTGAATACAAAGCTATTCTAGATTACTTTTTTATGAGATGTAAGAGAGAGGAGAAAGGGATCCACTAACCGTTGTCTTCCGCTAATGGTTGATCCAATCTTCCCTCTTTGCTGCTTGCTCCCAACTCCTTGCTCTTTCACTGGCCCAGCTACACAAAGATCCTGCAAAAGCACAAGAAAGGGAAACTACAAGAAGCATACATCCATAATTGATTCAAGGATTAGAATAAATCAAATATACAAGCATCAATACGCCACAAAGACACATGCATATAGAAGAACCTCAAATGCTTTATTAATGGAAGAAGTAAAGTTCTGAGATTGTTACAACCATAAGAGGCCCAATCCAGCAACACCTCCCAGCAGAAAGAAATCTCCTCTTCACCTCCTTCAAAGCAATCACCCAATAGTTCTATGCACAAACCAACAACACTTCCTTACCTTCACAAGATTCCAGCCTCCCTAGACCTCATGAGAGAGCTCTATATATAGGAGATTTGGAGAAAGGATGAGTCAGCTTGAGTTTGGCATGAAGCTGACTAGTGTCCTCTCCCACTTTAGTTATACTTCAGTTCTTGAGTCCACTTGGAGTTTCTTGCTTCCACTTGGAGATCTAGATCCTCTTACTCATCACAAGGCGAATTCCCTGATCCAAGTGTCATTTTGGAAGCTTCCTGGGCATTTGACACCTTGCAGAATGACTGTGCCACTTGGCCAATCTCACCCAGCATAGGTAGCCTTCATTGCTTTTGACATTCAGTGCAGGTACAGAGTGGAGCAGTTGACATTCAGCGCAGATGCTCAGTGGAGCAGCTGACATGATCTAGAAATAGCTTGTTTTTGAGTGTTTTCAGGTGGAGAACTGATTTTCAGTGCTGTGGTTTGCTGACCTTGTTCCTCTAGGGGTAGGAACAACATGTTTAGGGACTTTGGATCCCTTAGATTATCGACATTTCATGCTTGATGCTGTTAGGCACAAAAATGTCTATAACAGTCCTCCTGATGGACCTCCAGAGGAAGACATACCTGAGAAATCACACGCAGAAAAGGTAGGAGAAGAAAACCCGCCCGTTCATGAGGAAGAAATAAGGGACACCAATCGGGAACAATATGTTCCCAAGGCACCAGAAGAAATTCTAGATGGAGTAGGAGAAGATTTAAGGGCCATTCATAAGCCCTCTGCTGAGGTAAGGGAAATCAAGAAATTAAGTAGAAAATAGCAGAGGCTGCTGAATACTATAGCCCAGCTCCGACAGCAAATTCGGATTCTAAAAGCCAATATGAGGATACAAAGGACCACAAGGAAAAGAAAAAGGGCCACTGCAGAAAAATCCCATAGAACAAGAAGACGAAGGACTTATAGCCGCCCTGTTGGTCAAAACCCTGCTGGAAGACCTACTGCTGTTCCAAATGACGTTGAAGAACAGACTGCTGTTCCAAACGATGTTGAAGAACAGACTGTTGTTCCAATTGACACTGAAGAACAGACGACCGTTCCAAACGACGTTGAGGAACAGACTGCTGTTCCAATTGACATTGAAGAACGAACTACCGTTCCAATTGAGGCAGAGGGACAGGATGATGTTCCATTAACAGGGGAACCACAACAACCTTTCATTCATGTTAAGAAAGAAAAGGAGAATAAAGAGATCCAAACAGAGGCACCACCCTCAGGGGTAATTCGGGTTCTGAACTCCAAACAGTATAAAAAAAAGGTTCAGGTAAAACTCCCGGCCTCTACGGCTCTATGGAAAAATGATCCGAAAACAAGAACCTTGCACAAAATGATGAAGCAAGCTCAGCAAGAAACTAAAAAGCTGAGAGAACAAATAGTCCCTCGGGAGAAATATGAAGAGTTGCAACAGCAATTTCGGGATATGAGTCAGTCCGAGAGCCAGGCCTTCGAAGGCTGACAAAAGGAGCAAGAAAATGTTGCCAAGGTAATTCATCGATTAGATATTGTTGTTAGGCAGATGGACACTGTGTGTTCTTTGTATAATGACGTTCTGGCTTGTAGGGCCCCTGCTAAAAACTATGCTTTATTTTTGCTTGAACGATATTTACGATTAAAGATAAAAGCTGTCAGGGCGGGTGCCCCTATACAAATGAATACTGTTAATGATTTTATAGATTGTTGCAAGCATTATGGAATTAAGGTTCAAAGATTATTGTGTGAATTTTACTTGCATAACCTTGTGCTAGACCAGGACACTGATTTAAATCCTGGCCGTTTTGTTGGGGACATACAATTGCAAGCCTTCGTTTCATTCGGGGTTAATCAGCTAAAATGGCTCAGGGCTTATAACACTTTTCAGAGACAAGAAAATAGCCTAGACTTGTGGGTAAGAGCCGAGCCTAGAGACCCAGTGCTGTTATGGAGAGCACATAGGAACCTTATGAGAACCCCAGGTGTTATGGAGACATTAGGACCCATGCACGAGGACCTAATCCGACACAGTCTGGAATATTTTCTGACTATTAAAGACCTCGCCATCGATGCTGCAAAATTCCGATAGTGGACTTCTAACCCAAACATCCAGCTCAGGGAACCGTTCAAATACAAAAATTTTGAGCTGGCTGCCAGCCGATTGAACCTTTATGGCGAGCGTATTTTGCAAGCAGGGCCATCCTAGTTAGGGTATCGATTTCGTAGTCCAATCATTTGGCACCCTGCACCCGGATATCAGGCCTTGTATGAAATGCCTGAAGGTTAAAAAAATCAGTTCTTTGATGATCTAGTTGCTCATCACAGTTGTAGGCCTCCACACGAGGTTCCCTCTCTAGCCTATTCTCTTACCGCCTTGCATGTCAACTATAATGTTTTCATGAGGGCATGAAACAGGGTAAGCAGGGGGGTGTGTGGAGCACTGGAAAGGTATGTTTTTGACGAACAATTTAGTGACTTTTCAGTAACAATTGTAACCCTTTCTGCATAATGAACTTAAAGAAATAAAGAATTTTAATAGAATGTGTGAGAATTAGTATGGAAATCTTAATCGCTGATAATTGTCATTTTTCTATGCAGGAAAAGGTGGAAACGAAGAGCTGCCGTCCAAAAGGGAAAGACAAAGGAGGAATAACTGTTGTCCCTCTAGAAGGAAACCGGATGCAAACGAGATCGAACAAATCGAAGCAGAAGGACCCAGGGAAGAAAGAAGGGTTACCAATTCGGCGAAACAGGGAAAGAAAAGTAAAGGATTAATGGCTTGGCGAATCCCTCAGGATCTTTGATCCTGAGGGATCGCTGTTTTGCTTATTTTTGTTACCTAGATACCTCCACCGTTACTTTTATAAAAAGGAACAACACCATTAAGCAAAGGTACTTTTTTATGTAATCTTAAGTTTGAGACTAAACTTTGATCATCGACTCTCACTGAGACTTGGTTTGATGTACATTTGTTGATGCGTTAATATAAAAGACTTGGTGTCTATTTCATCTGTGCGTCTGGAGTAATCTAAGGCAGTGTACCGTTGGAAGCTAAGGGCCCGGCTCCAAAGGACACTTGCTTTTGTATCATTATAATTTGATTTCTGCGTGATTTGCTTATCTTTATTCCTCAGCAATCTGACATGCTTTTTATATGCTATTCCATGCTCTGTTCCGACTAATTCATTAATGGTTTCTTCAGGAGATTTATGTAGTGACTCTGTATCATATGAGTGAATCCTTTCAGAGTTGATTGCATGTTATCAGTATAAGCCAGCTATTTCTGTTACAAAGCAGTTGTACTGAATATTACTGTTATTGGATTCGTGTGAAATCCCAATCATTGGAATCCGGAAGTAATGTTGTTCTATTTGGAAACATATTCATATCTACTTTAACCATCATATTGCTATATTAGCATGGTGTGTGTATATATGGTTGATGCTTGTTGTTCCATAATTTATCAGTAAAGTACATTCCATCCAATTTGCTTTAAGAGAGAATATTGCTATTTTATTGCAGAATGTGAGTTTGGCTCAATAGAGAAAGTTTAGTTCTGACTCGAGAGACTTAGTTTATTTGATTGTTGTTCCATTTACTGCTGTTCTATTTCAGACTTGCTGTTCCATTCCATGTTTGTTGTTCCATTTTACTTTCTGCCGTTCTATTTACTTGCAATTGCTGCTTTGGTGTGAGAGAAGGTCTAAGGCTATAGAGAGCCTCAGTTGTCGCTGCCTAGCTCCCAGACCTATGGTCCATGCTCTAATTTCGTTTCCATCAGTTTCTAGAGGGATGGGTTATCGCTTCCGAACCCTTGACTGATAAGCTGCCTTGTGTGATTTTATGCCTTTAAAGTAATCTAGTCTAGCATCCGCTTACCCTTATATTTTCTGAACACTGTACTACTAAGCATTACTCTGACGAATAGCCTTGGATTGAGATACTCTTTGCAATAACAAAGCGTTCCCGGATTGACTTATTAATGTGGCATAACTAGAGGTGAAAGAGACCCTTGTTACAGCTCTACACAAAGATTGTTGCACCAGCTGAATGACTCAGGACAAGTCACGACGATTGTGTTGGGGGCCTGTTGGGTAGCGGATCCCCCGCATAATGGTTTTGGGGCTCAGAGCCCACAATTTTGGGTAATAGTATGGTAAAGGCCCCATGAGGTGCACGAAGCACGAATTGTAATGAGTCAAGTCAAAGGGTTGTCTGCCCGAAAATAATGTAAGAAAATAAAAAGTGAGTCAGCCTACCCATGGTCCGCAGACCATGGGAATGTATAAATAGAGTGAGGCTCTAAGGGTAGAAGGTAGTTTTCTAGTTTGGATCTTGAATGTTATGGGTTTGTGATTGTGGTATTCGCTTTGAGTATATAAGTCTGAGTAAGGGAATATAGCAGCTAAAGTAGGCTCTGCAACTATGTGAATAGAGGCCTGGTAGAGTCCGCAGCTATGTGTGCAGACCCCTGCAGCTGAGTGTGCAGGGTGGAAAGGGATTGTAATGAACTGAAGATTAATAATAGCTAAGTTCTTATGTATTATTATGCATTCGGTCGTAGATCTATCTGTTTTGCTTATGTTCTGAGTTTATGCATATCTATGGTTGCGCAGACTAGTTATTACTATTGAATGCTTGATTAAGACCTTAAGAATTAGATCAGATCTATAATAATGCATTAATAATAAGAATCCAAGAAGTGCCTTGTCACTGAGCTACGCGAGCTATGCAGAGTAGCGCGAGTGCGTAGGTCAGGTCATGACCCTTCCAGTCCCCATCAAGACATCCCTAGGGTGTGGAAACCTGGTTCCAACACCCTCCCATAATACCTCAGGTGAGACTTCAGTCTGCACTCCGCGGATTGTTGCTAAAAGGGCCGACAGTGAGGGATTTGGTTGGCTAAAACACTTCCGAACCTGGGTCAGGCCCCAATAAGCCAACAGTCTTGCTTCTTTCATTAAAACAAAACCAATTACATTTCCTGAAGCACCACATACCACAATAAGAGTTTTTTTGAAGTCTAGCATGTTGGGCATGGCCCAACTTTGTCCAAGTTTTGGGTAAAAGGCCCCGCAAAAGAAGGAATGGACCGCATAGAGATGGCAAAGATATATTCATTACGTGGACTTTTAGGGATTTTGGGGATGGGATAAAGCCCTTATTTTGTAACGGGTTTTAGGTATTAGTCCTTGTTTTGTGGATCCATGGTACGTGGACCATGGTTTTTCTAAAGACAAAATGTATTTAAGGAGATGTAGTATGTTGTAATAGATGTAGATCAGATAAGACATATCATAAGTGAATTGAATCTCTGTATTCACATATGTAGTCTCTAGTTTTTGGGAATGTGTATAAGATCTTGTATATCCAAAAGCTCATGCAGTTTACTAAAGAATAGGACAAGAGTATACTTCTACTTTCTGTTGGAAATAATACTGAGAGGGGGGGTGAATCAGTATTATTAAAACTTTCAATATACCATCCAAATTTATACTTCAACTTATTCTTCAGATATTGATGATTAACTTATGCATAATAATGAACAAGAACATGAAAAACAGATAGTCACACCATAGAACACCAGATATAAGGTGGAAAACCAATGTGGGTGAAAACCACCTGCTGCAATATGTCTCTATCTTCTTTCAATTAGAAACTTCTTTTACAGTGATATTGTACTGGTGCAGTCCTTTACCAGTACGCAGGTTACAACTTGCAGAGAGCTACAACTCTCTCTTGTTTTCCAGTTTCTCCTGGAAGGGAGCTACAACCCCCTACTTATTTTCATTCAAGGACCACTTTTCATTAATTTTCAGACTGGATCCAAGAACAACAAATAAACATCAAGTACATGTGAATCAACCAATCTCCTTATACAATCAAACCAATGAGCCACCCGAACTTCTCAGAATGCTGTAAATAGAAAACCAACACCAGTATCCTAAACCCAGAACACATCAGCAAATAGAAAACAGGCAGCCAACAAATATTTCAAAACAGGTCCGCAACTTCACAAATATAAACCTGCGGATACCCGCACTTCACCTTCAACTGTTCTACGTATACCCGCACTTCGTCTTCTTTTGTACTACGTACCCCGCATTGTGCCTTCAGCTGCTCTGCGTATACCCTCATTGTGACTTCCTCTGTACTGCATACCCCGCACTGCACCTTTAGCTGCGTTGCGTATACCCGCACTGTGACTTCCTCTCTACTGCGTACCCCGCACTGCTCCTTTAGCTGCGCTGCGTATATCCGCACTGCGCCTTCTTCTGTACTGCGTACCCCCGCACTCTCGCTTTAGATCACCTGCGAACCTCTGATTAGGGCCAAATTAACAGTCCTTCAATGTACTACAGATAGTCAGATCCACAGATCCACAGATCTGATCATGCGCCCGAGAGATCACGACTTGGCAAAGATTCACCTTCAAATTTTACCTTTATTTAGATCTAACTTTTAAAACTGATAACCCAAAATTCAGATCTTAAGATATTCAACTTTCAAAGATACATTAGCCAAGTGATCTCCTTCCCTATTTATAGTGAAGCCCTTATTCACACCATGGGACAAAACCATCAATAACCAATACAAGGGATCCAAACCGAGGCTAAAATAGATCCTATACCACGGGCCAAAACCATAGAATCAAGAACGGCGGGCTAAATACCACGGGCCAAACATAAGAAAACCCATGTGAGCGCAATTCTCTGCCTTGAAGTGAGTGAACTGGGGGTTCGCACCTCATGAACGGGTAACCTGCGGATATGAACGCACTTCCTGGCTGGCGTACCTGCGGGTCCGCACTTTTTGAACCATTCACCTGCGTACCTCTTAATTTCCAACATTTTGAGAGCCTGAACAGAGCATTGCCAGCATTTCCACTTGAGTGAGTTTCCATCAAGTACAATACCTATAACATAGGGCCACACTAGAATCATAATGCCAACAATCTCCCCCTTTGGACTTGATGGCAACCTCAAGATCCTCAACGTCATTCTCCCCCTTTGACATCAAGGGCAAAGGGTGATGCTCCCCCTAAGAACATGCTCCCCCTGACTATAAACCAGATCTGCAAAGAAGAACCATAATCCACCAAACACCATAAATGACCATGAAAGAGATAGAGACATATTGTAGCAATATTCAGACCAACATCCATGATCTCCTTCTGTTCTTCCTCCATAATGCCAACAATGCCTTATATGCTCCCCCTGAACCTGTGCAATTCGCATATGTACGCATATACCCCAGATGAACATTGCATACAACCAACAATCAGAAGAGATTCAATCAATAAGATGATGCATCAACAACCCCCAACTTTTTCCTGAGTTATTCAAAGGTCTCCCAGTGCAATGGTTTGGTGAGTATATCAATAACTTGTTCCTTACAAGGAACATACTCCAACTTGACCTTTTGTTCAAGTACTTGTTCCCGGAGAAAATGATACTTGATCGGTATGTGCTTGGTCTTTGAATGCATGACTGGGTTCTTTGAAATGCTGATTGCACTTGTATTATCACATAAGATGGAGATGGGTGGTATACAAGTGATTTGAAAATCCTGCAAGGTTTTCATCATCCAAAGGAGTTGAGTGCAGCAAGATGCAGCAGCAACATATTCCGCTTCCGCTGTAGACAGGGCAATCGAACTCTGTTTCTTACTGAACCAAGATACTAATCTGGAACCCATAAAGAATGCACCACCACTTGTTCTCTTCCTATCATCCACGCTTCCGGCCCAATCTGCATCTGTATAAGCATGAAGTGTGAGATCTGTATCTCTAGGATACCATAAGCCATAATTTTGAGTCCCTTGAAGATATTTGAAAATTCTCTTCACTGCGTGAAGATGAGTTTCCTTTGGATTTGCCTGAAATCTTCCAACTATTCCCACTGCATGCATGATGTCTGGTCAGGTACCTGTCAAATAAAGTAGACTTCCAATCATAGACCTGTAGGTTGGTTGATGCACTATTGTTGATTCATCATTTGCACTGAGGCTACATCCTGTGACCATGGGTGTACATACTGGTTTTGAATCTTCCATGCCATATTTCTTCAAAATCTACTTGAGATACTTGGTTTGGGACAAGAAGATTCCTCCTTCCTTTGTTGGATTTGCAAACCAATAAAATATGTCAATTCTCCAAGCAAGGACATTTCGAATTATTTCTGCGTCACTGAGGCAAAGCTTTGACTCATAGATTCTTCATTGCTGCCAAAGATAATGTCATCTAAATATACAATAAGTATTAGCAATTTGTCATTTTCAATTTTTATATAAAGATTGCTATCTGCTGATCCTTTTGAAAAACCTTGTTGATGAAGATATTTGTCCAACCGATAGTATCAAGCCCTTGGAGCTTGTTTAAGACCATAGAGAGCCTTCTTCATTCTGCATACAAGATTTGGATCATTTCCAAGAATGAAACCATCTGGCTGCTCAATGTATACTTCTTCATCTAAGTCTCCATTCAGAAAGGCTGATTTCACGTCCATTTGAAATACTTTGAACTTTTGAAAGCTTGAGAGAGCAAGGAACATTCGGATGGCCTCAAGTCTTGCAACAAGAGCAAAAGTTTTTTCAAAATCTATTCCTTCTTGCTGCGAATACCCTTTACAAACAAGTCTGGCCTTGTTTCTAATTACTTCCCCATTTTCATTCAACTTATCTTTGAAGACCCATTTTGTCCCTATAACATTCTTATCCTTTGGTCTAGGAACCAACTCCCAAGTGTTGTTCTTTTCGATCTGCTCAGGTTCTTCATCCATTGCTTTGACCCAACATTCATCTTTGCATGCTTCTTTCACATTTTGTGGTTCAGTGGAAGAGAGTAATGCCAGATAGCTTGAAGCTTCTACAATTTTTCTTCTTGTTTGTACACCTGCTTCTTTCTCCCCCAAAATCTGAGATTCTGGATGATTCTTCTGAACATACCTGGATGGAGTCTTCTCTTCTATCCTTATCTGTTCCTCTGGTGCTTCTTGAGGTTCTTCTTCTTCATCATTCTGTCTTTGAGGGTAGTCTTCATCTTCTTCGATATTTTCATGATTTACTTGCCTAGGAATGTATCCCTTTTCATCAACCACTACATCAATGCTGTCAATAATTCTTCCAAGTCTTTTATTGTAGCACTTATATGCTTTGTCATGTGGAGAATAACCAAGAAGAATGCCTTCATCTGCTCTAGGTTCAAGTTTGCCAAGTTGCTCATCAGTATTCTTAATATAGCATTTGCTCCCAAATATTTTGAAGTGCTTTACCGAAGGAGTCTCACCATACCAGAGCTCATGAGGAGTTTGAGTGTTGTTCACTCAGACATTTGTTTTGTTGAGAATAACAACCGCAACATATGCAGCTTCACCCCAGAAAGTTGCGGGAGTTCCAGACTCATCAAGCATACCACGAGCCATTTGTTGGACTGTTCTGTTCATCCTTTCCACCACTCCATTTTGTTGAGGAGTTCTAGCTGTAGAGAATTCTCTTCTCATCCCATGTTCTTCACAGAAATCGAAGAATCCATTTGAGGTAAACTCCCCACCTCTGTCGGACCTGAGGCACTTAATTTTGTGACTTGATTCATTTTCAAGCAAGGTTTTGAAGGATTTGAATTTTTTGAGTACTTCGTCTTTGTGCTTCATAATTCCTAACCAAACAAACCTGGAGAAATCATCAATGAATAATATCAAGTATTCTTCTCCTCGAGGTGTCCTTTTCCTAAATGGACCACATACATCTGTATGGACTAGCTCAAGAGGCATGCTGGCTGATCCTTCCTTCTCCGAAAAGTTAGTTCTAGTTTGCTTTCCAAACTGACATGATTTTCATATGGTGTTGTCTGGAATTTTGATATCTGGAAGACCACGAACTGCCTGATATTTGCATGCTTTCCTTATTTGTGAAAAGCTTAGATGCCCCAACCTTCGGTGCCATAAACAATGTTCATCATCCTTTCTCAAATAGCATTGTTGTTGTCCTTCTTCAAATATGTATAGATTATTTGGCGTTCTTCTACCTTTGATCATTGTTTCACCTGTATTAAGATCACGAACACGACATCCATTTGATCTAAATATTACCTCGGTTCCTTGATCACACATCTCGCTGACACTCAGAAGATTATGCTTCAATCCATCAACATACAAAACATTTCCAGCTTTGACCTTTTATTTTAACTGAGCAGTGCCTTTTCCTTTTATAGCTGCAGGAGTATCATTTCCAAAAGAAACTTTCTTACCCTTTTCTAAAGCAGAATATGATTGAAGTTTTTCTTTATCACCTGTCATATGCTTCGAACATCCACTGTCGATGTACCATAGATTTTCTTGTCCCTCTGCATAAAATGCTATCCCACATCTTTCTGTTTGTGGTTCCTTTATTTTCCATGTTCTGGTGCTTGAGGCTTGTTCCTTTGTCTGCTGAAACCTGCTCCCGCATTCAGAATCTTCATGACCAAATTTACTGCAAATAGAATAATCAACTTCATTTCCAAGATCCGAAAAGTTGTTATAGGTCCTTTTTGTAAACCCGGTCATACTTCTTTGTTTTTGAGCTTCTCTAGTCATGATTGTTTTATATGCAACACATTGAGCTGCTTTGTGACCAAAGTTATGGCAAGAGAAACATTGTCCATTGAAGAAACTTCTGCGATTATCAAGTCTACTGGCCAAATGATTGTAATTTCTATTGTCATCCATTTTTGAAGCAAATTGAGAAGATTTTACCTGTGGCTGGTTGTAGCTTTTGTTCACCCTTAAGATGAATTGCCCCTGGTTTACCTGATAGTCTTTGTTTGTTCTCGATGTAATTTGTCCCTGCTTTACCTGGTGATCTCCATTGTACTTTTGCTCATTCCTTCTTGCTGCATCAAGATAATTCTTTGAGGTGGATGCTTGAGATGTTTCTCCATTATATCCCAGACCTGTCTTGTTTAGTGGAGAACGTTGTACAATGATGATCTCATCCAGAGTTTCAGATCCTTTGACAAACTTAAGATTAATAGCCTTTGTTTTCTCAATTTCTTTTCTAAGGCCAACAATTTCACATTCTAACTTTTCAAGAAGTTTTTCTTTTTCATCAATTTGAAATTGTAGGGTATCAATTATCACATTCTTTTCTTCTATACATGTCTTGAGTCTAGAAATCTCTTCATAAAAGCTATCCAAATATATAGCATACATGTAATAATCATCTTCAAATGCCATTAAAATGTTATAGTCATTACTTCGTTCATCTTCATCACTATTTGATAGACCATCACTGTCTTCATGAGTGTAGTAGCTTTTCTTATTTGCATTCTGTTTCTTGTTCCATCTAGCAGGTTCCTTTCCTTTATCAATCTTATCCTTATGAGGACATTTGGTGGCATAATGACCTACTCTTCCACAAGCAAAACATTTAAAAGGTAACTTACCTCTGAACCTTCCAGTACCCCGTTGAAGATTTCTGACCAAATTTGATTCTTCTTCTTCTTCTTCTGGCACGTGACTTGCTTCATAGTAGTCTCCTTTGCCTGAAGCCTTAAAGGCAGCTTCTCTCCTGTCTAATGGACCTCCTTTTCTCATTTCATAGGCAGTTATAATTCCGTGTAGCTGAGACATAGTAAGAGTTCATAGATTTTCCTTTTCTTCTATTGCAGACACTTTAGATTCAAACTTGGGGGACAATGATCTTAGAACTTTTTCAACCATAATAGCCTCTTTTATTTCTTCACCCAAGTTTTCCATGCAATTAACAATCTCGTCTACCCGAAGGAAATAGTTAGCCACACTTTCATCATTATACATTCTGAGGTTCTCATACTGAATCCTGAGGGTTTGAAGTTTAGCACACTTTACCTGTTCATCTCCTTCGTAGCTCAAGACAATCTTGTCCCATATTTCTTTTGCGGATTTATATTGCATAACTTTCACGAATTCTATTTGAGATAAGCATCCCAGCAGAGTATTGACTGCTTTAGCATTTGTTTCATATTTCTTCTTCTCGGCCGGATTTGTAGGAGTAGCTGAAGGAAAAGTGTAGCCTGTATCTATCATATCCCAAACTTCTGTACCAAGAGATTGAAGATAGGCAGTAACTCTTACCTTCCAATAATTGAAGTTTGTCCCATCAAAAATTGGTGGCCTGATTGATGCTTCCCTCTCGTAGTTGCTCATGATGAATGATCTTCCTTCAAGCGATCAAGCTTCTCTGAAGGACCTACTCTGATACCGATTGTTGGAAATAATACTGAGGGGGGGTGAATTAGTATTATTAAAACTTTTCAATATACCATCCAAATTTATACTTCAACTTATTCTTCAGATATTGATGATTAACTTATGCATAATAATGAACAAGAACATGAAAAAAAGATAGTCACACCATAGAACACCAGATATAAGGTGGAAACCCAATGTGGGTGAAAACCACCTGCTGCAATACGTCTCTATTTTCTTTCAGTTAGAAACTTCTTTTACAATGATATTGTATTGGTGCAATCCTTTACCAATACGCAGGCTACAACCTGCGAAGAGCTACAACTCTCTCATGTTTTCCAGTTTCTCCTGGAAGGGAGCTACAACCCCCTACTTCTTTTCATTCAAGGACCACTTTTCATTAATTTTCAGACTGGATCCAAGAACATCAAATAAACATCAAGTACATGTGAATCAACCAATCTCCTTATACAATCAAACCAATGAGCCACCCGAACTTCTCAGAATGTTGTAAATAGAAAACCAACACCAGTATCCTAAACCCAGAACACAGTAGCAAATAGAAAACAGGCAGCCAACAAATATTTCAAAACAGGTCCGCAACTTCACCAATATAAACCTTCGGATACCCGCACTTCACCTTCAACTGTTCTACGTATACCCGCACTTCGTCTTCTTTTGTACTGCGTACCCCGCACTGTGCCTTCAGCTGCTCTGGATATACCCGCACTGTGACTTCCTCTGTACTGCGTACCCTGCACTGCGCCTTTAGCTGCGCTGCGTATACCCGCACTGTGACTTCCTCTCTACTGCATACCCCGCACTGTGCCTTTAGCCGCACTGCGTATACCTGCACTGCGCCTTCTTCTATACTGCGTACCCCCGCACTCTCACTTTAGATCGCCTTCGAACCTTTGATTAGGGCCAAATTAACAGTCCTCCAATGTACTACAGACAGTCAGATCCATAGATCTGATCATGCGCCTGAGAGATCACGACTTGGCAAAGATTCACCTTCAAATTTTACCTTGATTTAGATCTAGCTTTTAAAACTGATAACCCAAAATTCAGATCTTAAGATATTCAACTTTCAAAGATACATTAGCCAAGTGATCTCCTTCCCTATTTATAGTCAAGCCCTTATTCACACCATGGGACAAAACCATCAATAACCAATACAAGGGATCCAAATCGAGGCTAAAATAGATCCTATACCACGGGCCAAAACCATAGGATCAAGAATGGTAGGCTAAATACCAGGGGCCAAACATAAGAAACCCCACGTGAGCGCGATTATCTTCCTTGAAGTGAGTGAACTGGGGGTCCGCACCTCATGAACGGGTAACCTGCGGATATGAATGCACTTCCTGGCTGACGTACCTGCGGGTTCGCACTTTTTGAACCATTCACCTGCGTACCTCTTAATTTCCAACATTTTGAGAGCCTGAACAGAGCATTGCCAGCATTGCCACTTGAGTGAGTTGCCATCAAGTACAATACCTGTAACATAGGGCCACACCAGAATCTGAATGCCAACACTTTCAAGTAGCATAAGCCAATAGATCGATAAAAACAATATGAATAAGAAGAAGATAAATCAATGGCACATAACAGAAGATGCATATGGGGAAGCCACTGCTCAAAATCCCACTGTCTATATTGAATGTATCATAAATATGAGTGAAGATACAAATCTTGTTCTCAGTAGAACAATTCTGCACTAGTATGCTCAACTCTCTTAGCTCACAAGCTATCTAAAGTCAAATCCTTAGCCTATACGGCAGCTCTCCAAGCCCCTAAAATATTTCGTAATTCATAGGATGAATAGCACGTATTTAAAGGAAATTCATGCTTCCAAAACTGTGAAATCCAAACATAGGTTCTTCTCTAATTGCATGCATTATATTTACAACTCAGTAAATCACACAACTGATAGTACATTGTGCTTGCACTCTAGTCTCCACCGGGTCATTCTCAGAATCGACATGCATGAGTTTCTGATGAGGGACTCTTCAGCTAACTAGAGTGACAATTGTGAATGCACTCGTGCACCTACTGAATGTTACCTCTCTATTAGTTCCACAAATAGTTTGGAACTAATTTAATTGAACATAACTCAGTAAACTGAGTTATCTAATTACAACTCACAATTAAACTCATACTAGACCCCTAAAACTTAGGGAGAACATATACATGACTTCATAAGACTTCCAACTCAAAATCCCTATGCTAATTAAGTTAATTAAAGTTAATTAACTATTTACAGGTTGCTATGAGAACAAAATTTGATTTTAATTCTGAGTTTAATTCAAGGACAAATTAAACTGGAATTTCTTGTTGCCATTTCTCGACACTCCCTCTGAACAAGAAAGGGATTATCATCTACCCCGATCCTGTCTCTGTGAAACTTGAATTTACATATTGACAATGCCCTTGTCAAAATGTCAACATGTTTCTCCTCCATGGGAATGTACTCTAAGATGATGATATCAGATATCAATATGCTTGGACAGATCATAAAGAACTGGATTTTTAGAGAGTTTGATACAAGTCTGATTATCGCAGTAAATCACTGTTGGATACATTTTCTAACCAAAAAAACCAACCAGGATCTTCCTCATCTAGATGGCCTCACATGCTTCCTAACTTGCAGCCATGTACTCTTCCTCTACCGAACTGAGTGCAACTGATCTCTATTTCCCGCTATACCAAGAAACTACCACTGACACAATACTGAAGATCCTCCTGATGTTTTCTTATGGTCAGATGGACTCCATGGGAAATTTACATATGTGAAGCCTTTAAGCTTCACTCCCTCTGTCCTTATATACCATAATCCAAAGTGAGAAATGCCCTTGAGGTATCTCAACACATGCTTTGTTGCCTTCCAATATATCTTGGTAGGCATAACCATCACTTGATTAAGTTGGTTAAATGCATAGAACATATATGGTTGTGTCTTCACCAAGTACATGAGTGAACCCACAAGCTACTTGTAAAGAATAGCTTCCACCACTTCCCCTAAAGTAGCATCATCCTTCCTCCAGTTGCCTGTTAGAGGAGTCTGTAGGGTTTGTTGCTCTCCATGTAGAATCTTCTGAGTATATCATTGGCATACTTGCCCTGAGACACAAAAAACTCCCCATCTCCCTGCCATGCCTCCATGCGAATAAAGTAATGCATGAGCCCCATGTCCTTCATATAAAACTAGGACCTTGCAAGACTTGATCAGTTGATCATTACCTGTCAGTATGATATCATCAACATAAAGTACAATGATCAACATTTTACCTTCCACCACTATGTAGTATAGGTTTGCATCCACTTCACTCTTCTTGAAGCCAAACCCGGTGAAGTATATATCTATCCTGGTGTACCAAGCACCAGGTGCTTGCTTCAGTACATACAACACTCCCTTGAGCTAGCACACATGCGACTCATGGTAGAAGGTCTCAAAACCTTCAGGTTTCTCTATGTACACCTCTTCCAAAATCATGCCATTAAGGAAGGTTTCCTTTACATCCATCTAATCTATCTTCCAACCCCTTTGACATGATAGTGAAAATATAGATCTAATTGATTAATACCTCATAGTCAATCCCCTCTACCTGTGAAAAGCCATGGGCCACGAATCTAGTGTTATACTTCTCCACACTATCCTATGAATATTTATTTACCTTGTAAATCTAATGGGAGCTCACCACTGACTTGACCTCTAGTCTCAAGACAACATCTCAAACACTATTACGAATGTTGGAGTCATACTGCTCCACAATATCATCAAACCAAACCGGTTGATGCACTGCTTCCTTAAAGGAAGATGACTTTGTCACAACACATTTGCCCATAAGAGCCATGTATCGAGTGTACCTCTCAAGTGATCTACTCTGCCTATGCTGAGAAGTGGGTTCTCCCATATTCCCCCATGCATCATCCAACAATTTGTCAGCCTCTCTAATGCACTTTCTTCCCTCTTTGGAAGACTCTACCTGAGTGGATGTCTCCACTCTTGAACCCTCTACATGTGGCTACTCCACATCAATCTGAGGCTCCTTAACCTTAAGGAGATAAAATCTCCTCATCCGCATGTAGCTCAAGCTCCCTCTCAAGGGAGCTCGCACAGTCTTATCCTCATCGAATTTTACATCCTTGCGAACCACTATCATCCCGCTGGTCAGAAAGTACACTCGATAGTTGTGAGGTATATCACTGTACGCCAAAAATATCCCCAACTCTATTATAAGCTCAAGCTTCTTCTGTGCATCTCTAGTCACATGGAAATATACCGATGACCCAAAAATTATGAAGTGACAAACATCTGGCCTCTTACCAGAACAAGCCTCCTCTAGTCTCTTCATCTCAAGTATCCGATGTGGGCTACAGTTCTAAACATAAAAGATTGTCTTGCATGCCTCATCCCACAAGTGTAGTGGTAGACCTTGATCATTCAAGATCGCCCTCCTTATCCCTACTATGCTTTTCTTCTTCCTCTCAGCCACCTCATTCCGTTGAGGGTTATGGGGTGTCGGCAAACCCCATTTAATCCCTTCTACTCTACAAAATTTCTTAAACTCGTTTGAGACATACTCACCACCATGATCACTCTATAGAGCTTTAAGCTTCTTGCTTGACTCTTTCTTCACCAATGCTTTAAACTTGCAAAACTTTGTGAAAGTTTGATCCTTTTTCTGCATGAAAAATATCCAACATTTTCGAGAAAAGACATCAACAATTATAACATAATACCTGTGTTTGGTCGTGGTTGTTGTCGAGAGTGGTCCACACATATATGAATGGAATCACTCTAGAATAGCCTCTGCTCGACTGTCTCTATTATGAAAGGAAGACTTGGTGCATTTTCCCAAAGTACACCACTTTCATGTATCAACTTGATCAAGCGTACCTTTGGGAAGACAGATATAGATTTACTGCAATATATTCAAATCCCCATGGTGCAAGTGGTCCAATCGCCTATGCCACAACTCGCCAATGTCTCGAATCTGCACCCTTTTTTCTTTTGTGCTCAAAGAAGGACACTCCTCTGCCTCAACCTTATAGAGATTCTTCACTCGAATCCCTATCTTCTTTACTTGACTCATGGCCATGTGTCGAAGGAATGTCTTTCCTTTCGAGAAGATCACATCATAGCCTCTATCCTCAATCATGGAAATGGATACCAAGTTCTTCTTTAGCCTAGGCACATACATAACATTCTTCAATATGAGTGGAGCCCCATGATCCCTCTGAAAATTAATTGTGCCCAATCTAGTAACACTATACTTCCCATCATCACTCATCTCAATATGCATTTGGAGATATTTCTCCTACAGGTCATTAATAACTCTTTGTCACCAGTCATGTGGAATGAATCTCCCTTGTCTAAGTACCATACACTTCCCATCATTGATGACAGCATGCATGCAATGAGGGAAAAGTCCAATTCAAATTGAGAGGCCAAAGCCTCACCCACCACTCCTCCTAAGGACTTCTTCTTGGACTTCTTGAGTGGAACACTTGTAGAAAAGTGGCCCAGCTCATGACAACGAAAGCACTTAACTTTTTCCATGTCTTTCTTCTTATCTCCATGATAAGAATTTGATTTAGAATGGGAAGATTTCTCTTTTCCCTTCTTTGCCTTAATTTCTAAGGCATCATTCTCTTCATCATCAATCTTTGATGAAGAGCCATCCGTGGTGTTCCTCCTGATCTCCCCATGCATCAAATCCAACCACAGTCATTCCCAATCTAGAAGCTTCTCCTGACCATTAACAGAGTCCTGATAATTATGCCAACTCTTTGGGAGTCCTAGAACAACAAGACTTTCCATATCATCCTTGGCAATCGTGATTACAACACTTCCAAATTCATCATGACACTAACTGAACTGAACAAAGTCTTTCAGTAGAAATCACATGAGAGAATTTTGGCCAATGTGTTTCGAACCAACAAGTGTGGTTCATCATCAGGACCCAATGAAGAGGCAGACCATGACAAAGGCTTAAATAGAGAGCAATGTAGAGACATAATTTCAAGTTACTTGAAATTATGTCTTTACATTGCTCTCTATTTAAGCCTTTGGCATGGTATGCCTCTTCATCTGGTCCTGATGATGAACCACACTTGTTGGTTTGAAAAGCCTCGGCCAAAAATTCTCTCATGTGATTTCTATAGAAAGACTTTGTTTAATTCATTTTGGATCACAAAATCTTGAATACAAAAGCTAAGTGAACTGGTCAAGTATTTTGGAATCGTCTCACCTTTATCCATTTTGATTTTTTGAAGTTTGTCCTTCAGTGCCAATTTCCTTTGGCAACTGTTATTCTAATACAAGTCCTTCAATTATTTCCACATAGCATATAGAGTTTCTTTGCCATGGAGACTCGAGAAAATGTGGTCTTGAACTCCCTCAAGGATTATTTGCCTCACCTTTGGCACACACTTCTTCCATTTGGCCAAATTCTATGCATCTGATGTTGTTAGCTTAGGAATTTCTTGATCAACAAATTCCTTCAAGCCATTATCCTCTGACACAACCTCCATCCTATCCCTCAACACTATAAAATTTGAGTTACCTTCCAAGGCATACTTTAGCCGTAAACCATAGAATGCCATTTTCTGATCCTGAAGTATGTATTGAAAATTCAAATTTCACCTGTAACCCAAAACTAAAATCCTTTAAATTTCCTCTAGTATATTGAATTTAGCTCTGATACGACATAGAAAATCTTGTAGGTTCACAAGATCATGCAATTTACTAAATTGTAGGACAAGAATCTACTTCTAATTTCAACCAGCAAAAGCCAATAGATCGATGAAAACAATATGAACAAGAAGAAGATAAATCAATGGCACATAACACAAGTTGTATCTCGGGAAAGCCACTACTCAAAACCTCGCTGTCTGTATTGCATATATAATAAATATGAATGAAGATACAAAGTTTGCTCTCACTAGAATAGTTCCACACAAGTATGCTCCAAACTCTTAGCTAACAAACTACCTCAAGCCAAATCCTTAGCCTATTCATCAGCTCTCCAAGCCCCTAATCTCTTGCATAATTCCTAGAATGAATAACCCATATTTAAAGGGAATTCATGCTTCCAAAACTGCACAATCCAAACATAGGCTTTTCTCTGATTGCATGCATGATATTTACAAATCAATAAATCACACAATTGATAGTACATTGTCCCTACACTCTAGTCTCAACTGGGTCTTTCTGAAAATTGACTAGAGTGACACTTGTGGATGCACTAGTGCACCAACTGAATGTTAACTCTTTATTAGTTCCTCAAATACTTTGGAACTAATTTAACTAAAGATAACTCAGTAAACTAAGTTATCTAATTACAACTCACAATTAAACTCATACTCGACCCCTAAAACATAGGGAGAACATATACATGACTTCAAAAAGACCTCCAACTCAAAATTCCTAAGCTAATTAAGTTGATTAAAATTAATTAACTATTTTCAAGTTGCTATGAGAACAAAATTCGATTTTAATTCTCATTTGAATTCAAGGACAAATTAAATTGGAATTTCTTGTTCTCATTTCTCAACAGGAGCCTCCGCAGCTGAGTGCGTGGAGGACTAGAAGAGTCTGGAGCTGAGTGCGAAGATCACCTACAGTTGGGTGCATCGGTCGAAGATGTGTATGTACTAAAGATTTATATTAATAAAGAAGAATTTTTGGCAAAGGACTATATACCTTTTTGTGTTCAGTCTTTGTTATTGTTAATATCATTATGTATGTTTTCCATTGAATTATGCAAAGAACTCTAAGATATAGTGTTAATTGTTAGATTTTATGGGTTTAATGTAATTTTGTTAAACTAATCATGTATGTGAGGTTATAAGATCAATATAGAGTAGAAGTAAATACACTGTGCCACTGCATGGATATCCCTTCGTTTGTAGAAGTCTAGTTCTGCAGCCTCCCATAACTGCTTCGAGTGAGATTGTGATATGCTTGTAGGTTGTTGCTTAAAGGGCCAATAGTTGAGGCTTTTGTTGGTGCACAACACACTCTGAACCTGGGTCAAGCCCCCTAAAACCAAAAAATGGTTCCATTGTCGGGAACCATTTGTTCGTTTTAGGAGGCTTGACCCAAGTCCAAAATGTGTTGCACACCAACAAAACCCTCAACTATTAGCCCTTTTGGAAACGACCTACAAGTAGATCATAGTCTCACTCGAAGTAGTTATGGGAGGTTGTAGAACTAGGCTTTTGCAACTGAAGGGATATCCACGCAGTGGTGCTTTGTATTTAATTCTACTCTATATTGATCTTATAACTTCTCGCAGATGATTACTTTAATAGAATTACATTAAACCCATAAACTCTAACAATTAATAGTATATCTTATAGTTCTTCGCATATTTCAGTGCAAAACATACATAACAATATTAACAACAACAAAGGCTGAACACAGAAATATATACTGTTCTTCACCAAAACTTCTTCTTTATTAATATAAATCTTCAATTCATAGATGTCTTCGATCAGTGCACCTAGCTGCATGCCTTCTATTCACTCAGCTGCAGACTCTTCCATGCCTCCACGCACTCAGCTGTAGAGCGTTCCCCAAAAATACAAACTAAAGATGCAAAGATAGAGATTCAATTCATATATGATATGTATTTTCTGATCTATATCAATTACAACATACTACATCTCCTTAAATACATTTCATATTGACAAAAACCATGGTCCACGTACCCCGGATCCATAAAACAAGGACTAATACCTGATACCCATTACAAAATAAGGGCTTTATCCGATCGCCAAAAGCCCTAAAATTTCGTGCGATGAATAAATCTTCGCTAGCTCCGCGCGGTCTACTCCTTTTGTAGGGCCTTTTACACAAAACTTGGACCAAGGTGGGAAATGCCCAATAGGGCCCCAACACTCACCCATGACTCGTCCTGCGTCACTTAGCTTTGACGCCCTTCATATTTGTTGTGCTCCCATTGTACGTTGTGTTGTATTGCTGAAGGGTTTCTTCCATTCATTTTTCTTCCTGGCACGCTTCCTTCAGCAAAACTTATGTAGTAGGGAGAGCAGTCTTCTGCAGTATCCTTGCTTCCCTTTTTTTCAATTCCTTCAGCCTCTTATCTACTGCCTGAGAAAGTTGCAGCGCTTCCTCCTACCACGGCTAAGTCCTTTCCTGCAAGATCTATCCTTTTCTCCAAAGATCATTTATTTGCTATTGGAGGTTCTTCCCTTCAGAAATGTTGGTAAGCCTCTGCAAGGATGGTAAGGTCTTCACAATTGCTAGAATTTCATCGTGCTGCTTTTTCCTTGCCTCTAGTTCCTTCTTAATCTTTAGAACGATTGATTCCTCCTACAGTGAAGTCCAAATCTCCATCATATTGTCGAGTATTTTTCCACAATATGCCACTGTATTAGAGGTCCCTTTATCTATTCTCTCGAACTTCTGCTAGAGTCACTGGCTGCAACCTTGTCTACAACTCTGATATTTGCACTTCATTTTCAAATTCAACTTAGCCATAACATTCTCTAAGTCTTTGATCATGAGGGTGAGCTTTGTGACCTTTTCTGCTAGTGGTTCATCCTCTAAGATCTGCATGTCTGGAACTATGCTACAAGTTTCAGCAATGGCCTTCTCCAATTGTTCTCATTGTTGCCTTGCTTCCTCCCTATCCTTGGCCAATTGCTTTAGTTCCATCTCCATCGTTGCTTTTTCTGACTCCTTTTCCTTTAATAATGACATATGTTTCTCTCGTTCCTACAATTCTATGGTGATACCTTATTCGCTTAAGGGGACTTGGACCTAGGTTCAAAGTTATCTATGCTAACCAATAAAACCATACACTAGCGGCCCTTTTGGCAACAACTCACATAGCGCAAGCCATAGTCTCACTCGAGGCAGTATTGGGGGATGCTAGAACCGGGTTTCTGCATCCAAAGGACTATGTGATGTGTTTTTGTTACTACTAGGGCTTTATTTCGACCTTCGCGAACCCTAAACCTTGAAACTCAGAAATTGTAGAGACTAACAGATAGAAGATCCAAAATCTATGCTACTTATTCTAAACATTCATAACATCATGCAATTAACCAGATCTACCACTTTGACGCCTTCATTAAGTACTTTTCATGATAAATGCCGTAATCAGAGCGAATATACAGTATTTTCAGAAGTAAAGAATAATACACATATACATAGATAATTCTCCAAAACAACCTGTATTATGCTCATATATTCAATTATAGGCTCTTTCTACATAGCGCATATATCTACAGGGGCCCGCACACTCAGCTGCGAACTTATCAAGGTCTCTGTGCACACAACTATAAGAGATTTCCCGTTTGCCCAATTACATAATAAAAAATATAGACCCAAAACGTTACGATCAATTTTATTTTCTATCTGGACTGACTTTTCTATGACCCTCTATGACTCCTTTTATGTCTTGTTTTATTACAATACCATGGTCCATGAACCATGGGTGGGTCACAAAACAACTTATCTCCTAACAAACTAAGGGGATTTTACGTTCCTAATCCCCTTTAACTCCTATCGACATACGCGCTTCGCTCCTCAAAATGGAGAGACTTTACAATAATAACAATTTTTTTACAAAATTTACCCTAGGATACCTTGTCCCAATAGGCCCCCAGAACAAAGTCATGTCTCGTCCTAAGTAACTCTACTAGTGTTGCCTCGATATTTTCCTGCAGATTGATGAACTTTGTCTTCAATGTTTGAAGATTTGTTGTTCCATGCACATCGGCCTGATGAACTTCCTCAGCCAAATTTTATGTAGTTAGACCTTCGAATGCAAGGCCCATGGTTTTATGTGTGTGTTGCATAGCCTTCAGGTTGCTCTGCATCGTCTGTGTCAACTGGATGGCCTCATCTGCCCAGGGTTTCATCCCTGAGGATATGATTTATGCCTTCCAATGCAGCTCATCGATCTCAGTCTAGATGAACTTCCCTTCCTGTAATCTGGTGAACCTTTGAACTGGTGCTAAGGTCCACATTGTAGCTCTAATCTTGTCGAACTCCCTTTAATTTTCTCAGATATATGCTTCAATTTTCTTGAAGGTGGGATCCTCCTATAGCAAGGTCCATAGTTCCATGTCCTCTTCAAACAACTAGATGTAGTCCTTGACTGCAGCTTCTAGTTTAGTCATCTCTTATTTAATGCCAGCCTCGTGCTACTCTTTGATTTCCAGAGGAGTGGTTGGCTGCGACATAAGTTGAAGCTCAGATATCTGCAACTACAACTCAAAATCAACCTTACCAATCTCCTCCTTTTATTCTTTCACTCCGGCTACTAACTTCTGGATCTTCTCTATGGAGCTCGGTTTTGCTAGGATCTGAAGTTCTGGAAGCTCACTCCAGGCCCGTGCTATTTCTGCTTCTAGCTACCTACTATGTGCAATAACTTATTTACGTTCCTTAAGGTCTTGCGCCTTTTCCTCAAACAACTATTGGTTGTTGGTCTTTACTTTTCCGATGATCAGTGATACTCATTGTTCCCAAACTCTGAGCTCATGTCATACACCTTAATGTAGCCCATGCAGTGTCTGAATAGGGAGCACCACAATGTTCAGACTCAAATCCTTTAGATGTAATAGGCACACCCTGTCCTCTTATGTCTCAACTCGTAGTGACCCCTCTGGTAGTTGTACTATGTGGAGGTATGTGGTGATCTCTGTTGCTAAGGCTAACCCACTTGCTTGCTTCAGGCTCGCCTGTCCAATGCTTGCTTGAATAATTCCTATTTGGACCTGCATTTCCCTCAGGCCCTGCTGCACCTTGTTCAGTGTCTGATGGTATTGGTCCTCAATGTGGCTCCAAATATTCTTCGTTTCCTCATGGACCACATCACCGATCTTTTCTAGGTACCCCTCCATGAGGACAAAATAGTTGGGTCTCCTTTTTGTCTTGTTTTTATTTATTTCTCTCATGATTTCGATTGGATAAATGAGTATTTTCGAAGAGTATTTGTTACTTCTTTGTTTTAACAGGATTAAAATAACATTAATGAGAATTTAATTAAGGTTTGTATATTATAGGATTAAAACCAGTTTGATTACACTTTGGGATGTGCCTGCACCATTGTATTTATGTTCCTGCACTAGTTACAGTGGGCTTCCTGCACTCTGAAGATTCCTGGACTGCACTCACATCTCTGGAATTACTTACATGTTCATTCAACATAACAATGTTTATTTGATGATTGACTACAACCAATATGTGATGCGCAACCTGGCACATGGTTACACAAGGAAGGAGTTGGAGCCATTTAGCAGTGTCGAATCTCGAAGAAAAGGAAAGCTCTGAGCCATGGCGAATTCAAGTCGAGGATGCCAAATAGTATCAAGATGGCAGGCATTCGATGGGGCATGTCTATTGCAGCATTGATGTGAAGAACAGATTTCCGAGCCCTCCGCATGGGATTGAGAGCTGTTGGGACATCTTCAACCTTGTTGTCCAAAAACACCCACAGAATCCAATGTTAGGTTGGCGTGAGATTGTAAATGGGCAGGCAAGTGAATATGCATGGATGACATACCATGAAGCTTACAACATAGTTATCAAAATTGGATCTGCTATTAGGAGTTGTGGTCTTGGGCTGGGAGGTCATTGTGGTATTTATGGAGAAAATTGACCTGAATGGATTATGAGCATGGAGGCTTGTAATGGGAATGGAATTTATTGTGTTCCTTTGTACAATACCCTTGGTTCGGATGTTGTTGAGTTCATCATTCTTCATGCAAAGGTCTCAATTTCCTTTGTCCAAGAGGAAAATATTCCTGCGATTTTGAAATGCTTGCCAACATGTTTAGACCATCTGAAGACAATTGTGAGCTTTGGAAAAATCACAGATTCCCAGAGAGAAGAAATTGAATGACCTTGGAGTTAGCTATGTGGAGGAAAAGCAATTGAGAGTTAACATGGGCATAAGCAAACTGCGTCAAAAAGTGAAGGAACAGCAAGAGCGTGTGGGTGAAAAGTTACACACTATTGCAAAAAGTGTCGATATGCATCATCATGTGCGGAATGGTAGCCACATCAACTTTGGAGTCAACGCAATGCCGTGTGCACATCTACGCCAAGTGGTTATGATGCAGCGTTTCACCCATCCTACGTGGAGTCCAGTAACATCACCATTCTAGGAAAAGAGCAATGATTCACCAGAATTGACCTTGTTTCGACATTCAGTTGCAAACCAACTTTATTCATGGGAAATTGTTGAGATGTGATTTCTATATTCTAATCAGCTAGTTACAAGTTTGTAATTCAATGCTATAGAAGAGATTGTCAGGAGCAAGAATGATTAGCTTAGTCAGTCAATTAATTAGATAGACAAGAATTAGGAAACCGATCCAGAGGTAGTGCACACAGAAGGAAGCACAGAAGGGAGGAGAAGCTGTCCTGATGTAGCAGCAAATGGATTCTAGTTGTGGATCGCTTCTCCTGCTTGATGGAGTTAAGCCGATGTCTGCTTGATGTAAATATTGTTTTTCAGGAGTTAATTGAAGTAATTTTTATCCATGAACTGTCTATTTATTTTCTGCATCTAATGGTGTTAATTTATGTGAGAACCAGGCACTCAAAGAGGGTGCAAGCTAACTGGGTTGGTTGCCAGACCAACTTGACACTACTTTAATCTTTTAAACTAAATAGCATTTCAATTCTTATTTGTTGTGTGAATTTTATTTTTTTTTTAATTTAAAATTTCTTTCTACCTTCAATTGATGTCATTTAATTTGTTGCAATATATTATCTTCAGTTTTAAAGTTAATTTGATTTGCTACAAATTTTTCCTATTTCATTTGCTGCATCAAGGGTTGTGTTTGGAGACTTCTTCCTATCAAATTGCGTCCATATCGGCTTTGCCTTTATGAGCTCTAACATTCAATTCGAATTGATCTTGACCCATTTAATTAATATTCCAGGACTTGAGATTGACTGAAGCATTTATGGTTTTGAAAGCCAACATTTATAAATAAGGAAACTACATTGTGTTCGATATGGATAAATGTTTAATTACCATTATAGTTTCCTTTAACTTTTGGACATTTTTTACAAGATTTATTTTGAGGACAAGGAAGGCGAGAAATTCATATTAATTTAATTTCTTTCATAAGTTTATTTACACAGTAAATTTCTTTGTTATGTTGTTGATGCTTTCAAGTTAACTTTACACAGAATTAGTACAGGCAGAATTAGTGCAGGTAGAATTAGTGCAAGCAGAATGCTTTTGAATTGCTTTTGAATTTATTCTAGCATTTACAGTCTTTTTGTTATTGTTCCGACACTCCTTCATTTCTAGTTTAGATTTCCCTTCTGTTCACTCATAATTAGAGTTTCCTTTCGCATTGTTAATTGCATTTTATTTCCCACATGATTTAATTGTTTGGATTGGTGTTTTCTTGAGTTCTCTTTTAGTGCAGAATTTCATTTATTGATGAGATTAATATGCAAGATAGACTAGCATTTATTTTGCAGGTTGCCAGGGGCTTTCTCTAGAATTTCTACCGCTGCCTCTCGAAGTTCACAAACTTTCCAGATTAACAAATTAAATGTTGGTACATTTGTAATCCCTATACTTCACCCAACATTTTGGCGCCGTTGCCAGGGAGGCACTGAGGGGATTGACCTTGGTGATCTGCCGCATTTGGTTATTTTCCTTCACCTAGTTTCTCTTCCAATTTCATGTTCTTTGAATTTATTTCTTTTCTGCATTGTTTCTTTAAGGATTCTCATTGTCTTTAATGTTGTAAGAACCCCCCACCCACCCTACACATATATATACACCATTCATGTGCTAACGAATGTACCAGTTGGCTTGTTAAAAACAGGAAAATGGTATTTTGAGGAATCATTCAAATGAGGAACTTTTATGCTGCTACGGGGACATACAATTCATCCAATGAAGAATTAACAATTGAAAATTTTAATATTTTGATTAAACATAAAAATGATATTATTAAATATTTGATTTAGAAATTGGATGACTTGCAGGAAGAGTGGGAGAAGGATGAAAACCCACCACTTATCTTTTGTGCCAACTATAGAAAGAAACACCTCCTTGGAAAGTGTCCAGTTAGTAGCCTGAAAAATTGCAAAATTTGTGAAGAGGATCATCCAACATAACGTTTCCCATCACTACCAAGATTACTGCAGGTACTAAGGAAAACAAGTAAGGAATCAAATCGACTACTAGGAATAACCCAAGACCCATCACCATTTGATACTTGGATAATGCTTATTTTCTTGAGCAGACTCATCAACATCTTTATAATCCTATAGTTTCATTGAAAACTTTTAGTCATCCTCCAATCGAATATCCTACTGCATCGTCACAGTGGCCCTCTCCTTGGCCCTCATCTTCAAGCCAGATATCTCCATGGCCTCAAGAATCGTTTGGATTCTTATCTCTAGGTTAATCTCCCATTCAAATTCAATCATATGAGCATCAACAACAACCACAATTTCTTTCCAATGCACCATTAAGTTATCCTCCCCCATGGTCTCAGTCGCATGTGCAAACTTACCCTAGACTCAATCCATACCCTACCGTTTATCCTAATCCTTACCATACTCCTTATCCTTACCCATACCCTAGCTCTCAATCAAACCCTAATCTATACCCTAACCCTAGTCCATACCCTCATCCATACCTTAACCCTAGTCCATACCCTTATCCATACCCTAGACCTAACCTTATTCCAAATGCTAATCCCAATCCAAACCCAAGCCTTCGTCCAAGAATTAACCAAAACCCTAGGCCAAACCATATCATAAACCCTAATCTAAACCATGAGATTGCATAATAGTTGGAACAACCTATTCTTCCGGTTGATTCCCACGTTGAATAGAATACTACATCTTGCATGTTTGGAAAGGGAATGAATTTGGAAACTTCCCCCATTACCACAAAATATTCACCTCGGGAAGTTATCATTCAAAGGCCACCAGAGGAGCAATATTTCATTGGAACTTGTTTTGAAAATGTTGTTGAAACCTGAAACCCTAGAATCACTTTCAACCATTCTTGTCAATTTGAAAATCTAATATTTGAGCCTGAATTTGTGGGATTTATCTTTTGTCTTTCACCAGATTCTTTTTGCTTCTAGGAAAATGACTATCAAACTGTGGAAGACTTGCATCAGTTGGAGAATCATACATATGTGGATTCCATTGAATCCTGGTTTCGAGTAGTCATCCAACCACCTTATTTCCTCATCATTTGGAAACTCTTGGTACCATGTCAATTGAAGCAATTGGTTTCTCACGCTTTGGTATCTCTTGAAGTCTATTCTTTAAAACTAAGTGTGAGTATAATCAACATTTTTTTACACACATGGCTTCATTGGAAGTATGCCTTCACTTAAAGGTGATATTTATTTCTTTAAAAATACGGTAGGATAATATGAGAATAATGAATAAATATGTATAACAACACTCTTGAACTTGTGATTCCCTAAAAGAACAACTTTTGAAATTTCTATTATTATGCACTCTCATGGTAAGACTTGGCAGAATAAATTTACACTTTATACCTCATATTTTAAAGTGACTTTGATTGTTGATCAATATTTCAATGAAGTATTGCTATAAGTTACATGTAATACTTTTTCCTATTCTAACAAACTATCGTTCGGAAAATATTTTCAAGTTCCTCTTCAAAGGGACCAGTGAAAAACCTCCTATGGTGGACCATGCCTACAAAACTAATAATCTTTCATAAAGAACCCTGGCATGATCAACTCAAGGAATATTTTTGGTCATTATCCAAGATGTTTTTTTTAAATAAGTTCTTAGGGTAGAGTGACCAATTAGTAAAGAATAGTAATTAAAAACTTTTTACACAATCTTACACTTTTAAGGAGTAGATTTTTTCCCCACCTATTAAGTAACCCATCTGAGGTTAATCATAATCAGAGTTTTTTTTTTTTCTAAAAACATAAGCAAACTATTGAGGGATAAGAGGTCTCATTGCGAGCCGACCTACTATGATCATGGGTCCTAAGGAGAATGACATTAACGCACTGGTCACCAAGCCAGAGTAATGGCTTTCAATTGAAAAACTAAAAGACGAGAGGTCTCATCGTGATCTGACTTGTTCATTCTTGTTAGTTCTCATGAATGACATTGTCAATGGCTGGTTACAAAGCCAGGACAATGGCCTTCAACAAACTTCTAAAAAGAGAAAAAGTAAAATGTTCTTAAATGACTCTGAATCTATATCTAATATGTGGGACAAAATCATTTCATAAGGTTAAAAGGTACCCTTGTCGAGGCTATGGACGCCTGCTGGCGGCAGGGCCATGCTTGTGGTATTAAAGTTGACTCTACACTGTAATTTACTTAGTTTTTTTTCTTTCCGTGAACTCACTATCAATCTATTTGAGAATGGCTTTAAAATCCTTCTGTTGTTATACCTTGGAGTTCTATCTTTTTGGAATGATTTCTATGGGTATGGGGACCCTTAGTGCAGGTAATTCATTGTGCCCAAGCAAGAGGAGCTTCAAATATACATGGATGATGGTAAAATGGTCACTATGGGAAGGTATTACTATGTCTATTTTTAACACCATGCTTTTAAATCATGTCACTCACATTTACAATGAGGATTTTAAAGTGTAACTTCTGATCAAGGATGTCTGCGAGATATTATTTTCAAAATTTTAAAAGTTAGCTATTTTATTCAAGTAATAACACCATCCATGAAATTTAGTTTTTATGACAGTTTTTGTTTTAGGTTTTCTTGAAATTAGTTTGAGCAAATAAAGAGTCCAATACACACTATGTTTTAGAGAAAGCTTTATCTAGCGTAGGAAATGTGATCACGAAAAATTGCAGGAACCTCATTTTCAACGCCTACAAATGTTTCTAATTTTGTTTTTTGTGAGGAAGTAACAACAACGGATTTCCTTGCATGAGGACATGCAAGATGTTCAGCATGGGGGATGTTGGGTCTCCATTTTGTCTTATTTTTATTTATTTCTCTCATGCTTTTGATTGGATAAATGAGTATTTTCGAAGATTATTTGTTACTTCTTTGTTTTAATAGGATTAAAATAACATTAATGAGAGTTTAATTAAGGTTTGTATATTACAGGATTAAAATCAGTTTGATTATACTTTGGGATGTGCCTGCACCATTGCATTTACGTTCCTGCACCAATTGGATTCCTGGACTGCACTCACATCTCTAGAATTACTTACATGTTCATTCAACATAACAATGTTTATTTGATGATTGACTACAACCAATATGTGATGCGTAACTTGGCACATGGTTACATAAGGAATGAGTTGGAGCCATTTAGCAGTGTTGAATCTTGAAGAAAAGGAAAGATCTGAGCCATGGAGAATGCAGGTCGAGGATGCCAAATAGTCTCGAGATGGCATGCCTTTGATGGGGCATGTCTATCGCAACATTGATGTGAAGAACGGATTTTCGAGCCCTCCGCAGGGGATTGAGAGCTGTTGGGACATCTTCAGCCTTGGTGTCCAAAAACACCCATAGAATCCAATGTTAGGTTGGTGTGAGATCGTAAATGGGCAGGCAGGTGAATATACATGGATGACATACCAGGAAGCTTACAACATAGTTATCAAAATTGGATTTTGCTATTAGGAGCTATGGTCTTGGGCCAGGAGGTCGTTGTGGTATTTATGGAGCAAATTGACCTGAATGGATTATGAGCATGGAGGCTTGTAATGGGAATGGAATTTATTGTGTTCCTTTGTACAATACCCTTGGTTCAGATGCTGTTGAGTTCATCATTCATCATGCAGAGGTCTCAATTGCCTTTGTCCAAGAGGCAAAGATTCCTGCAATTTTGAAATGCTTGCTGGCATGTTTACACCATCTGAAGACAATTGTGAGCTTTGGAAATATCACAGATTCCAAAAGAGAAAAAATTGAATGACCTTGGAGTTAGCTATGTGGAGAAAAAGCAATTGAGAGTTAACATGCACTAGTACTAGATGAGTAAAAAAGTTAGTCACCACAGATTTTCCAAGTGAAATACTACAAAAAATGAGCAATCTTAAGTGGCCAAACTAAAAATGACTAACATAAATCACTAACTTAGTCACAGGTTAAAATATGTGACTAGCTAATAAGTAGTAGAACTAAAAATGACTAACATGAATGACTAGTTTAGTCTAAGAACAAAAATACAATTACCTAACAAATACTACAATAATATGAATCAGTTTTTTATGTTAGTCATCTTAATTGTGTCAAGCAATCTAAACTTACAAGTGATAGGGGATTGAAAGGTTGTTAAAGATTGGTTGAAAGGTTATCCTTCCTTAAAAAAAAATTTCATCCTCACATGGTGTATAGGTGAGCCAACTTTGCATTATTTATCTTTAATAATTTGTAATTTTAGAAAACTAATTTTTAACAAAAAAATTATTTTATGTATTTTTTAAAAATCTATTCATTGAATCTAATTGGATCTAGTTCAATTTGAAATTAATTTAAAGGGAAATTTTAATTTCTAAGACTATAATATCAAATAAAAACTAGTTTAATTTCATATTAACTGACCTAGATCCATCTTAACCCCAGATCTATCAAGTGTCGGGAGGGGTCCAATCTCGAGGTGTAAAGTTTTTATAGTGAAAAACTTGAGGAAATGTTTGCACCTCGAGACATTGGATCTCTCTCGGAACTTGATAGTTATAGGGTTAATATGGATCTAGGTTGGTTATATAATACTATATAATATCTATATGTGTATTTGTGTCTCTTTGTTATTCCTTCTCTCTATCTCACCCTGTTAACACCCAGGTTGTTCCCTATGACTCCCAAGGGAATACGGCTGGGGTAACCACTAACCAATATTTGGATTACAGTTTCTAGCCAAATAGTAATCAGAGAGGGCTCTCTCTTTATGATTTGTCTATGTTTTGATAGTATTTTAGGCTAGCTATTATGCTCAGGTTTTGATTTGTGTTTTGGTTGAAGGACTTCTTTCAGTGCTTAAAATGTAGTGTTCAGAGAGTAGTATATCATTGGGCAATGGAGTCTAGAGCTGTGAACTGTTGAAATGGTGGAGTGATGATGTTCAGACTGCAGGGCCTATTGAGTATCTCAAACAAACAAAATTTAAACTTAAGTGGTGATGTATGGTCAGCCAACAGAAAGAAATTAAGAATTCTCCATTAAGCTGGTGATGTGAAAGTGAAACATGATGCTCAGGAGCAAACTTGAATTCTTGAAACAAAGGTCACTGTGAAAGATATATTCTGAAAGTGCAGCAATTAAGAATTACACTTATCAAGATCATAGATGAAGAAAACATTCATTAGCAACATAGATTGAACTCAGGGTATTGCATGAATAAATCCTGAAGGTTATTCTTTTTCTTTGTTGCTAAATACTTTAGGAATTAGAAACATATATGGATTGTAACATATTGAAACACATAACAAAAAGAGTTACAAAAAAACTTATTGTATTGTGAGGTACACAGGAATCCTGCAGTTTTCAACAAACACCAGAATGCTTTCAACACTTCAGAACTCCGAGAAATTCCATCACTTTCTTTATTAAACTCTGAAAGGATTACAGCATAAGAACTTCTTCAAGAGAAATCAACAACAACCCCTGCAAGCTTGTGCGAGGGGAAAATATATACAATCGGTTGTACAAAATATCTGAGTGCTAAGTTATCTCAGAAATGAATGCGCTCACCAACTTTTCAAGATATTTAGATAAGAAAGTTATTACATCATTGAATACAAAGTAAATGCATCTTTATGCTTGTCAGAAGATATTTTGGCCTTTGGAGGCCACTGAGTCGGTTGGAGTGATCTGCATTGATGCTGAGAAATGCGCTTTTGGAGCTGCTCTGTTGTAGCTTCTCGGCCTGGACACCTGTAGCTTCCCACCTTGATTTGTTGACCGAGACTTCTGCTGAGTTGGCTCAGATTTTATCTTTAATGCATGCTGATTCTTTTTAAACTGTCTTGTGTATGACAATTTTCATTTTCCGTGAACAAAATTTATTGAATGGCTTCCTGTTTATAAAATCCTCTGTATGGCCTTAGTCCACCATTCTAGTGTAGGTAGTTGATGCCTGAGAATTGCATCCATAGTCTCCTCTGCCTCTGTATATTTATAAAAATTGGGAGGCACCTCAAACAGGTGTTTAATTTCATTCATTATAAAAAATAAACTTTCTACTCTATTGTAGAGAGTCTGTCCTGTGGCTGGCCCTGTTTCCTCTGAGGTGCTGGGCTTCTCATTGATCTGACTTGTGGCAAATGAATTAACCCTTTTGGCATACTGCTCATGAGTGAACAGTCTCCCTGCGTTGTTCAGTAAGCTAGGTAGCCCTCTGCTTTCTAATACCTGAAACTTCTCCAAAAACTTGTTTACTTCAGTCTGCATGTCCTGGGTTCTTCTCTCTAATGTCTGCACCAAGTTTCTCAGTGTAAGAACCCTCTTGATTAGCTGAATGTGCTCAGTTCTGTTTGAAATTCCCATGGTAGCCAACTGAGTACTTGTTCTATTGTTAAGCACATTAATCATCCTGGTGGCAATTTCAGGCATATTGCTTAGAGCAGCTCTTGATCTCTGAATTTCAGTCCGTGCTTTTGGAATGAGCTCTAACTGCTCATGGATTGTTTCAATATATTGCCATTGGTCATTAATAGATTGGCCAATGTTAGCCCACAACAATATTTTAAGCTCAGCCACAACCTTATCTAATTTGAGCTCATTCTCTAGCTCTTTGATCCTGTCTTTGAGGGCTTTTATTTCCCTGCCCTTTTCTACCACAGACTGCTTGGATTTGTCATATCTATCATTTACTTTGGCCAATTTCTCCCTGGTCTCATTCAGTTCTGTCATTTGAGCTTCCAGGGCCTGAATCTCATTTCTTAGCTTTTGCATATCCAAGCTAGGGGCCTGCTCTGTTGTTGGTGGTGCAGAAGTAGATGGTGCTGCTTTTTCAGTCTGCTGAGGAGGTGGAATAGTAGTCGGGGGAGCTTCCTCAAGGTTAATGACTTGAGGAGGAGGCTGGGAGGTCCGACCTTCTTCTCTTTGTTTCAGAGTTTCTTGTAATGCTGCCTTTGCAGCCTCTGATTCTCCCAGCTTTTCTTGTGTCTGGATAAGCTGCTTGTAGAGAGACACCAGCAAAGTTGTGGCATCTTGATCATGCCTTTGCTGAGCTACTTCATCTATTTGAGGGTGAATTGTGGCTCTGAGTTTGATCTTTCTCCTTAAAGCTGCCATATCTGCATCCGTCAATTTTAATATTTCTTGTATGCCCTTGATATCTTTGGGATCATGCCCAATCTCAATAATTATATCTTCTAAGGACCTTATTCTATTGTCCTTTGCTTGAGAGGATGCCCTTTCCAACTCAAGTTGGGCAGCTGTATTATTAAGGCTATTTTCTAGCCTGTAGTTAATATCTAATGTCTTGTCTGCCAAGGAAGCATAGACCATCTCACCTGTTTGTTTATGCAATTCAATTTTATCCATCGGGTGGATGTCCTTGGCCAGGACCTCAAGATTGGTCCTTAAGTAATCTGAAGGGGACTGTGGCTGCAATGTAGTTGGTATGAGGTGACTCATAATCATCTTGCCCTCCTGGACATCATATGCAGACATTAGTCGCTGCTGGTTGGTGGGAGCCATTTTTAACAAATGGTTATACAGTTGTATCTTTATGGGCTCATTCCTTTTCTTTATTTCAATGAACTGCTGTTTAATGCTCAGTTCACCCTCTTTCTGCTGGCTAGAGGAGCTGACTTCTCCTCCCACTGTCCTCTCTTGTTCCTGTTGGAAGGAACTTGCAGATGCCTCCAAACTGGGCGGGCCCATGCCCAAAGATTGCCCTATGGGCATCTCTTCCTCTGAAAGGGGATTCATCCTGTGCCTCTTCTCACCATGACTTGTTGATGTAGTCAAGGGAGTTTCTCTATCCCTTTTCCTTCTTACATCCTCCTTTTGTGGAGTTTGGAGGACTGGGGTTTCATTAACTGCTTCTTGCCTAGGAGGTACTATGTTTTGAGCCTGCTGCTCAGTGAGAATTGGGGCCTCAACTGCCCCTTCTTGCTGTGTGGGCTGCTCTCTGTCATGCTGCCCTACTCTTGGCTGTGATTCCTGTTGTTGTTGTTGCTCTACCTGCTGCTGCACTGTTTCTTGCTGCTCCATCTCTTTATCTGTTTGGTCTTGAGTCATGGGAGGTGGTTGCTCTTGTTCCACCTGTTTTCCTTTGCCTTTACTGCCTGTCTGTTGAGTTTCCATGGCAGCTTGCTGATGTGTTGTTGAAGAAGAGGCAGCTGCTCCAAGTTGCCTTTGGTATGATAAGGAAACCTGTCCACAAGTTTCCAAGTCAGCCTCCTTTTGCATATTCCTAGCCTCTCTCTCTAGTATCTGCTCTCTAGAGATTGGCTCTTCTAAAGTGCCCTCTTTCCAGCTTAAAGAATTTGCATATTTTTCAATATGAGGCAGCCTAACATGTGAATAGTTACCCAATTTGTGTTTTATCCTCCTGAGGGAAATAAAATGATTACGGTCATAAGGTGACCATTTAAAACTGGTTTGCAGTTTGAAACCCTCTAAGATCATATATGCCTCCTTCCATCCCTCCTCTCTTTTGTTGTACAAAAAAGGGCCTAGCTGGCTCCTTACCTTCAGTTGTACCTTCTTGTTTTTGCTTTGGAAATGGAAGTGGTCAGCATATCCAAACTTCCTGAAGTATTCTAGGGCAAACAGTCTCATAGGGACATATCTTGGCAGCCTGTAAGGGTCCAATTCATAGCCATATACTCGGATCACTGTGTGGTGTTGGTAAAAATACCAATCACCAATGTTGTAGGATTTGGAGAGATGGAGAATTCTCTGCATGTCATCGGTTAACCTTGGAGGAGGGACACCACACAAAAATGTCATAGCTGGGTGAATGAACAGGTCTATAAACTCACAGTATGTGTATGGTGATTGAGAAACATCATGGAAAACTGAAGTCCAAAACACAACTGACCTTGGATTTCCCTAGGCATTAAGTTTCTTGAGGGGAATGGAGAAACTGTTTGGCTGATAAAACAAGAACAGGTGGTAGATGTATGTGGTGTATCTAAACACCCTTTCCCTTGGCAGATTCATTAGCTGTTCATGGATCTTTCCTGCAATATAGGTGGCATAGTCATAATGTACAGGTGGAGACTTTCCAGGAGAAAACATGGAGAGCATTGCCATTATAGTCTCATCAACATTCTCAATTCCCTTGTATCCCAAGACATAGCTGATCAAATCCACTAGCATTCTGCCCAGGTCATTCAGGTAGTGATATCCAATAGGAGGAGTCCTTATAGTTTCAGAGCTTGGCTGTACAAATAACTGGTTAATTTTGGTAATCTGGGCACTTGACAGATTCCTCCCCTTCTTTATTAAGTCCAACATGGAAAGAGGGGTTAATGGCCTTGCAGTATGGAAATGCAGCATCTCATTTATGGTTTCTGGGGTGATGAAGAACAAAACTGAGCCTGTAGGACTGAGAACAGCTCTCTGGCAAGGATCATAGCATTCCTGGCACTTGTGGATCAAGTCTGGAAGGGCATTGACTTGAGGGAGGTTGTAGATGGGCAAATTTGAGTCCCAAATTCCTAAAATATCAGCTCCATTAAGGTGATGAGCTTTCAATTCATTTAGCATGTGGATATTGAACTTAGAACCCATTGGAAACCAGTCTAACATCTGATAATCTACATCTCCCAGGGCTTTCCATGTTATCTCCCTTTGAGGGGCATTTAGAGGCTGGATATTCAGGGCTATTGGTGTCTCCATGGCTAGTAAAGTTTCTGAATTGTATGTAGACTGCTCTGAGTGAGCAGAAAACGCAGAGGAGTTTCTAGGGGCTGTGACTGTGAATTGTAGGGAACAATGGGCGAATTTGTACAAACAGCAATTGAAATACCGTTTATGGGACTGATAGAAACAGTAGTAGAAGTGACTGGATTATTTCTATGGTGAAATTATGTAATGGAGGTTTCCAGTTCACGACTGCGCGAACTACCAATGAATTCAGGCCAATTCTGTCAAATGCTGGCTCTGCAGAAGGTTTATTGTTCCACCAGTTTGAAATAGGTGCAGGTCACTGGGTGATTGATGGTGAAAATAGTGTTTTTAGGCCTCCTTAAATAGTTTGCTTACAGAAATACGATAAAACCAGGTACAGGGATTTATCTTGAGAAATACCTTGCGAATGGCCGATAACAGGTCGCAACTACAGGTACAATGGAGGCGCTGACGGTTTCGGAATCAAATTTGGCAGGTTAGCGCTGGTTTGAACGTAAACAGCATGCAGAAATATCAACAGGCTCTTTTGGCAAAAGTGTGAAAAAAACGCGAAAATTGGCGTAAATATGGATTTTTGGCATATTGGCGCGTTTTTGGGATGACGTCAGCATGACATCATCAGGTGGGGTCGAGGTCGGATGACGTCAGCATGACGTCATCGGGTGATGTGGCGAGCTATGATTGGTCCATGGGGATAGTGAGGTGGCGGACATATCAGCGCGGGGGCGGACGAAGGAGCTGATGCGGCGGCGGGGTGGCAGTGACGTGGTGATGACGCGTTGATGACGGGGGCATGGCAAACCTGGTGGTAAACGGAAAAAGCGGTAATGGTTTTCTCGGACCGCCTACCATACGGCGATGGTTTTGTCAGAGGGCAACCTGAGAAATTGTGAGGGCGACGCGTGGCAGAGGCTTGACGTCACCCTCTAACAGTTTCTTGGGTGCTAACTGTCGGACGTCGGGCCCAACCCGATATGTATAATGACCGTCCGATCAAAAGCGCTCGATCGGACGGTTGACGGGTTGATGAGGTGATCGGTTGATACGACAGCGGAAATGGATTAAAATAATATATTTTTGGGGTCTGCGCCCGGCGGAAAAACTTTTGGAATGTGGTATTTAGTAATGTTTTCCAATGCAAAAATAATGCGGCCCCGACACTTTGGATAAGCGAACAAAAGTGGGTTTTGATATTATTTTGCAATTTGAAGCGGGTATGGGTAAAAAATGGGTTTTTTATAAGGTTCTCTCAGCAAAGGAAGGTTTTAATGGGCCAAATGAATTCAGAAGGGGGGAGGGGGGTTTAGACTTAGGTTCATCAAAGTGACCAGATGCCATTTTGACCCCTGACAGAGAACATATGGCTATAATGCCAAGGGGAGGGATATTTATACAATGTTTGGGGTTTATACACCATGGTGTTATAATACTAGGGGGAAGGGTAACATAGGGGAATTATATAATAGAGTTAGGGTTAATATGGATGAAAGGAGTGGATGAGGGGAGATAATACTAAGTTTATTTGAAAATAACTTAGCTTAGAGAGTAGATCAAAATGAAAAGAGTTTTAGACAAGAAATGTGGCTTCTAATAGAACTAAGAACCACCACAAAACCACCAATTCTTGCATGAATCTCAACTGATGATGGGATGTTAGTTATGGATGGGAAGAGGGGAAGAAGGGAGGTTAGACATGCTTCTTTGCTTTGCTGCCACCTGATAGAGAAGAAGGACTTCTCAGTCCATTGACTTTGCTTTGTGAAATAGGTTAGCACACCTTCAATTGTAAGGAATGACACTTCTGCAACCCCATCTGCCTACCCATCTACCTGCCTAGCATTTTTTATTTCTTCTTGGAGGGTGCACTTAGGCTTGCAGACCCTTATTTGCCTTTTCTTTTCTCTGGCTTTTTTCCCTTTGTTTTTCTATCTACTTCTACCCTTATTTCTTCCAAGGTCCCAGATTAAGCAGTTGGGAGCCTTTCTTCTCTACCTAAACTACTTGTCTGCCAAGATTAAACAGTTTGGACAGACTTCTTTCTCTATTCTACAACTGAAAATTTAAAACATGGCATGATCCAGATTAGACTGTTGGACCATCCATCAAAATTGAGTCCACATCAAGCTATAAGCACATATTGTATTCTCTTGGAAATATGTGATCTTTGCATGATCAAAGCAGAGCATATTTGGACCTTTCCTTGCCAATCATGAAATATGAAACCTATTGGTATAGGTAGCTAACACACCCCCCAAAAATACACACACTTTCTCTCCCTCTCTGCTCCTTCTTTTTCTAACTCTCTCTTCCCCTTCTCTCCCTCTCTATTTGCGTCCTTCTCTCTATTCCATCTTGCTCTCCTCTCTCCCTCACTCTCTCTCCATGACTCCCTTTTCACCCCCTCTCTCTCTCCACCTTTCTCCCTCTATGTTTTCTTGTTCCCTCCCTCTCCTACCCCCTCCAATTCCATCTCTCTCCTCATATATATCTTCCTTCCTCTCTATACCTTATCTCCCACCTCCCTCTATCTCTACCCCCAAATCACTCTCCCTCTCTCTCTCTCTTCCTTCCAACTCTATCACTATCTCCCCCCCTCCCTGTCCTTCTCCATCTCTATGTCTCCATCTCTCTCCCTTCCCCTTCTCTCACTATCTCTATCCTCTCGTCTTCCTTCACATCCCTCCTCTCCTCTCTCCCTCACTCTCTCTCCATCTCTTCCTTCTCACTCCTCTCTCTCTCTCCACCTCTATCTCTCTATGTCTTTTTTCTTTCCTCCCTCTCTCGCCCACTCCAAATCCATTTCTCCTTCTCTCTCCTCATTCTTCCTTCCTCTCACTCCCTCTCTCCCACCTCCCTCTCTCCCACCCATCACACTCTCTTTCTCTCTCTCTCTGTCCTCCAACTTTTTCAATATCTCCCTCCCTCTCTTAAACTTGAGCACATTGTATTATGTTTAAGAAATTATCTAAATTAAAAAAAAAAAATGGTTGTAAAATATTGAACGTATATTTTGGATCAATCATGTCAAAGAAAATAAAATAATGAAAAAAATTAAAAAGTCATGCACTATATTTAATCTATTATAATTAGTCAATTTGCTTTCTCTCATCCCTTGAAATAATTTATGTTTTTTTGGGCATGTGGTTTGATAATCCATGGTATTGACCCATGGTATTGTAACAAATGCTATTTTTTACAAGTTAATAATATCTATCGTAATGTGGGGGTGATTATATCTATGGTTAAGAATCTTGTCATATTGTTATAAAATATTTTGGTTGTGAAATAAATTATGGTTTTTGGACTTGTAGTATTGATAAACCACGTGAGTGGCCCATGGTATTGTAACAAATGCTATTCAAAAGTTAATAACAAAATCAAAATATAACAAATTGAATTTTATTATTTTTATTAATTTAAACTGTTATTATCAATTGAGGTCATATTTAAATGATTACACTCATCCCAATATCATTTTTAACTTCTTCTTCTTCTTTTTAACTTAGCCTATGCAGAGTGAATTAGATAGACACGACGAAGAATCCGGGAAGGAGAAGATGGCATCCGGGCGAACTAGGGTAAGAAAGGGCTTCGGTTAGGGTTTCGGGTTTCTGCAGTCAATGCATGAACCCTCCGTCTCCGCATCCGTCCAACCCTGTTACAGTCTTTACCCTAACCGCGAGCTGCAGTTTTACTTGCTGGTAACTTCTTGGAGTTCTGAGCCCCGACCCGTGACTAACGGCGCGCCCTGTGACGGAACTTCAACAGCTGCACGGACCGTTTTTTCATATTGCAACTGTCGTTTTCTCCCGGTTTGCTCTCCGTTCCGAGGTGTCTGCAGATCCTAGGAGCAGCTGGCAATGGAGGATATTGAGGCCGTCGATTACTCCGCGGACCCATTGGAGGGGGTCTCCATCTGGCGCACCCCACTTGATACATCCGGAGGTATGTACAGCTCGGATTTACCTGAACAATTTCCGTCGTTTCCATTTAGTGAACCGCATTCGCACCCCCCTGTTGTCCTCCCGGACGACCCGCCGACTTGGCCTGCTCTTACCACACCCCCGCACTCTCCGACAACCCTAGGGTTTGTTTCAAGCTGCATCAACCCTAACCCTGGTTCACTTCCTCTGGTCACGGGCTCATTACCCCTCCATTATCAAAACCCCTCTCTACCCGGACCCTCTATTGGCATCCCTGTCTCCATCGGGCACACTTCCGGCAGTTTCACCGCCGTACCTCCGCTCACAGGCCTCCCATCGTCTTCAGGATCTCACGGCCCCTCTTATACACCCCGAGTCCCGGCATCGCAGCAAGCAAACCCCCCACCATCTGGTCACCCCCTCCGCCATACCCCTCCTCGGGGCCCTAAACGGAAATACAAGTGCTTCAAATCAAGGGAGGAGTACATATTTCTCAGATTGGAAGAAGACATTCACTTGGGTGAGGCCATGGATTTTGCTGATCGTGTTTTGGTCGGCCGCATCAGGGGCCGAAGTTACTCGGCTGCACGTTTGAAGCAATGGGCAGTGGATGTTTGGGGCCACCATTTGGTGGATATCCCCTTTGTGCAGACCTTCGTGCGGGGATGGTTCGCTCTGCATTTCGCCCGTGCTGATCATACTAACTGGGTCCTTTCATCTTATTGGCGTTTTGACCATGCTCCGGTGCTACTGAAGAGATGGACTCCTCTATTTGACCCTGAGACGGAGAAAATTGGCATCGGAACGGTATGGATTCGGCTTCCTGGGCTTCCTCTCCAGTACTGGTCAGAAGACATCTTCAAGAGGATTGGTAATGCCATTGGCGGATATATGGGCTATGACAAATCCTATCAGCAGACGGGAATGATGGCATACGCCAGGATACTCATTAACCTGGACACGAGAGGCGGACTGCTGGAATACATTACAATACAGTGGAGGGATACTGAATGCAAGCAAATCATCGATTACGAAGGCGTACCATACAGGTGTCGCAGATTCCACCAAGTAGGCCACCTTTACAGAGATTGCCCTCTCCTCAAGAAATCAGTATCGAATGGCTCGGAGGAAGCAGTCCCACAGACGCAGGACATACCCCCTGAGATTCATCCTACACAGACCTCTGGGGAACAGGATCGCCCTCAGATCGTGGAGGAACCAGGGAGCACCGGGCCATCTGACAATGCTGGGGATCCCTCTGATCTGCCTTCGGCCTCGCCTCACCTGCAGCCTACTGATCAAGAGGACTTGGAGCAATCGGGTAAGTTTACTAACTATTCTCCGTCTCCTCCTCCTTCATGTATGAATTTGGGCATATCATCTCATATCATTGCATCTGCATCCATCAATACTACATTATCCACTACATCCCCTGCATCCCCACCACGGAATAATCAAAATCACTCCACACTCACATGCTCCCTACCACTCCCTTCACCGGTGGCTCCTCCATCTAGAATCACTTCAACTCTGGCCTCCCTTTCATTAAATTCATCACCGTCTCCTCCCGGTATTCCCTCCGCTCCCATTTGACAGGGGTCCGGATGCAGTTGGACTTGAACTGAACCGTATGCCTATGTCCCTCAAGAATTCTAGGGGCAGACCTTCCCGCATTTCCAAGGCAAGGAATACTGCAGATGAAGAAGTCGTCCTGGGGCGACAGCAGACAATCTTCTGGGCCCTTAGAGCGAGGAATGGCCCAACCCCTCTCCCCTAATTAAGTTTCTTTCTTTCAATTTCCAGGGGTTTGCTAGTTCAGCCAAAAAACTAGCACTTAGGAGACTACTCCTAACATCACAGATGGACTTCATATTTCTTCAAGAGACCCTCTGTCAAGCAGAACCCCTCATCCACACTCTCTCAGTCTGGCTCCCTTCCTGGACCTTCCATGCATTGGATGCGTCCGGACGATCTGGGGGAATGGCCATTGGGGTAAATAACAAAGTTGCGGAGATCAAGAACACTTTTGGAGGAAGAGGGTTTATAGGTCTGGACATCTGTGCACATTCTGCTGTAAACGACATCAAGATTATAAATGTTTACGGCCCTTGTACAGACCGTGCTAATTATTGGAGATCTTTACTTGCATCAGAGCTGTTCCAGGCAGACAATATTATTCTTGGAGGATATTTCAATTTCTCGCTCGGATATAGTGAGTCATGGGGGCACTCAGCCCAGGTTGACACCCTCACTGATACTATATCTAGCCTACTAGAGGATCATCACTGGGTAGACATACCGTCTGCTAAGCTCCAATATACTTGGACAAATAACAGAAGTGGAGACCAAAGCCTTGCAAGAAGACTGGACAGATTCCTTATTAAGGAATCCCTGGTTAATGATCTCCCCAGAGTTCGGCAATGGGTTGGAACGGGAGGCATTTCAGATCATCGGCCAATCTTCTTAGAAGCTGAAGACCTAACCCATAAGATTAAGAGCCCTTTTAAATTCAATGCCTCTTGGTTACAAGATCCCTCTTACATTCAATTGGTCAATAATTACTGGCAATCCAATGCCATCAGAGAAGGAGAGGACATATCAGTGGGCTTCGTAAGGAAACTCACAGAACTCAAACAGCTCACCAAGCACTGGGCTCATCTAAAATGCCTTCAGGATAATCTGACTTTAAAAGAGGCTGAAAGGGTCATTGCAGAATTTGAAGAATCATAAAATGGGACTTTCCCCTCACCTGAAAGCAAGGAGAATTTCACCTCCCTTATTACTAAATGCACTCAAATCCTGAAGGAAAGGGAAGAAAGATGGAGACTTAGAAGCAGAGCTATATGGCTCACCGAAGGAGATGCAAATACCAAATTTTATCACAAGTTTGCAAATGGCCGCAAGGTTATTAACACTATTTGGGAATTAAAGAATGATCAAGGGGTCACTGTCTCCTCACAGCGAAATCTGGCCAGATTGGCCACTGAGCATTTTCGAGGAATTTACAAGGCTCCTGAAGAAGCTAATATCTTGGAAATCATGCGAGTGGCTGAGCTCTTCCCCAGATATATTGAACAAGAAGATGTTGATGAAATGCAGAAGGAAGTGACGATGGCAGAATTAGAAGCTACCCTGAAATGGTTCAAAAAAGATAAGAGCCCTGGTCCAGATGGATGGACCATTGAATTTTATCTTGCTTTTTTTGATCTTTTGGGCAATGACCTCCTGAATATAGTCAAAGACAGTAGAAGAAGAGGTCGTATATCCTCAGCCATTAAATCCACCTTTATAGCTCTCATCCCTAAGTCAAATGCCCCCAGAACCTTTGATGATTTCCTCCCTATATCACTCTGCAATTGCCTCTACAAGATTATAGCTAAGACTATTGCCAACCATCTCAAGCCCATTCTATCGCATCATATATCTGCTGAACAATTTGCTTTCCTGCACCATAGACAGATCCATGAGGCCATTGCTATTGCTCAAGAGCTCTTGCACACCATGCAGATCAAAAAACAAAAAGGAATGATCCTCAAGGTGGATCTGTCCAAGGCATTTGACAGAACCAACTGGCTATACTTACGGCTATTGCTCACGCACCTAGGCTTCCCTTATGAATTCATTAAATGGACCATGAACTCTATCACTGATGTATCCTATAGTGTTTTACTAAATGGGGAAGCAACCTCTTTCTTCACTTCAGAGAGGGGACTCAGACAGGGATGTCCACTCTCCCCTCTGCTGTTTTTACTCATAATGGAAGGGTTGAGTAGAATTATATCATCTGCACGAGATAGACACCAGTTATCTGGTATCAAACTTGCAGACCATCTTTTCCTCACTCACCTATTATTTGTTGATGATATTCTTATTTTCCTGAATGGCAGCGTTGGAGACTCCACTATACTCCATAACTCATTTCTTCTCTTTCAGCAAGCTACTGGTATGAAGATTAATGTTCATAAGTCCACCATTACTACTTTTGGATGCTCTATCAATGAAATAGCTTATGCTAATCAGCGATTTCCTTATAACAACTTGACCTTGTCAGAAGGTATTAAATATCTTGGTTTCAGACTGAAACCTAATGGATACAAAATAGCTGATTGGTTATGGCTAATAGCCAAGGTGGAAAAGAGACTACAAGTTTGGTATCACCGATACCTATCTCGAGCTGGCAGACTGATACTTATTAAAGCTGTGATTGAAGCCACTCCAGTATACTGGATGGCTCTCACATGGATTCCCAAGGGCATACTCAACAGATTACAGCATATTTGCAGTAAATTTCTTTGGAAGGGCCACCAGCCTGGCAGAATCTTTGCCTGGGTGAAATGGGATACTATTGCAAAACCCAAACGCTGGGGGGGTTGGGGTATCAAAAGGCTCGACCTTTTCTCCAGGGCTCTGGCTGCCAAACTTGGATGGCAACTTCTCACCACTGAAGGACTCTGGACCAGGGTAGCATGTGCAAAATACATCAGGCCCTTGAATGTGTTGGATTGGATATGCAGTCAACAGAGAACTAATCATAACATATCCATCATATGGAAAGCTGTCATCGGCACACTACCCTTATTACGAGAAGGATTAACTTGGCGCATCAAGGCTGGTAATGCAGTCCGAATAGGTCTGGACCCTTGGGTTGGATGTGGAAATACTCACAGACTCTCAGATGGTCTCATTGGACATCTTAATGACAGAGGTATCATATACATAATGCATATTGGTGATCAAGCAAACTCCTCCTTCCTCCATCAAGCCTGGACCAGCGCTCAAGCATTAGATATTCCGGCACAGTGGCACAATGAATGGGCAGAGTACACAGATGCACTCACTCAAGCTCATATCAGACTTACTGATGGACCTGATGAAATCATTTGGGCTTATGCAAAACATGGAGCATATACCCCGAAGCTTGGCTATCTAAAGCTCATGGAATCTCATAAGCCTCATATTATCCATCCCACATGGAAGGCATTATGGAAACTCAAATCAGCCCCGCGTACTCGACTGCTCATGTGGAACATAATCTTTGATAAAGTACCTACGGGCACCAACCTTATGAAGCGATCCTTCCATGGACCCTTCTGCTTCCATCTCTGTCTCCAGGAGGAAGAAAGTACTTTACACTTATTCTTGAATTGTTGTATCACATTACATTTTTGGCATGACCTCTCTTCTCATCTCCTGCATTTGAAAAACTGGCATGGTCATAGCTTAATGGAGGCATCGGAGAACTGGAACCATGAACACTCGGGGAAGGCCATTAATATTCCGCTGCTTGCATGTTGGGCAATCTGGATTGCCCGGAATCAGGCTATTTTCAATCTCAGAGCCCCCCACTGGCCTACTATCCTTCATCATACCATTGCGGATTACAACATGATACCTGAAGAAGAACCCACAGGTCTTGTTCACATCATTAACCGATTGGATATTGACAAATCCAAACCATGGGCTTTTTTTGATGGTTCTGCACAAGAGGTAGGCTGTGGGGGAGGCGCAGTACTATATCTCAATGAAACACACAGCTACAAAATTCAAATAAACCTAGGCAGAGGAACTAATAACTATGCTGAACTGTGCACTGCCAAGCACCTCATACACTTTGCCATACAAAAACAATGTAGACATCTCCAGCTGTTTGGTGATTCTAAAATAGTTTGCAATTGGATGTCTGATGCATCTCATTGTCATGCATTTTCATTGAGGCACATATTAGATGAGGCAAAGAGGCTGACTACTTCATTTGAATCATTTGCTTGTCGTCATATCTACAGGGAACAAAATACCATTGCAGATCAACTCTCCAAAGAGGCAGCGCACAGACAAGGAGACAATTGGCTGATACAGGAGGAAATCGAAGGGTCTTTCTATCAGCATTATCATAGACCCTTTGATGATCGGATGGACAATGGGCTATAAAAGCCCACTTACAGATTTTCACTTGTTTATTTTTGTTGTCAATAGTTGTATATATCTCTATATATTTAGCACTATACAACACTTTATTTTTGATATATATGGCTCTCTGCGTAGAGCAATGGACTCCTATTTTGAACACTGTTAGTGAACAGTTTTGGACTGCTCCCTGCGAGGAGACAACCTGCTTTAATTTTGTTTATATAGTACTACAGACTGATCTTGGTAGGCACAGCTGCCTGTATATGAATGCTTCGGCATATACAAAATGTAATTTCTTAACTTTAATAGAAATTACGACTTTTTCCCAGGGGAAAAAAAAAACTTAGCCTATGCAAAAATAACAAATTCTTATTAAAAATAAATCATTTACCCCAATTTCAATTTATATATTTTATTTTGTATTATAAATATTTCTTTTGTTTTTTTTATTATAAATATTTGTTTTCTTTTTCAAAGAAATATTCATAGATTACATCCTCACATTGTAGCACGTAGCATTGTACCACTACATTTTTATCTGTGTGGAAATGCCAGAGAATACCATCAACATGATCTATGGATTTCATGGGATTTGAACCCTAGATGGAGTTTGTGTGATCTATGGATTTCATGGGATTCGAACCCTAGATGGAGTTTGCATGGGAAACACCTCACGAGAGCATCAATGATTAGATGGAGATTTTGGTAATTTTTACATGGGTATGAATTTGGACTCTGGAGAGATCTTCCTTTTTACTAAAGATGATTTTTGTTATTATAGGTAAATAATTTCGAGGGTTTAGATGATCAAAGAATAAATTTTATCTAGAGTTGAGGGTTTAATTATTATGATAATGGACTCTGGAGAGTTCTTCCTTTTTACTAAAGATGGTTTTTGCTCTTATTGGTAAATAATTTCCAAGCGTTTATATGATCAAAGAATAAATTTTATCTAGAGTAGAGGGTTTAATGATTATGATAATGCAGATCTTGATTGCATTCTTCCTTTTTACTAAAGATGTTTTTTGTTCTTATGGGATGACAGTTTAATGATTATGACAATGTAGATCTTGATTGTGTTCTTCCTTTTTAATAAAGATGATTTTTCTTATTATGGGTAAACAATTTTGAGGGTTTATATGACCAAAGAATAAGTTTTATCTAGAGTTGAGGGTTTAATGATTATGATAATGTAGATCTTGATTGAGGCCAACAATTCGTGAAAAGACAATTCACAAGTAAGCATTTTGCATGTCCTTATTGAGATTTTGGTCAGTTTTACATGGGTATGAATTTGGACTATGGAGAGTTATTCATTTTTAATAAAGATGATTTTTGTTCTTATGGCTAAACAATTTGAGGGTTTATATGATCAAAGCATAAATTTTATCTAGAGTTGAAGGTTTAATGATTATGATAATGCAGATCTTGATTTCAGTCTACAATTCATCAAAAGACAATGCACAAGTAAGCATTTTGCATGTCTTTATTGTACAAAGGGTTTAATGATTATGATAATGCAAATCTTGATTGCGGCCAACAATTCATCAAAGGACAATGGACAAGTAAGTATTTTGCATCTCCTTATTGTACAGATCAGTTCGCTCCTCCCTAACTTTTCTAGGGTCAGAATGCATGAAATTTTATTTTTTCTTTTCACCTTTTTTTAGTGTTTGATTGTTTGTGTAATGGACTCTACCATGCCCAAATTCAAAGGGCTTGAGTGATGCAAGAAAATTTTCTGGTAGGATGCAAATTCTAGACCTTCCTCAAACTTTGTTACATGAAATTAAAATTTCTTGTAATCATGAACATAAAATATTTTATGTTTCATCCTTACATTTTGATCTCAATGCCTATAGTTTTAAACCATGTTACTATATTTTAAGAAGAATATACATAGATCCATTAAACGTTATAACTCTCCAAATCTTAGGTTAATTTCAGATAAAAAGAATGAACCTGAATAGATTTTGAAATTTAGATTCAATGCTTACAGACAATGATTAAAAATGGAAGAACCCAAATTGTATGATAAATTTTACCCACCCATCAATATCCAAGACCTTTCATATTATTCCTAACCTAAACAGAGAGAGTAGAAGAAGAAGAGGAGCCTATATGAGGTGGGCCCTGACCTGTTTGATACTTTTCAAAAGTTGGGCATGCCCTTGACTAGAAGAAGAGATTGACCAACATTGTTGTAGATGTTGTTTTTGACAGTGTTTTCATTGCTACCATGCATAGGTAGACTCTATAGGAAGTTGATGTTATCTTTTGTTCATTATAAGAGGTAATTCGAGAGTACCTTTATGTAGTTAGGAAGTAGCTTGGCAGGGTTGTTCCTCCTACTGATAACTATTATGCTGCATTGTATTTCATTTTATTTTAGTGATAGTTCCTTCTATTAAATCCCCAAGCACACTTTGTCACCCATGGAAATATCCACTTATTTCAGGATGAATGAGATGGAGACCAGGCAGTTTGAGAGGACTCTTATTGTTGTAGATGAGAGGAGTTATGTGAGGTGAGAGGAGTTCTGTGACATATATTGAAGGATGCACTGCACCATTTTATGACACCAATCATCTCCATGCCACAGTAGTGGATATCTATTGCACTGAGGGAGCAACAATAAAGTATTCCACTATAAATAATTGGTATGTCGAGGATGAGGAATGCAGATGTGGGATTTATAATTTTATTATGAAAAGAGGTTTGTGTGATGGAGACAAATCCTACAGGTAAATCGTATCATTATATTTCTATGAAATCTCAAAATGTTTTCAATATGGAAATATGTATGTACTCTTGAATTTATTTATGTTGTAATAAGGTCAAGAATAAAGTTGTCATTGCAAATAATTGGGAACTACCATGCAAGTTTACTTTACTACATGGAATTCTTGATTTGTTAGATCCCAACTAGTTAGGGTTGAATTTATTTTTGTTGTAATGAGATTAGGAATAAAGTTGTCAGTTTAATCACTAAAATATGCCATGTAAGATTTAATGAATACATGAAATTTTTTATTTGTTAGAGCCCAACTTATTAGGATTATGAAGAATCTTCTTTCATGACAATATTTATGAATGATCTATTCTTGCTCAAAGAATTACATATTATAGAAAGGTGGAAAATAAATGAGATGCAACTGAATGGTTTCTGTGTTAAAATGTGTGGGGGAGTATAAAATCATTTTCAGTTGTGTTCAAATATTTTGGAGCACTCACTAAAGTTCTTCAATTTCCTCCTAGTTAATTCCATTTCTACTATCCCAATGCTTCTATAAGTCTTTCTCCAAGGTGATATCTTAATTGTCTTCGAGGGAAATTGATTACTTGATTGGAACCCATAGATTACAATTTGATTAGGAGAAAGGGACGAGAAAGCTTCATATTCTTTAATATATTCCACAAATTAAAAGCATATCGAATGATTGCCTTTCTGTTTATTTGATACGACAATCACTCGACAATTTGTTAGGATTTTGATACCTTTTCCAATGAATTATTTTTCTGAAAGTTACGTTCTCAATTAAAGAAATTAAATAAAAGGTGAAAATGATGCAATGGAAGCATTTTATGTTTTAGTGCCAAGAATGCCTTGGTAATGTGAAGGGCTTGGTATTTTCTTGACTCAATATTAGTCACATTTGACCTCCTAGCATTTCTTTTAATTTCATTTTTGTTTTGTTTATATTGATGTCCTTGAAGTTGGTGATCTGCTGTGTGTGCAATAGGAAGTATTAAATATTAAATACTCTCAAAGGTGATATTGATGGATGACTGACTTTAAATGACCCTACTTGACACTTTAGTTTTACATGATCATTCAAAGAAATTATTAATAAATATTAAAGGGAAGATGATTAACATGCAATGTTTCTTGGCTTGTCATATAATTACTGCTTTTTTACCCCCAATAATATATTTAAGGCTACATTTTTGTTGTTACCTGTGGAGCTTCCCTTTGGCTCAGAAAAACATCGATGATAAATTTCCAGTGCATTGGTATTGGACATCATCAAAGAGGAATTCACCAAAATCAGTAGAGGAAATGGGATCAATTGGTACAATGAGCGAATAACGCTAGAGAAACACTGAGTCACCATAATTTCTTATGTATTTAGATTCACTTGAAATAACTAGTCAGAAAAAGTACATTTTTCTTTCCGAATATTTTCATGTATACATAAGTACTAAAAACGAAATTTGAGACTAATTATTAAAACTAATAATTATCTGATAGTCATAATTTATAATTAAATAGTATAATATGAGTAATATTATTGGACACAACTATAGGGTCTGACTGTGAGGGGCATTGTGACAATATATGTACACTTCTCATTGTATTAGACAATCATCTCTCAGAGTGTGATATCCATCTAATGAAATGTACTCCTAGAGGCCATTGTGGGATTGAAATTTTTTCTTTCAGTGGAAAGGTGGTGATATATTTCTTACGCCTTAGTGTTTTGCTTCCCTAAGGTTTTGACACTACTCACAGCTAGCGCCTTCATGCAACCAGGTGCGGTAATCATCTTGGAAAGTTGAATCTTTTTGTATCCACAATCCAATATGATGTTGGATCAATCTCATGATCCTAAAAACATAGGTCATAATAGTGAGGAAATTTTACTGTGGGAAAAAGAATATCCAAATTTAAGGAACATGACTCTTTTAGAAGAAGTAATAAGGATATTTTTTACATTGATCTTTTTTTTTTCCATTTGTTTTCACAAGTTATCTATTGCATGATATTTTTAACATATAACTTAGTTGGTATGATTGTGCCCAAGTTTTTGTTGAAGGTTGAATACTAAGTTCCTAAGGTGTTATTTTCTATGGTGACGTTTTATTTGTTTTGTTTATACAGGTCGTCTAGCTGCATAGTGGCCACTATCAAATGTTGAGGTATATGTTGTATAAATTGTTTTTAGTCTACTTTATTTTATATTCAAGTATTCATCGTCTTTCATGTCTTATACTTTGCATTGTATCTTCTTTCATTTTCAGGATAGGAACTCAATATTGATGGTAAGAAGTAGCAATTAAAGAAAGAGGAGAATAATAACACCGGAGAGACAAATGCAAAATGAGAGAGAGAACAGAATCTGTCTAGTGATACCCTTATAGCCAATATCTTGCATAATACACACTCATAGAGACTGATGGTCAATCCTTCAGAGTAGGTGAACTTTGGCAACACAGTGATAATGTTTTGAAATGATAAAACAATATTTCATGTGTAAGTTGTAGTCCAACCGATATTAAGTTGGAAACTCATATCGTAATACTTGATATTTTATATAATAAAATTTATATGGTTGAAATTATTTTTATTTTCACTTGATATTATTTAGTCTTGTAATTAACATATGTAACTTTGCGTTATCGTATTAGATAAATATGTACATTGTATGACATTTTTTTAAAATTTAGTCGCAAAATCATACTAATTAATTTATGTTGATTAATAATAAACACATAAAATCAATCTAAAACTAGTAAATTAGTAGTTTATATTAATTAATGATGAAAATGAATAAAATGAATATATGACTAAATTACTCATTTATAATGATTATGAATGAAATTAAATGAAATGAATAGAAACTACTAAATCAATCGTTTATATAATGAATATGAAAATACAAAAAAAAAGATAAATGACTACTGCAAATGATAAATTTTTGATTAAAATGATGACTAAATTTGGCACATATATGACTATTAGTAGCTAATTTACAGTATCTTATAACACGACTACAATTTAGTCCTATTTCTTTGGTCATTAACTGGTTTTAAATGATGACTAGAATTTTCATATATATGACTATTAGTAGCTGATTTACAGTATCTTATAACACGACCAACATTTTGGTCATATTTATTTTATCATTAATTGGTTTTCTCGAGGATTGATATTGTAATATATTTTGTTGTATATTTGGTCATGAATTGCAACAATTAATGACTAAACTAATGAAAAATTTATGACCAAATTTGTGACTAAATATACTACTAGATGGTAAAATTGAGGAAACCAATTAATGACTAAGCTAAAAATGACTAAAAGTTGGTCGTGTTACAAGATACTGTAAATTGGCTACTATTGGTCACCGACTGAAAAATGGTCGTTTATATGCAAATTTTAGTTGTTTCTTTAGTAACGAATTTGTCATTTTGTAGTAGTGATGGGCATAAGCAAACTATGTTAAAAAATGAAGGAACAACAAGAGTGTGTGGGTGAAAAGTTACACACTGTTGCAAAAAGTGTCGATATGTGTCATCGTGTGTGGAATGGCAGCCACATCAAATCTGGAGTCAACGCAATGCCCTGTCCACATCTACGCCAAGTGGTTATGATGCAGCGTTGCACCCATCCTACGTGGAGTCCAGCAACATCACCGTTCCAGGAAAAGAGCAACGATTCACTAGAATTGACCTTGTTTCGACATTCAGTTGCAAACCAACTTTATTCATGGAAAATTGTTGAGATCTGCTTCCTATATTCTAATCGGCTAATTAAAAAGGCCCAGTTTGTAATTCAATGCTATATAAGAGATTTTTGGGAGCAAGAACGATTAGCTTAGTTAGTCAATTAATTAGATAGATAGGAATTAGGAAACTGATCCAGAGGCAGTGCACACAGAAGGAAGTGTAGAAGGAAGGAGAAGCTATCTTGATGTAGCAACACGCAGATTCTAGTTGTGGATCGCTTCTCCTGCTTGTTGGAGTTAAGCTGATGTCTGCTTGATGTAAATATTGTTTTTCAGGAGTTAATTGAAGTGATTTTTATCCATGAACTCTCTTTTTTTTTTGCATCTAATGGTGTTAATTTCCATGTGAACCAGGCACTCAAAGAGGGTGCGAGCTAGCTGGGTTGGCCACTAGACCAGCTCGACACTGCTCTCATCTTTTAAACTAAATAGCATTTCAATTCTTATTTGTTGTGTGAATTTTATTTGTTTATTTACAATTTCTTTCTACCTTCAATTGATGTCATTTAATTTGCTGCAATATTTTATCTTCAGTTTTAAAGTTAATTTGATTTGCTGCAAATTGTTCCTATTTCATTTGCTACATCAAGGGTTGTTCTTGGAGACTTCTTCTTATCAAATTGCATCCAAATCAGCTTTGCCTTTATGATCTCTAATGTTCAATTCGAATTGATCCAGACCCATTTAATTAATATTCCAGAACCTGAGATCGACTTGAGCATTTATGGTTTTGAAAGCCAACATTTATAAATAAGGAAACTACATTGTGTTTGATATCGATAAATGTTTAATTACCATTATAGTTTCCTTTAACTTCTGGACAATTTTTACAAGATTTATTTTTAGGACAAGGAAGATGAGAAATTCATGTTAATTTAATTTCTTTCATAAGTTTATTTACATAGTAAATTTCTTTGTTATGTTGTTAATTCTTTCAAGTTAACTTTAGATAGAATTAGTATAGGTAGGATTAGTGCAGGTAGAATTAGTGCAAGTAGAAATGTTTTGAATTGATTTTGAATTTATTCTAGCATTTACAGTCTTTTTGTTATTGTGCCGACACTCCTTGATTTCTAGTTCAGATTTCCCTTCTGTTCACTCGTAATTAGAGTTTCCTTTCGCATTGTTCATTTCCTTTTATTTCCCGCATGATTCAATTGTTTAGATTGGTGTTTTCTTGAATTCTCTTTTAGTCAAGGATTTCATTTATTGATGAGATTATTACACAAGATAGACTAGCATTTATTTTGCAGTTTACCAGGGGCTTTCTTTGGCATTTACAGTGCTACGTCTTGAAGTTCAAAAAAATTCTGGATTGAGAAATTAAATGTTGGTACATTTATAAGCCCTATACTGTATCCAACAAAAAGGTGTCGCACTCACAGAATTGTCAGACTTCTACTTCTTGCGCAGTCCCATGCAGCTCTGCTTCTACCTCTTTTTGATAATGAAGGGGGACTCCAAGCTTGCACCCCCATCTGCTTCACCCTCTATCTCGACCTCGTCATTGGTGCGCTCCGGTTTAGATTCGCTGAGGTAAATAGTTGCCTGGGACGTGGTGGCAACTTTCTCCTTTAGTGCTTCTGTCTCTTTAGCAGAGACCTTCTCTTTCAATGCTTCCCTCTGCTTTGCAAAAGCCTCTTTCTATTGCACGGCCTTTTCTTTTGCTGCAGCCTTTCCATTTGTAGAGGCCTTTTGTGATTCTTCTTTTCCTTCGTTGCTGCTATTGTCACTATTTTTTTCTCTGCTTCAAATTCGGTAGCATTAGTGGCGTCTGCGCCTACATCAGATGGCATGAGTGAGCTAGTTGTCCATTTATTGACAACCCCTATAATATCGTCTTCAACAACCAAATAGGGAAACTTGATCCATATGCCCATGGCATCTTTCTTCGCATGGATAGACATATTATGGAAATCTACCTTGAAATTAGTGACATTCGCATACTCGGCATGCAAGCTTGGTGATAATTGTGGCCATTGGTTAATCACCATCCTCAACTCCAATTCAAACAAGACATAAAATATTTTACTCTCCATGACACGCTTAGGGTCCTTTTTCTCCCAAAGTGAGGTGAACTTCGTGGCCTCACATAGATTTGGATCATGCTAAGGGAATTGGCTTTCCTCTGGCATCCTCCATGCCACCAACGCAATCAACAAAAGTAGCTACGCATAGTGGAATGCATTTTCATCGTCCTGGGCTTCACGACAATCTTCTAAAAACTCATGACATAAATACTTAGCCCAATTATATTGGACTCTCTTAGCACACTATGCAACATATACTACTGGCGCTGGCACTTCATCAGCATGAAACTTTCTCATGATTTTTTTGGCCAATATTTGTGCAGCGAACTGCACCGTGCTATCTCATATGAATCTAATTACATACTCGTGCCACTTCTTCACTAGCCCGAATTTTCTGTTCATCTGATCTGCCAACTTCTTCTCCTATGATTTTCCTATGAAAGCATCCGCAGTGTCTACTCCTTGATAGGGCAACAACATTATCTGGTGAATCAGCATATCACTGATAGTAATGGGCCCTCCTAACCAAAGGCGCCCATCATGAACCAACGTCAATAATTGATGGACACAAATGATATTAATGGTGCTGTAGCTAAAATGTCGTAGCCACAACATATTAAGCAACCCTGCACACTCAAATTTGACTTCCCACTTCATTTGTTCGATCCATGTAAGATCCGACTCCTAATAGTATATTTTCTTTCGGTATTTTCTCGGTTCCAGCTACAGGAACTTTGGGTGAACCCCCAGGCCCCATTCCTCCTTCTTCAAATACAATATTTAGGCCAGCAGATTGCCCTAAAAAGGTACATTCTCCAGCAGCAATGGTGTGGAGAACATGAACTTCACCAAATCTAGGTCTTTACTAACCTGGGCGGTGGATTTCCTCGGTGGTATATAAGGCAGTAGCCGAGTAATTGGCATGGATTCATCTGCATCAATTTATTCAATCCCCATGGTGAGAAATTGTTTGTCTAAGTCCAGGGGTTCTATCAGCTGCTTGGTTCTATCCATCTTCCCCTTTTGTCTGACCTTCGTTGGATTCTTGCACAGTGATTACGCACCGACGTTTGCTAGGGATTCTTCTACTTCTTTTCCTGGACAATGAAACCATTTGTTGGCTTAAGGGGGCTTGGACCTATGTTCAGATTTAGTTATGATAACCAAAAAAACCCTACACTGCTGGCCCTTTCGGCAACGACCCACATAACGTAGGCTCCAGTCTCACCCGAGGTGGTATTGGGGGATGTCAGAACCAGGTTTCTTCATCCAAAGGACTATGTGATGTGTTTTTGTTACTCCTAGGACTTTATTCTGACCTTCACGAACCCTAACCTTTGAAACCTAGAAATTACAAAGACTAACAGATATCAGATCCAAACTCCTCGCTACTTGTTCTAAACATTCTAACATCATGCAATTAACTAGATCTACCACTTTTCCATAGCTCCCGTCAAGTCTCGACTAAACATCAATTTATTGGAATAACTCGTTTCTCACATAACAACATTTTAATCCAAGTTTTCAAGGACTTCAGATACTTAACTCTTAGTCCTTTGAAAAATTAGTGTTAAGCTTTGCTATAACTGGCAGATGTGTCGATTGCGAACTCAGTAATAAATCCACCCAAAACACTATCGATCCAATAATCGACAGCCCTTGTGATCTTATTTTTCTGAACCTTCCAGGTGCCTCACTAGCTCTGGAGTCCACATGATAGGATTATCCAACATCCACATTCCTTGACCATCTGCCAATTTAGAGAACCATTTGTATAACTTACATGGAAAGGAGCCAAAGAAAATTTCGTGTTCTTCTGTATATAAGTATCTATTCAACCACTCTTCCTTCGACAGGTGTGGATTCCTATTTTCCTGGGTTTCAAACTCGTGCAACTTCCGATCTATCCACTTCTTAATCTCTTTCTTAGTTGGTATCCACTTATAGCTCATCACATATTCCTCAGATAGATCCAAGTCCTGACAATAGAACCATTTGTTGGCTTAAGGGGGCTTCGACCTAGGTTCAAATTTAATTGCGCTAACGAACAAAAACATACACTACCGGCCCTTTCGCCAAGAACCCATATAGTGCAAGCTACAGTATCACCTAAGGCAGTATTGGGGGATACCAAAACCAGGTTTTTGCATCCAAAGGACTATGTGATGTGTTTCTATTAGTCCTAGGGCTTTATTCCGACCTTCACGAACCCCAACCCTTGAAACCCGAAAATTACAGAGACTAATAGATAATCGATACAAATTATTCACTACTTATTCTAAACATTGATAACATCATGCAATTAACCAAATCTACCACTTTCACACCTTCATTAAGTACTTTTCATGATAAATTTAGTAAACAGAGAGAATATACAGTAATTTTAGAAGTAAAGAATAATACACATATACATAGATAATGCTCCAAAAAAACCTTTGTTATGCTCAGATCTTCAATTACAAGTTCTTTCTACCATGTACACATAGCTGCAGGGGCCCATGCACTCAGTTGTGGACTTACCAAGGTCTTAGTGCACATAGCTACAGGAGCCTTCCCCTTTGTCCAAGTACAGAATAGGCAATATAGACCCAAAACTTTCCGATCTATGTTCTTTTCTATCTAGATTGAGTTTTCTATGACCCTCTATGACTCCTTTTATATCTTATTTTATTACAATAGCATGGTCCGCGAACCATGGGCAGGTCACAAAAAAACTTATCTCCTAAAAAATTAAGGGGCTTTGACCTTCCTAAAGACCTTTTGACTCCTATCGACATGCGCGCTCCGCTCCTCCAAATGTAGAGACTTTACAATAATAACAAATTTTTTACAAAATTGACCCTAGGGCACGCTGCTACTGCTTAAAACTTTAGTGCCCCAACCAGCACGTGTAACATCCAGACTTCGTAGGTTATTTCCAGTCTTTGTTCTACCTGCAACGGCTTGGTTACCTACTCTGGTTGACTCATTCCCTATGGCAACCCCTTCAGCCTTGCGATGCCCTGTTGCACCTCAACCAATATCACTTTACAATGATCATCAATATTCTCCCAGGTCTCTGTGTTGATCTCCTAAATCTTTTCTGCTATCTCATCGATGTCTCCATCAGTGAGGACAAGCAATACTTCTCCCTTACTCTTATATGCCTTCAACTTCTTTCTGGGCCACATTTTCACCATAAAGGGTGAATATTCTAATACCTCTACATCACTGAGTTGTTCTTCGTGTTCCTGTCCTCGCCCTATTTCTTCTGTCTCTTCATTGACATATTTTTTGCACGTACCCTCACCTTGCGAATTACCCTTCTCTATTCCTCTAACAACCCTGGTGAAAATTCCATGTAAAAATATATAAATACCACGGATGATGGGACATGTATTCCAAGCTAGATGGTGGGCAAGACATCCTAGGAGGTTTTCATTTGGTTGTTTATGGCTAAGGAAATTAGAAAAGGCAATGGCTAAGACATTAAAGAGGAAAAATGGCATTTTTGGGACATTTAATTATGAAAATAATGGAAATTAGGAGAAAAGGAAGGTGAAAGGTCACATTTTGCATGTGAGGAGGAAATTGAAGGAAAATAATGAAAAATGAAGAATTTAGAGGCCTCATTAATAAAAAGGCTTCTGAGGTTCAGTGGGCAAGACTTGGTCAGTTTAGCTTTCAAGCTCTCTCATTACTCTCTCTCTCTCTCATACTCTTGGTCACTTAAAGTTTTCTTGGAGCACTTTGGCATTGGAGCAAGAAAGGAAAAGAAGGCAAGTGGAAGTAAAGATCAAGCAGGGAAAGCTAGGATCAAGCAGCTACAACATGCTTCATTACAGGTATCAACTTGCATGTGTATTTTCCTTGCTAGATTTGGCATGCATGGGATTGCATGTGTTTCATTTCTACCATGGCATGGGTTTGGCCAGGTGTGATAGTATTTTTCAGCCTAGCCTTCCCATTTCCTGATAGATTTGATGAGATGGGTTCTCTCATGAATTTTGTGGGGGATGAATGGATTGGATTCGAAGCTGAGTGTGGTGGATCTCAGAATTGACAAACACATGGTGGTAGTGGTCCCTGAACCAGATTGAGGATGCACGAAGCCATTGGCCTAATAACCCCTAAACCAAACTGTGGGTTGTGGTAAAGCTAGGTTGTGTGCTTCGGTGGCCCTAGGAATCCTTGTCGGTGAATGGCAGGATATACGGTAAAGCCAAGAGGTGGATTTTCTCTCTATTGGGCATAGCGATTCCAAGATGGAATGCAAAGTAAAGCCTAGAGAGTATGTCTCAGTGTAGGGCCTAGTGATCCTTGGATCAGACTGCAGATGCACGGTAAAGCCTGAGAGAATAGGAGGCACTCAAATTCCTCATGGTGTAGTTGGAGAACTCTGGTGGCATCCACATTGATTGGTGTTTTTGATGTGTTCTATGCGTCCCACATTCATGCTTCGAATATGGAACGGGGGTGATTGGATGAAGAGAAACTTAACTCAGATAATCTATGATCGGGTGGAATGTGGTAGTCCCATCACCAGTTGCTTCATTGCATTTATTAATGAGAAATTCATTCTGTTGATTTTCATGTGCAAATGTACTGATATATATATGGATTTTGATGGCTGATATGTCCATTGTATTTTTGTTCCTATTATGTTGGTTATATGTATATCTTATGGAAGCAGCTATGTTTGGCTCTTACCATGTTTTTACTTGTGTTTGAATGTATATTGTATTTATGACCCAATAAGGGATAAGGCAGCAAAAGACACGAGGAAGCAATGGTTCATGGCGATTCTCAAATAAGTATGAGATCCCTACACTTAATTTTGTTGTTTACACATGCAGGTTACATGTTGATGATATGTTTGACAAAATGACTGTCATGGATAGTAGGGGTCTGGTTATAACCTTGTTCATCTTATTTCTTGTGCATCCTTGTTTCCTTGCATCCTTACTAATTCTAAGTGATCATTCCATTCTGGGCAGTGTCTAGGGAGTGTTACCCTGACCTTAAGTCTCTCAAACAGCAATGGCACTCAAGGATATGCAGTTTGAGTGGCTGACCTGTCTTTTGAAGGTTATGTGGATGATTTTGGATGATTGTGAGTGATGTTCCATAGATTCCATTTCCTTAAAGTCACCAAGGAGGTTGAATCTTATCATAGTGGCCTCTCGTCGCATGTTTACCTCGGTTGGCTAGTTTCTTGCGTAGATGTGCGAGGAGGGTGTTACATAGTGGTATCAGAGAATGGTTCAAATCTCAGACTGAATGGGTTGAATGTGTGTTTTTCATGCATGCATGTCAGTTTTATCTGTGTCTCTTACACTTATATACTTGTTGCATTTCCTTGATTATTGATTATGGTTATAGTATGGTTATCATGGAGAATTTGATATTGATTTTGTGGAATGCATTGTCATAAGTATGTGACTGACTGAATATGGATTATATGTCACTTATATGTTGATTTATGTCACCTACTTACATCCTTGTATGATAGGCTACATTATTGTAGGTTTGATTGCATGCATCAATCTTGTAGTTTGATTACAATAACTGATCGATTATTTTCGACTACATGCGGTTATGCGTATTGGTAGTTGGTTTGGCATTGCTTATGCATAATCTTGGTTGCATGTGGCAATGTGTACAATGGATTAATTGTTGTTTTCATGCAAGGGGTCATGGTTTGTGTAGTTGATATGATCATGCATTGATGACAAGACTCTAGCTAGAATGGTGTGTATATGGTTTTTCACTCATGTGTTATATGTCTATATATAGTTGTTATGCATGTATGGTCTTGGTTATAGTATGCAGGTATAGTAGGTCAAAAATGCATTTTGAAGTAATTATATGCAATTTAGGCCTTCATGGTGCTATTGGTATGTTATGATGCTAATGTGTTGGTTGAGATAGAGAAGGAGATGCAGATCATCATAATGAGGTTGCAACATTAGACTTTTGGGATAAGAGCAGATCGTTATATAGGTAGTGTATGTTTGACATGCAAGTATGTAAGTTAAGGATTGTTATATGCATTAGGGTTATATACATTAGGTTTATGAACATGTATTTGATGTTATGGTTACATTCATGATAGATGTTGTTTGATTAATGTAGTTGTATGCATTGTGATTGTTGTTTTATATTACATAACCTGATGATTACACTATATGTTGTTGATGATTATGTTATAGGTTAACTTGTTGATTGATATATGATAGCTTGATGGTTCAGTTTTATGTTGTTGATGAGCATGATATATAGCTTATTGTTGTTACATGCTATTAACTTGATGATTAGAGTTATTACATTCAGATCTTGATGTTGTAATTTGAATTGGTCATATGTGTGATGGTTATGTTGATTGCATTGGAGATCTTGATGTTATATGTATTATGTTAACCTGGTCTGACCTATGTAGATGGTTATGGTTGCAATACTCAGGTATGAGCCGACATATCTTGATATGGTGTTGTACTAATCTAGACTGATCATACATATGTGATTGTTATGCATGAATGACAAATTCTTATAAGCTTATGATGTGAACATATTAGTTAGTTATTGTTATGGATAACATGATTTATGTTTGAATTGATATGTTGTGAAGTTATATTGTGCTAACTAGATTGTGTTAGTGTCAGTCTTTGCAGCCTTCCTCCAACGATCAAACATGGTCTTACGAAGTGATTTTAAGGTGTCAAGGTCAAATTTTGTCATTTCAGTGAGTCTTCAAGTAAAATTTGGTCACTAGGTATTAGGTCTAGGGTTTGCTTTTACTCCTTTCAAAGTTGCCCAAATGTCATTCCATGTAACCATACAACTGAGTGTACCATCATTCAAAGGGTTTTCATCATCATGTCAGGTTCTAATGGGTCATTTTACACCTTGTTCATGCTTCAGCCACGCCTAGGTAAGGTTCATTTCCCTCTCCTAGGGTTTTGAAGGCAATTTCTCTTGAATGGTCAAATCATCGGAAAAAATTGTATCCTGATGTTCATACACCTTCCCCTATCCTTAATGTACCTTATTAAACACTTCCCATCACTGAGATCCCCCAAATTCTTCATTTTCGCAAAAACCCTAGTTTCTTGCTTCAACTTGGCAATTTTCTAGGCTAGGCATGTGTTTTTCCCTTTTGGACCCCTTCCCCTCACTCAATATTTGAAATTCTACTTTCCCCTGTGTCCTAACATCCCTCCCTACTACTCAAAATTTCCTCAAGAATTTAGAAGCCCCTTATCCCCTTCATTTCGGTTCATTTCAACGAATCCGCTGTTCCACACATCGGGGTAGGTTTTACTCAAATGATGTTTCTGAGAAATAAAAGATGAATTTGGGAAAACTAAGAGAGGTTTTTGTCCAAAATAGTCTAAGGAAGAACATACTCCTTCAATTTTTACACAGGTGTCATGGTTTTAGAGAAATGTCAAAAATATAGTTTCCTTGGGAGAATTGATGCACCTTTGAAGTGAACTTGGGAAAATCAAGTTTTCTCCTAGCTTGGTTGGCCAAATTACTTGCTTGATGAGTCAAATGATAGCTAGACGCAAAGATATTTCCAATGAGCTATCATGATCTCAATTTGGAGTTGAGAAAGGCATTCAAAAGTTGACTGCAACAGCATTCTGCATTTAGGCAGCCTCATTTGGCACATTTTGACCAGTCTTGGGCGATTTGATTTTTGATAGGGAAAATGAACTCAAAATTGACAAATTATAGCTGGATTGGAAATTAGACTCAAATACCTTTCCAATGAGCTATCGTGTACCCAATTTGGACAATGGGACGGCCTCCAAAGGTCTCCTGGAAAAAGCACTATGCATAGGGAAGGCGCGGCACATTGGCAGCAATTTCCAATGTAAATTTACACTGGCATCGCGCTTTGGGCTAAAAAGCCTGATTTCTCTCACAAACTCCCAAAAATTGCCAAAATCACTCAACTCTTCTAGTGTGCAAGTAATTTAAGCCCTCTTCCTTGCTAGTGAAGGAATTTTTCATACAATTTATGGTGGTTGTGTAAAAGAAAATTCAAACCCTAATACCTTGCAATTTTTGCTCACAAACAAGTTCTTAGGGTTTGTAGTTGGTGTTTTTGTTGCCAAATTCCATTCCCTCACTTCCACACTCTTTGTTTCCCACATTTATTTTCTAGTTTCATCCCCATATCCCTAATTCCCATATCCCTAAATTCACTAACCCTATATTCCTAACTCCCACTATCCCAAACCCTAGCTACACATTCCTAAACCCTAATTGTTATCCTAAAGTCTAAAAACTATCCCTAAAACCATTCTATTCCCCAAATTCTAGTCAGAAACATTTCTAAAACCCCTCTTACCCTCTCTCTCCACAGTCCCTCATACATTCTTACCCTTGGAGGCAGAAAACTAAAATCACCATAAATCTCATCAAGAAACCTCACACATTAGCAAGCATCGGGAGTCTTGGCTCGAGAGAGTCAAAATCCACTTGGAGAAACTGGTAGACAAGGCTGATAGAGACAAGGCATTTTTGAGACACATGGCTTTCCACTACATGGCAAGGAACAATGTTTGGAAGGCACGAATAAGGAATCTAAAGGGAAAATTAAAGAAGGGAATAAGGAAGAAAAAGAGGCAAAAGGAGCATGATCGTCTTTGGATATTGGCCAAAGCCTCTTTAGCCCAGCATGATACTTGATAAAGAAGGTCCAGCCCAAATTTCAAGAAATTTGGAGAAATTTTTTACATTTTGAAATTTTTTGCACTAAAAAATAGGCTTTTCCTCCCTATGCGCCACGCCACGTGGCGCGTGCTTTTGCTAGAGGGCTCGAAATCCAAAAAACATTGCATTTCTAGATTTTCCATGATAAATTATGTTTTCCTACCTATGGAAAAGAAATTTGGGCAGGTTTTGAGCCCTCAAAAGGTCAAAAAACACTCAAAAAATGACCTCACTGCCCCTATTTTGACACACAGGAAGGAGTCTTGGGAGATTGAAGTTTTGGTGGGGTAAATGACATCCAAATACAGAAATTCTACTTGGGTTGGAAAGCAAACAGGCATGGCTTTCCAACAAGCTATCTTGGGCTCAATTTGTACTTTGAGAAGTGCCTCAAATTCAGCTTCAAAGTGGCGCAATGCATAGAGAATCAGGCGCAGCGCATAGAGGATTTTTGCCTATTTTTCACTGTTTAGCTTAGAAATTCACCTAGTTTTGACCAGTTTTTCCTTTTGATGTTACTCTCAGTCTTTCATGATGTAATTCGATAACCATGATGTAATATTGGCACATTTTTACTTGATCTAGAGGATTCATTCACTAAAAAGTGAAAATTAAATGAATGAATCAGTTTCCTAGCATATAGAGGTAAGTTGTTTGCCTACCTAGATTTCAGTTCCTTGTTTAGAATTGGTTCAAACAGCTCCTACATGTTGGAAATAATAATGAGAGGGGGGGTGAATAATTATTATCAATTTCTTTTCAATATATTTATGCTTTGAATTATTCTTCAGATATTGTATGTCAGTACCATAAAATAATGAGCATGAACTAGAAAAACAGATAGTCACACCAAAGAACACCAGATATAAGGTGGAAACCCAATGTGGGTGAAAACCACCTGCTGCAATATGTCTCCATCTTCTTTCAATTAGAAACTCCTTTTACAATGATTTTGTACTGGTGCAGTCCTTTACCAGTACGCAGGCTGCAACCTGCAGAGAGCTACAACTCTCTCGTTTTCCAGTCTCTCCTGGAAGGGAGCTACAACCCCCTACTTCTCTTCTTTCAAGGACCACTTTCATAAATTTTCAAACTAGATCCAAGAAGATCAAATAATCATCAAGTACATGCAAATCACCCAAACTCCTTATACAATCAACCAAAGAGTCACCCAACTTCTCAGAATGCTATAAAGAGAAGGGTAAAACCAGAAATCTAAACCTATAACTCTGGAGCAATAGATAAAAGATAACCAACAAATGTTTTAGGACAAATCTGCAGTTTTTCCTTATCTGGGTTGCGTGGCTCCGCACACCGCCTTATGTTTTCCAGCGTATCCACGCAGAGAACCTTCTGCTACACTGCGTATCTCCGCACTTGGCCTTCTGTCTCGCTGCGTACTTCTACTGTGCCTTCGCACCTGTGTCTTCTGTCGCGGCGGGTACCTCTACTATGCCTCCGCACCTGCGCCTTCTGTCACGCTGTGTATCTCTATGTACCTCCGTAGCTACGCCTTCTGTCCCGCCGCGTGCCTCCGCAAATGCGCCTTCTGTCGCGCCGCGTACCTCTAATGTACCTTCGCACTTTGCCTTCTGTAGCGCCGCGTACCTTTGCACCTGCACCTTTCACTAGAATACGAACCTCCGCATCTGAACTGTGAATCGCCTGTGGACCTTTGATTTGAACTGAATTAGTAGCCCTCCAATGTGCCACTGACAGTCAGATGCACAGATCTGATCATGCCCTCGTGAGATCAAGACTTGATAGATTCACCTTCAAATTTTCTTTTATTTAGATCAAGCTTTTAACATTGATAACCCAATATTTCAGATCTTAAGATATTCAAATTGCGCTAAGAGATCTCCTTCCTTATTTATAGTCAAGCCATTATTCACACCATGGGACAAAACCATCAATAACTAATACAAGGGATCCAAACCGGGGCTAAATTAGATCCTATACCACGGGCCAAAACCATAGGATCATGGGCGACGAGCTAAATACCATGGGCCAAACATAAGAAACCCCACCTAAGCGCACTTCTCTGCCTTGAAGTGAGTGAACGGGAGGACTGCACCTTCTGAACGGATAACCTGTGGGTATGACCGCACTTCCTGGACGAAGAACCTGTGGGTCCGCACCTTTTGAACCATTCACCTACGAACCTCTTAATTTCCATCATTTTGAGAGCCTGAACAGAGTTTTTCCACTTGAGTGAGTTGTCATCAAGTACAACACCTGTATCATAGAGCCATACCAGAATCATAATGCCAACAATCTCCCCCTTTGGACTTGATGGCAACCTCAAGATCCTCAACTTCATTCTCCCCCTTTGACATCAAGGGCAAAGGGTTATGCTCCCCCTAAGAACATGCTCCCCCTGACTATAAACCAGATCTGCAAAGAGGAACCATAATCCACCAAACACCATAAATGACCATGAAAGAGATAGAGACATATTGCAGCAATATTCAGATCAACATCCATGATCTCCTTCAATATTTCCTCCATAATGCCAACAATGCATTATATGCTCCCTCTGAACCTGTGCCATTCAATCTTCGACCAATCCGCAATTCAGCAAATGTACACATATACCCCAGATGAACCTTGTGTACAACCAACAATTAGAAGAGAGTCAACAACAAGATGATGCATCAACAACCCCCAACTTTTGCCTGAGGTATTCAAAGGTCTCCCTGGGCAATGGTTTGGTGAGTATATCAGCAACTTGTTCCTTAGAAGGAACATACTCCAACTTGACCTTTTGTTCAAGCACTTGTTCCCGGAGAAAGTGATACTTGATTGGCATGTGCTTGGTCTTTGAATGCATGACTGGGTTCTTTGAAATGCTGATTGCACTTGTATTATCACATAAGATGGAGATAGGTGGTGTACAAGTGATTTGAAAATCCTGCCAGGTCTGCATCATCCAAAGGATTTGAGTGCAGCAAGATGCAGCAGCCACATATTTCGCTTCAGCTGTAGACAAAGAAATTGAACTCTGTTTCTTGCTGAACTAAGATACTAATATGGAACCCATAAAGAATGCACCACCACTTGTGCTCTTCCTGTCATCCACACTTCCGGCCCAAACTGCATTTGTATAAGCATGAAGTGTGAGATCTGTATCTCTAGGATACCATAAGCCATAGTTTTGAGTCCCTTGAAGATATTTGAAAATTCTCTTCACTGCCTGAAGATGAGTTTCCTTTGGATTTGCCTGAAATCTTCCAACTATTCCCACTGCATGCATGATGTCTAGTCGGGTGCCTGTCAAATAAAGTAGACTTCCAATCATAGATCTGTAGGTTGGTTGATGCACTGCTACTGATTCATCATTTGCACTGAGGTTACATCTTGTGACCATGGGTGTACATACTGGTTTTGCATCTTCCATACCATATTTCTTCAAAATCTTCTTGAGATACTTGGTTTGAGACAAGAAGATCCCTCCTTCATTTTGTTGGATTTGCAATCCAAGAAAATATGTCAGTTCTCCAAGCAAAGACATTTCGAATTCTTTCTGCATCACCAAGGCAAAGCTTTGACTCATAGCTTCTTCATTGCTACCAAGATAATATCATCTACATACACAACAAGTATTAGCAATTTGTCATTTTCAATTTTTATATAAATATTGCTATCTGCTGATCCTTTTGAAAAACCTTGTTGATGGAGATATTTGTCCAAACGATAGTACCAAGCCCTTGGAGCTTGTTTAAGACCATAGAGAGCCTTTTTCAGTCTGCATACAAGATTTGGATCATTTCCAAGAATGAAACCATCTGGTTGCTCAATGTATACTTCTTCTTCTAAGTCTCCATTCAGAAAGGTTGATTTCACGTCCATTTGAAATACTTTGAACTTTTGAAAGCTTGAGAGAGCAAGGAACATATGGATGGCCTCAAGTCTTGCAACAGGAGCAAAAGTTTCTTCAAAATCTATTCCTTCTTGCTGGGCATACCCTTTACAAACAAATCTGGCCTTGTTTCTAATTACTTCCCCATTTTCATTCAACTTATTCTTGAAGATCCATTTTGTCCCTATAACATTCTTATCCTTTGGTCTAGGAACCAACTCCCAAGTGTTATTCTTTTCGATCTGCTCAAGTTCTTCATCCATTGCTTTGACTCAACATTCATCTTTGCATGCCTCTCTTACATTTTGTGGTTCAGTGGAGGAGAGTAATGCCAAATAGCTTGAAGCTTCTACAATTGTTCTTCTTGTTTGTACACCTGCTTCTTTCTGCCCCAAAATCTGAGATTCTGGATGATTCTTCTGAACGTACCTTGATGGAGTCTTCTCTTCTATCCTTATATGTTCCTCTGGTGCTCCTTGAGGTTCTTCTTCTTCATCATTCTGTCTTTGAGGGTAGTCTTCATTTTCTTCAATATTTTCATGATTTACTTGCCTAGGAATGTATCCTTTTTCATCAACCACTACATTAATGTTGTCAACAATTCTTCCAAGTCTTTTATTGTAGCACTTATATGCTTTGCTGTGTGGAGAATAACCAAGAAGAATGCCTTCATCTGCTCTAGGTTCAAGTTTGCCAAATTGCTCATCAGTATTCTTAATATAGCATTTGCTCCCAAAAATTTTGAAATGCTTTACCGAAGGAGTCTCACCATACCAGAGCTCATGAGGAGTTTGAGTGTTGTTCACTCGGACATTTTTTTGTTGAGAATAACAACCGCAGCATATGTAGCTTCACCCCAGAAAGTTGTGGGAGTTCCAGACTCATCAAGCATAGAACGAGCCATTTGTTGGATTGTTCTGTTCATCCTTTCCACCACTCCATTTTGCTGAGGAGTTCTAGCTGTATAGAATTCCCTTCTTATCCCATGTTCTTCACAGAAATCGAAAAATTCATTTGTGGTAAACTCCCCACCTCTGTCAGACCTGAGGCACTTATTTTTGTAACCTAATTCATTTTCAACCAAGGCTTTGAAGGATTTGAATTTTTCGAATGCTTCATCTTTGTGCTTCAAAACTCCTAACCAAACAAACCTGGAGAAATCGTCAATGCATAATATCAAGTATTCTTCTCCTCGAGGTGACCTTGTCCTGAAAGGACCACATACATCTGTATGGACTAGTTCAAGAGGCCTACTGGCTGATCCTTCCTTCTCCGGGAAGTTGGTTATGTTGTGCTTACCAAACTGACATGATTTGCATATGGTGTTGTCTGGAATTTTGATATCTGGAAGACCACGAACTGCCTGATATTTGCATGCCTTCCTTATTTGTGAAAAGCTTAGATGCCCCAACCTCCGGTGCCATAACCAATGTTCATCATCCTTGCTCAAATAGCATTGTTGTTGTCCTTCTTCAAATATGTATAGATTATTTGGAGTTCTTCTATCTTTGATCACTATTTTCCCTCTATCAAGATCACGAACACTACATCCATTTGATCGAACTATTACCTCGGTTCCTTGATCGCACATCTGACTGACACTCAGAAGGTTATGCTTCAAGCCATCAACATACAAAACATTTCCAGCTTTGACCTTTTCTTTCAACTGAGTTGTGCCTTTTCCTTTTATAGCTGCAGGAATATCATTTCCAAAAGAAAATTTCTTTCCCTTTTCTAAAGCAGAATATGGTTCAAGTTTTTCTTTATCACCTGTCATATGCTTCGAACATCCATTGTCGATGTACCATAGATTTTCCTGTCCCTCTGCATAAAAGGCTATCCCACATCTTTCTGATTGTGGTTCCTTTATTCTCCATGTTCTAGTGCTTGAGGTTTGTTTCTTTGTCTGCTGAAACCTGCTCCTGCATTCAGAATCTTCATGACCGAAGTTATTACAAATAGAACATTCAATTTCATTTTCAATAGCCGAAAATTTGTTATAGGTCCTTTTTGTAAACCCAGTCATACTTCTTTGTTTTTGAGCTTCTCTAGTCATGATTGTTTTATATGCAACACATTGAGCTGCTTTGTGACCAAAGTTATGGCAAGAGAAACATTGGCCATTGAAGAAACTTCTGCGGTTATCAAATCTACCAGCCAAATGATTGTAATTTCTATTGTCATCCATTCTTGAAGCAAACTGAGAAGATTTTACCTGTGGCTGGTTGTAGCTTTTGTTCACCCTTAAGACAGATTGCCCCTGGTTTACCTGGTAGTCTTTGTTTGTTCTTGATGTAATTCGTCCCTGCTTTACCTGGTGATTCCTTCTTGCTACATCAAGATAACTCTTTGAGGTGGATGCTTGAGATGTTTCTCCATTATACCCCAGACCTGTCTTGTTTAGCGGAGAATGTTGTACATTGATGATCTCATCCAGAGTTTCAGATCCTTTGACAAACTTAAGATTAATATCCTTTGTTTTCTCGATTTCTTTTCTAAGGCCAACAATTTCACATTCTAACTTTTCAAGAAATTTTTCTTTTTCATCAATTTGAAATTGTAGAGTATCAATGATCACATTCTTTTCTTCTATACATGTCTTGAGTCTAGAAATCTCTTCATAAAAGCTATCCACATCTATAGAATCCATGTAATCATCATCTTCAAAGGCCATTAAAAGTTTATAGTCATTACCTCGTTCATCTTCATCACTATTTGATAGACCATCACTGTCTTCATGAGTGTAGTAGCTTTTCTTATTTGCATTCTATTTCTTGTTCCATCTAATAGGTTCCTTTCCCTTGTCGATCTTATCCTTATGAGGACATTTGGTAGCATAGTGACCTACTCTTCTACAAGCAAAGCATTTGAAGGGTAACTTACCTCTGAACCGTCCAACACCTCGTTGAAGATTTATGACAAAATTTGATTCTTCTTCTTCTTCTGACCCATGTCCTGATTCATAGTACTCTCCTTTGCCTGAAGCCTTGAAGGCAACTTCTCTCCTGTCAGATGGACCTCCTTTCCTCATTTCATAAGCAGTTAGAATTCCATGCAGTTGTGAAATTTTAAGATGTTGTAGATTCTCCTTTTCTTCTATAGCAGAAACTTTAGATTCAAACCTAGGTGACAAAGATCTTAGAACTTTTTCAACCACAACAGCCTCTTTTATTTATTCACCCAAATTTTTCATACAATTAACAATCTCATCCACACGAAGAAAATAGTTAGCCACACTTTCATCATTATACATCTTGAGATTTTCATATTGAATCCTGAGGGTTTGAAGTTTTGCACGTTTTACCTCATCATCTCCTTCATAGCTCAGAACAATCTTGTCCCATATTTCTTTTGCGGATTTATACTACATAACTTTCACAAATTCTGATTGAGATAGACATCCTAGAAGAGTATTGACTGCCTTTGCATTTGTTTCATATTTCTTCTTCTCAGCTGGATCTATAGGAGTAGCTGATGGAAAAGTATACCCTGTTTCTATGATGTCCCGGACTTCTGTACCCAAAGATTGAAGATAGGCAGTAACTCTTACCTTCCAATACATGAACTTTGTCCCATCAAAAATCGATGGCCTGATTGATGCTTCCCTGTCGTAGTTGCTCATGATGATAGATCTTCCTTCAAGCGATCAAGCTCCTTCAGAAGGACCTGCTGTGATACTAATTGTTGGAAATAATACTGAGAGGGGGGGGTGAACCAGTATTATCAAATTCTTTTCAATATATTTATACTTTGAATTATTCTTCAGATTGTATGTCAGTACCATAAAATAATGAGCATGAACTAGAAAAACAGATAGTCACACCAAAGAACCCCAGATATAAGGTGGAAACCCAATGTGGGTGAAAACCACCTGCTGCAATATGTCTCTATCTTCTTTCAATTAGAAACTCCTTTTACAATTATTTTGTACTGGTGCAGTCCTTTACCAGTACGCAGGCTGCAACCTGCAGAGAGCTACAACTCTCTCTCGTTTTCTAGTCTCTCCTGGAAGGGAGCTACAACCCCCTACTTCTCTTCTTTCAAGGACCACTTTTCATAAATTTTCAAACTGGATCCAAGAAGATCAAATAATCATCAAGTACATGCAAATCACCCAAACTCCTTATACAATCAACCAAAGAGTCACCCAACTTCTCAGAATGTTGTAAACAGAAGGGTAAAACCAGAAATCTAAACCCAGAACTCTGCAGCAATAGATAAAATATAACCAACAAATGTTTTAGGATAGATTTCCAGTTTTTCCTTATCTGGGCTGCGTGGTTTCGCACACCGGCTTATGTTTTCCAGCGTATCCATGCAGAGAACCTTCTGCTACACTGCGTATCTCCGCACTTGTCCTTCCGTCTCGCTGCATACTTCTACTCTGCCTCTGCACCTGTGTCTTCTGTCGCACCGCGTACCTCTTTTGTGCCTCCCCACCTGCGCCTTCTGTCATGCCACGTATCTCTATGTACCTCCGCAGCTATGCCTTCTGTCGCGCCGCGTGCCTCCGCAAATGCGCCTTCTGTCGCGCCGCGTGCCTCCGCAAATGCGCCTTCTGTCGCGTCGCGTACATCTAATGTACCTTCGCACTTTGCCTTCTGTAGCGCCGCGTACCTCCGCACCTGCACCTTTCACTGGACTACGAACCTCCACATCTGAACTGTAAATCGCCTACAGACCTTTGATTAGAACCGAATTGGCAGCCCTCCAATGTGCCACTGACAGTCAGATGCACAGATCTGATCATGCGCCCGTGAGATCACGTCTTGATAGATTCACCTTCAAATTTTCTTTTATTTAGATCAAGCTTTTAACATTGATAACCCAATATTTCAGATCTTAAGATATTCAAATTGCAAAGATGATTTAGCCAAGAGATCTCCTTCCCTACTTATAGTCAATCTCTTATTCACACCATGGGACAAAACCATCAATAACTAATACAAGGCATCCAAACCGGGGCTAGATTAGATCCTATACAACGGGCCAAAACCATAGGATCATGGGCGACGGGCTAAATACCATGGGCCAAACATAAGAAACCCCACCTGAGCGCGCTTCTCTGCCTTGAAGTGAGTGAACTGGGGGACCGCACCTTCTGAATGGATAACCTGCGGGTATGACCGCACTTCCTGGACAGAGAACCTGTGGGTCTGCACCTTTTGAACCATTCACCTGCGAACCTCTTAATTGCCATCATTTTGAGAGCCTGAACAGAGTTTTGCCACTTGAGTGAGTTGCCATCAAGTACAACACCTGTATCATAGAGCCATACCAGAATCATAACGCCAACACTAGAATGATGAGATCGACCCCTAGATGCATGGGAAGAAGTTAGGCTTGTCTATGTCATGTAGTTTCTCAGTCATTTTCAGTGTTGGATACTTGGGATTTCTTGGCACTCTATTGTACATTTTATTTCTGCAATTTTGGCAAAGGAAGGACCAGGGTTTTGCAGCACTTGTTGGGATCCATGTGGCTCTATGTTTTGATGGTGTGTTTCTCTATGTATTTGTAAGTTCAATGATGTTTATGTGTATCATTTTCCCTTCTCTTGTCTTCTGCAATTAAACAAATGAGTGATTAAGGTAGAATTCATTGGACTGCTATACTCTGCCTTGATATTTTGTTTAATTCTTCATGTTTTCATCTGTTTGAGGAGGACTCTTGAGACCCTCTTGCCCTCCTTGGCTCCTCACCAGTATGATTCACCCACTCATTCAATCCAAAGCATCAAAACTACTGCCCATCTTGCCCCTACCCGAACTCTGCAAAAATTTGGCCTCATCCCCAGACCCAAATTTGCCTTTCCCTTTTTTCCAACAAAACTCCCAAAATCAAATCAAATCCTTGCACTTCATACCTAGCCTAAAATTAGTTTGTATTTTAGTCATCTCAAGCCCCATAGATCATCTTTTGCTGAGATTAACCCAGAGAGATCCCTCTCCTATCCTTGTAGGGCTAGCTACGAGGCTGAGCATGGTTTGATGTGGACCTGGAACCTTTCTTTTTCAGCCTGAGGCAAATCTAGGCTCTAACATAGTGGCAACCATACTGGGGAAGAAAAATGGTTTGCTTGTTAGTGTTATTTGTTTTATAAGCTATAGACGGAGCCTGAAGTTATGCCAGGTAGCCTTCGAAACGCTCTTGCTTTGCATTAGCGCAAGTAGATAAACGCTACTTAAGTCAATCTCTGGTCTAGCTTGTGAACGTGACACTTGACTTGTGAATTACCCCCAGTACATCAGATCATTCTAGACTTTGGGTGATGAGTCTAGAATTTGATAGACTGAAATCATTCACCTGGCAACTTCATTCATTGAAAAATCTAGAGATCAATGCTTCATGGTGACTCTACTGCAGGAAAATTAGTAGCTTTAAGATTTTCAAGATGGAACGGGTTGCAAGAAGATACGCTCCCATGAGCCGAGATCACATTCCAGGTTTTCCAAATAAAATTCCAAAGGTAAATTGGCAAAGAATTTGCCTATGTTTAAAGATGATAATAGGAATCATGCTGCTTTACATCTGGTTAGATTTCACATACACATTCGCAAGTTGAAGGTTGATTTTCCCGAAGATTGCTTGATGAAAATATTCATGGCCACTCTGGAAGGTGAAGCTCAAACTTGGTATGAAAGTTTTCCACCTGCTTGTATTTACTATTTGGAGGATTTTCATACCATGTTCTTTGAAAGGTATAAAGAATTTTATCCATCATTAAATTTAGTCCAAGAAATGTTGTAGCCATGTTCATAGTTTTATTGAAAATCTTGAAAAGGTTTATGAAGATGATGACTTCATGGATGATGAGATCATGGAGGCCAAGGATAATTTTAGGGGTGAATGTTCGCCCTTTGGGGGAATTAAGGGGTTTTAAATTTTTAGTGGACGAATATTTTGTATCATAGTACATTTTTACAAATCACCTCAAATAGCCCACCTTATTTTAAGGGAGAGGGTAAAAAAGGTAAATTTAGCCCTTGAAATTAGGACTTACAACCTTCCATTCCCCCATTTTCAAGAATAGGTTTTATTTAAGTGAATCCAATCGCCCATTTTCAAGAATAGGTTTTATTTAAGTGAATCCTATGGGCCAAATACCATATTTATAAAAGAGGTATGGTAAATTAATAAAAATATAAATAAATGAGAGGTATGGTAAATAAATAAAACATTTTTTATATTTACTCCATAAGTCACCTTATATACATGTAAGGGTGTAAACAAATAAAATATAAGTAAAGTGGAGGTATGGTAAATAAATAAAACGTCTTTTTATACTTACTTAAAAAGGTATGGTAAATAAATAAAAATATAAATAAACTAGACGTATCGTAAATAAATAAAACCTCTTTTTATATTTAGTCCATAACCCTCGTTCTATTTATGAAGGCTCAAGAAAGAGGTTTTATTTAAGTGAATCTTATGGGCCAAATACCATATTTGTAAAAGAGGTATGGTAAATTAATAAAAATATAAATAAACAAGAGGTATGGTAAACAAATAAAACATTTTTTTTTATATTTACTCCATAAGTCACCTTATATTTACGAACACTCAAAAAATGGGTTATATTTAGGTGAAACCTATGGCCAAAATACTATGGGACAAATACCATGGACTAGATTGTTATTAATACCATGCAAAAAACCATTATTAACCCTAATATTAGAATTAATAAAAATAAAAATGGCACATGGTATTGACCCATGGTATTTACCAAAATGGCACATGGTATTGACCCATGGTATTCACCTGGAATGTAGCCTATTTAAATGGGGGAATTAAACCAGCATGTAGCCTATGCTAAGATTCACTAGGACTTTACAAAGTTTTATTATTTAGTGAAAGACTCGCCAAGATCTTACAAAATTTTATAATTGAGTAAAATATTCGCCATGCCTGGTGAGAGATTCGCCAAAAAATTATATATACATATTATATTATTGATAAAATCGCCTTCCATTTTTCCTATATACCATGGAGATTCACCCATTTATTATATTTATAAATTTGGGGGGGTTCTTAAAATTTTCCCTGATGGAGGCCCTGTATGAAAATCCATTTCAGTAGCATAAAAAGAGCTTAGAAGATACTCATCAAGATGCTCAGGAAACTTTGCAGCCGGATCAAGATCTTAGCACAGTGGGAACTGATGAAAGAAAGGGTTCTATTTCAGATCTTTCCATAGAAGAAGACAACATGCAGCGAAATCAAGTTTCAATTTCAGAATGTGATAAAGTCATGTCAACTATTTCAGATCTAGATTCAGATCGTGATGATGAAGACAACCTTGTTTTGAATCCCATGAAGGAGAGCTCTGCTGTTGAGATCATCTGGAATGAAGAAGACAGAGTTATTGAACAAAGCCTTCATGAGGAGGTAATCTAGTCATTTCATGAAAAACAAGATGAGATCTTTGTTCAAGTAAGTGAAAAATCTTCTTTCGATAACTCAGTGATAAAGGATAATTTGATTGCCATGTCATATGAAGATGATCAACAATGTTTCCATATTTCAAAAGATCAGGACTGTCATTCAGGTTTGTCATGTTTTGAAATGTTATTTCAAGAAGATAGTAATCGCTTGAGCAAAACAAAACAAAAAGTATTATCTCCCTTGTCTGAAGATGAGATAGATCAACTCTTGAAAGGTAATGTTACAACCCAAGCTAAAGCAGATTTGCAATGCACAAATGGTCAAGAAAGTGTTGGTGAAACTTCTTCCTCTTTTGAAAATGATGACGGTCTTGTAATCAGTTTTATAGATCAATAAACAAATAATATTTTCTTTCACAAAGATGATAAGGCTGTCATGTTTGATAATCTTGAATATTGTTTTTTGTTTAAGAATGACCTAGACCATGAAGTTGAGGAATATGAGCTTGAGAGAGACAATATGCTAGAATTTCTCAGGGTCAAGGAATTTACAGCTAACACTCAGATGGCAGAAGCTTATTCCTCTCTATGCCTTCCTACCACTCAGCAACCAGTGGTTCTTTCAGGTCAGAATGAAGGGAGTACTTGTATTTTTGCTACTGGATCTCAAGACAAGCTAGTGCTTCAGAATTTTCAAGATCCTTTCGGCATTCTTTTGCGAGCACCTGAGAATATGAATGTTGGCTGGTTCGTTACCATAAGCCTTAGTTTCAGTGGTTATTGTGAGTTGCCTACAGGTTCATCGTTCCACCTGCTCAAGAAGAGTGAGAGCAGAAATTTGGTATGTAGCCATCTGTTGGATTGGTTACATTGGAAAGCTCATTACACATGATTGTACATATTTCATTAGTATGCAGGTGGTTGTCATCATGATTTGAAATCTTGATGGACTACTGCCCTTCAATAAGCTTTGTAAGTTCTTGCTTTAGTTAAGTTAGTCATGAGTCATTTGTGAGTCAGTTTTCAGTCTTCTTGTTAAGTTAGTTTGTGTTGGTTTTCAGTCATGCATTTTAGCTCGAGTTTTGACTCCATTGCCCAATGGATGAAGGCACTGTCTGCTCTCCCAAAGATCTACTGTTTTTGGCACCTCCAAGGAGCTACCATCCCCATTGGAGCCAATGTTAGTGTCAGTCTTTGCAGCCTTCCTCCAATGATCAAACATGCTCTTATGAAGTGATTTTAAGGTGTCAAGGTCAAATTTTGTCATTTCAGTGAGTCTTCAAGTAAAATTTGGTCACTAGGTATTAGGTCTAGGGTTTGCTTTTACTCCTTTCAAAGTTGTCCAAATGTCATTCCATGTCGCCATACAGCTAAGTGTACCATCATTCAGAGGGTTTTCATCATCATGTTAGGTTCTAATGGGTCATTTTACACCTTGTTCATGCTTCAGTCGTGCCTAGGTAAGGTTCATTTCCCTCTCCTAGGGTTTTGAAGGCAATTTCTCTTGAATGGTAAAATCATCGGCAAAACATGTATCCTGATGTTCATACACCTTCCTCTATCCTTAATGTACCTTATTAAACACTTCCCATAACTGAGATCCCACAAATTCCTCATTTTCGCACAAACCCTAGTTTCTTGCTACAACTTGGCAATTTTCTAGGCTAGGCCTGTGTTTTTCCCTTTTGGATCCCTTCTCCTCACTCAATCTTTGAAATTCCACTTTACCCTATGTCCTAACATCCCTCCCTACTTCTCAAAATTTCCTCAAGAATTTAGAAGCCCCTTATCCCCTTCATTTCGGTTCATTTCAACAAATCCCCTGTTCCACACATCGGGGTAGGTTTTACTCAAATGATGTTTCGGAGCAATAAAAGATGCATTTGGGAAAACTGAGAGAGGTTTTTGTCCAAAATAGTCCAAGTAACAAAATATCCTTCACGTTTTACACAGGTGTCATGGTTTTATAGAAATGTCAAAAATACAGTTTCCTTGGGAGAATTGATGCACCTCTGAAGTGACCTTGGGAAAATCAAGTTTTCTCCTAGCTTGGTTGGCCAAATGACTTTCTTGATGAGTCAAATGATAACTACACACAAATATATTTCCAATGAGCTATCATGAGATCAATTTGGAGTTTAGGAAGGCATTCAAAAGTTGAATGCAAACAGCACTCTGCCTTTAGGCAGCCTCATTTGGCACATCTTGACCAGTCTTGGGAGATTTGATCTTTGATAGGGAAAATGAACTCCAAATTAAAAAATTCTAGTTCGTTGGAAATTAGACTCAAAGACCTTTCGAACGAGCTATCCTGTATGCAATTTGGACAATGATAAGGCCTCCAAAAGTCTCCTGGAAAAAGCGCTACGCATAGGGAAGGCGCGGTGCATTGGGTAGCAATTTCCAGTGTAACTTTACACTGGTGCGACGCATAGGGAAGGTGCAGCGTATTGGGCTAAAAAGAATGATTTCTCTCAAAAACTCCCTCAAATTTCCAAAATCACTCAACTCTTCTAGTGTGCAAGTAATTTATGCCCTCTTCCTTGCTATAGAAGGAGTTTTTCATACAATTTATGGTGGTTATGTAAAAGAAAATTCAAACCCTAATACCTTGCAAGTTTGTGCTCACAAACAAGTGCTTAGGGTTTGTAGTTGGTGTTTTTGTTGCCAAATTCCATTCCCTCACTTCCACACTCTTTTTTTCCCACATTCATTTTCTAGTTTCATCCCCATATCCCTAATTCCCATATCCGTAAATTCACTAACCCTATATTCCTAACTCCCACTATCCCAAACCCTAGCTACACATTCCTAAACCCTAATTGTTATCCTACAATCTAAAAACTATCCATAAAACCCTTCTATTCCCCAAATCACAGTTAGAAACATTTCTAAAACCCCTCTTACCCTCTCTCTCCACAGTCCCTCATACATTCTTACCCTTAGAGGCAGAAAACTAAAATCACCATAAATCTCATCAAGAAACCTCACACATTAGCAAGCATCGAGAGTCTTGGCTTGAGAGAGTCAACATCCACTTGGAGAAACTATTGGACAAAGCTGATAGAGACAAGGAATTTTTGAGACACATGGCTTTCCACTACATGGCACGGAACAAAGTTTGCAAGGCACGAATAAGGAATCTAAAGGCAAAATTAAAGAAGGCAATAAGGAAGAAAAAGAGGCAAAAGGAGCATGATCGTCTTCAGATATTGGCTGAAGCCTCTTTAGCCCAGCATGATACTTGATAAAGAAGGTCCAACCCAAATTTGAAGAAATTTGGAGCAATTTTTGACATTTTGAAAATTTTTGCACTAAAAAACAGGGGTTTCCTCCCTATGCACCGCGCCACGTGGCGCGCGCTTTTGCTAGAGGGCTCCAAATCCAAAAAAAAATTCATTTCTAGATTTTTCATGATAAATTATGTTTTCTTACCTATGGCCAAGAAATTTGGGAAGGTTTTGAGCCCTCAAAAGGTCAAAAAACACTCAAAAAATGACCTCACTACTATTTTGACACACAGGAAGTAGTCTTGGGATATTGAAGTTTTGGAGGGGCAAATGACATCCAAATCCAGAAATTCCACTTGGGGTGGAAAGTAGACGGGCAAGGATTTCCAAAAAGCTATCTTGGGATCAATTTGAACTTCAGGAAGTGCCTCAAATTCAGCTCCAAAGTGGCGCGCTGCATAGAGAATCAGGCGCAACGCATAGAGGATTTTTGCCTATTTTTCACTGTTCAGCTCAGAAATTTGCCCAGTTTTGACTAGTTCTGCTTTTTGATGTTAATCTCAATATTTCATGATATAATTTGATAACCATGATGTAATATTGGCACATTTTTAATTTTTCTAGAGGATTCATTCACTAAAAAGTGAAAGTTAAATGAATGAATCAGTTTCCTAGCATATAGAGGTAAGTTGTTTGACTACCTAGATTTTAGTTCCTTATTTAGAATTGGTTCAAACAGCTCCTATAATGATGAGATCGACCCCTAGAGGAATGGGAAGGAGTTAAGCTTGTCTATATCATGTAATTTCTTAGTCATTTTCAGGGTTGGATACTTGGGATTGCGTGGCACTCTATTGTACATTTTATTTCTGCAATTTTGGCAAAGGAAGGACCAGGGTTTTGTAGCACTTGTTGGGATCCATGTGGCTCTATGTTTTGATGGTGTGTTTCTCTATGTATTTGTAAGTTCACTGATGTTTATGTGTATCATTTTCCCTTCTCTTGTTTTCTAGAATTAAACAAATGAGTGATTAAGGTAGAATTCGTTGGACTGCTATGCTCTGCCTTCATATTTTGTTTAATTCTTCATGTTTTCATCTGTTTGAGGAGGACTCTTGAGACCCTCTTGCCCTCCTTGGCTCTTCACCAGTTTGATTCACCCATTCATTCAATCCAAAGCATCAAAACTATTGCCTATCTTGCCCCTACCTGAACTCTGCAAAAATTTGGCCTCATCCCCAGACCCAAATTTGCCTTTCCCTTTTTTCCAACAAAACTCCAAAAATCAAATCAAATCCTTGCACTTCATACCTAGCCTAAAATTAGTTTGTATTTTAGTCATCTCAAGCCCCATAGATCATCTTTTGCTGAGATTGACCCGGAGAGAGCCCTCTCCTGTCCTCGTAGGGCTAGCTACGAGGCTGAGCGTGGTTTGATGTGGACTTGGAACCTTGCCTTTTCAGCCTGAGGAAATTCTAGGCTCTAACAGATTGATTATGCAGAAAACCTCCCTTGAGGTACACTAAGGTATGAGTTTTCTTATGTATTATACTTGGTGTTTCATAGTTGATTATGTCGTATATTTGGTATTTGAGTGTTTTAGTGCCTATTATGTTGTCTAATTGATTTATTTAACATGGTATGTTTGCGAGTTGGTTGAATGTTTGATGAATTGCATAATATGAGTATGTGTTCCAATGATCTTGTTCGGAGATGATTGTACTAAAATATATGCATTGAGACAATTGATATGTACTTGAGTAAAGTAGGTGATAGTTCTAGTATTATGACTGATGACTATGAGTTGACTAAGGATTATGACATGATTGTTAGTCTTGGTAACGGTTGATTTCAAATTAATAGATATGATTGTCTGATATTTTGCACATGTGGTTGACATGAGTGAGCATTTGTAGGGTAACATGCTTGGTATTATCATGACAAGGTAATAGTTGATGTGTCTATATAAATAACATTTGGTTGGTGTGACAACACATAGAAAGCCTTGATTCCAACAAGGTAAATAGGTAAAAGAACGGAATTGGGAAAGAATTCCTTTGGCTATGTTTGGAAACCCTAATTTCAAATGAATGAGTGATTTTCACACAGGAAGTCTTCTTAACCTCGATTTTATCTGACATTATGTGGATATGTGCTATATTCATGAACATGTACTTGACAGGTATATTAGCTAGCCTTTAGCTATAGGTGGGTCTATTAAAGGATTGGAGTCCCTTGAGAGATGGCGTTGATGTGTTCAGTTGCAAGCAGTGTGCTTGGCACAATTAGATGAGGTAACTAATGTATTATTATGTTTAATTATACATTGACAATTATGTGTTTATGGAAGCATGATGCAGGGAGTTGGCAAGAGAGGTTACCATGAAATATTTAAGAAGGCTTGGGTTGAGCTTTCGCTGGGAACCATGGGAATTGAGTCATGGTGGTTTTTGTTAGTCTTGTGCTTTTGGTATTTTATGAATTGTTGAGCTTGATTTGTAACTTTTCTTATGTCTAGTGTATGTCATACCACTTTGTTTGTGGAGTCATGTTGTTATTGATTTTTATGGTCTTATTCTTGTTAATTTATTGTCTTGCCTTTTACGTTTTGAGTCTTGGGAATTGGTTGGGAAAGAGGAAAGTTGGTGGAAATCGGGAGAGATGTGTGGTACCCAACCGATGATATAAGACCTAGATTAAGATTTGTTCATGAGTAAGCACATCAGAAGGTAAGACTATGACAGTTGGTTGGACTGGTTGGGTCCATCGTGGTAAATGGACAGTAGCAGTGTAGACACAAGAAAGGTAACATGAAAAGGTAAAGTAAATGGATTTGAGGTGTTATATTCTTTGGCTATGTTGGGAACTATTTCTCTCAATTCCTGTGCATAAATAAGTTCTCTTAACCTAGACCTTATATTATCTAGTAATTATTTTATGATCATGATTATGTTGAAGTTTATATATGTATATATGTATGAGTGTATGTCGTTGTCTGACAGGATCACGATTGTTTTATGATAACGTTTATATATGTATGTATGTATCCATGTATCTATGTTACTCTCTAACAGGGTTGTCATGGATCATTCTTGTGGAGGAATCATTGCTTATGCAGGAGAACAACATGAAGAGGTTCTTGGTCTTATGAGGAATCAATTGGGAAGAATAGTCACGACAAATATACGAGGTCAGGAGCATGTGGATATGATTTGATATTGTATACTTGTATTATGCCTATGTGTATGTTATAACAGGTAATGTTGAAGGATACATCAACAAAGTGAAAGTAGTGTGCTATGTAGTATGCTAGGGTAGGCATGGATGAGATACCAGAAGCAAGGTTTCTTGGTAAGGGCAGTGTGTTTTTGGATGTATCGTACTATTGTTGAGCATACATTGTATATGTTGTACATGTTGCATCTATGATGTGTGCACTTATGGTGTTGTGTATACATAGCATGTGTACATGTTATTTATGCAATGTTATGTGCAGGATGGTACAAATAGGGTTGTGTGAATATTTCATATGGGGTGTTATATACATATTGTACTATCTTCATGATGTATATGCAGTGTGTGTGAATATGTTGCTCTATGCATGTTGGATATGCAGTATTTGTGTACAGATGATGCTATGTACATGTTGGATATGCATTGCTATGTACACGTGGTGTTGTGTGCATGTTGTATGTATGGTGCTATGTACATATGGTGTTGTGTGAATGATTGCAAAAGTGGTGTTGTGAGCATGTGGTGTCATGTACATGTTGTACATAAGGTGCTATTAGCATGTGGTGTTGTGTACATGTGGTGGATGTGATGCTATGTACATATGGTGTCATGTACACATCGTGCATGTGGTATTGTGTACACGTTGTATAGTGGTGTAGTGTACATGTGGCATTATGTACACATTGTGAAGGTGGCGCCATGTACATGTGTTTTGGTGGACATGTTGTGTAGGTGGTACTGTGTACATGCTATACATATGGTACTGGTGCACGTGTGGTATTGTGTGCATGTATTACATGTTGTGTTGAGGGCATGTGGTATTATGTATGTGCATTATGTAGCCATGGTATTGTGGAATGTGTAGTCGTTGTGTGGTACTCTATGTAGGTACATGTATTGGGTGGTATTTCACATCTTGTATAGATGGATGCATTATATTGTATACACTGGGTGTATGTGTATGTGTTGTATGTCAGGTGTAGATGCATGTATTGCATGGTGTGATATGTCATGTAGTTGTATGTGTGTGATGCACACTATGTGTCTATACACATGCTTTAAGAGAAGGCACTAGGTGTTTGTCAGGTCTAGAAACTAAGCCGGGGTGTGTATGGAATAAAGGTGAAGGTAGAAGCTATGGATTGATGAAACGATAAGTATCAACATTTTATTTCAGTTTTATTATGCATGTGATCTATGACTTTGGTTGATTTATATTTTTTTATCTATCATGGTTGTGTTTGAGCTAACCTAATGTGATATCTTTATATATGTCGATTTCGTCAAATATGCTAGTTTGACTTGTTGTGACAGGAAGTGAACAATATTGCAAATGTACCTTATTGACAAGCTACCAATGAGGTATGATGTGAATTTATTTCAAATCTAATGGAAGTTATGTGCATGGTACTGGAAATACGAAAATGCCTGGTTAGGTGGTTAAAATCAACTGCAAGAATTGAAAACAACAACAAGAGAAATTGGAACATACAACATGATGTTGGTAAAGCACTTCAGGAGTAGGGCCATTGTGGGAAACTGGTACCCAATATTGTCCATTGATTGCCATGAGCATGCTATGACCAGCATGATGTGTTGAGGCAGGTATATGCCTTGGTTTTGTATCTTTCAATGTGAGGAAGCATTTCCAAGGGATGGACTGCCCAGGATGGGGGTGCCAATGGAACTTGGAAGGTCAGTGACTACACGGAAGGGGTGACTGGATTCTCGAGGGACTGTGTAGTAGAGAACGGAAGGTCATAGATGGATTTGTTTTGGTTATTAGCATTTCTAGATGGAATCAGATGCACATTGGGAGTTCACCCTGGAACAATGAGATGGTAACTGTTTGTTGAGGGGACAAGTGGTGCAGGATTATAGTGCTAGACATTAGATGCAGATTTGACTTTGCAGTGGATTTTGTACTTCCTGGGAAGGAGTTGGATCCTGGTATTACTTTGAGGGTGGAGGTTTGAGCCTCTAGATTCCCTTATTTGTAGTTTCATGATCCGGATTATCCACAGTTTCTAGTTCATTTTGCCAACGTTTCAAACCCCAAAGGGGATCCATCATCAGGACAAATCAGAAAGAATATGAATGAAAAATTATTGAGAGAAGAGAGCCTTGCGACCTGGATATAAATAAACCAAGAACCCTAATTTTATAAAGGCCGACACATGATTCTTGATTTTTATTAATTATTATTTTATTTTTATTTATTATTTTCCTTTATAATAATTACATAATTTTTTTTATAAAATTCTATCTATAACAGTTTTATAAAAATTTTAATTAATTATTTAATTATTCCTTATTAGTCTTAATTGATTAATTCTTTTTTACTTAATTAATTAATTTACATTAAATTATTTTAACCTTCCTTCAATTAATTAATTATTGATTAATCAATTAATTAATTGATTAATTAATTAATTAATTAATTAACTAATTACTTAACTCATCAAATTAATTAATTTATTAATTTTTAATCATTTATTTTTATTCGATTAATAAATTGATTAATTAATAAATTTGTTTTCAATTAATAAAATAAATTTGTTTTTAATCAATTAATAAGTCCATTAAATTTAATTAAAATCCAATTAAAATTGTTAAAGAAATTAATTAATAATACTAAAGCTCTAATTCTTATTCCTTTAAAAAAAATTTATTCCAATTGAATTTTTATTTGATTAGAATTATTATTTCATTTAAAGAAATTTTATTTCATTTAAATTTGATTAAAATTTTTAATTTCTCTCTCTAATTAATAGATTAAATCAAATTAATTTATTAATTTATATTGTTTAATTGATTTTGATTTTTGAATTTAATTAAAATCAATAAATTCATGCTACATCCTAATGCTTTAATTTAATATAATTCTAAATTTTCTATTTGATTGATATTTATTCGATTAAAATCTTAATTACATCTTATCCTTATTAATTAAATTTTTATAATCAAAGTTATTTTTAGTTTATATATATATATATATATATATATATATTTGAAAGGATATGATTAATTTCATATTTTATTTTATTTAAGAATTAAATCATTAATTTAATTAATATAATTAATTAAATTAATTTAATTAATATAATTAATTAAATTAATTAAATTAAATTAAATTAATTAGATTAATTTGTTTTAATTGTTTTAAATTAAACTTCCGAAATGAAAGACCCCTTATTTCCGATCTTATGCTTCCAAGGGTCCAGGGGGGGGTTTATTAGAGGAAGCCAATTTCCACTGATTTCACTCCCATTGTCCCTATTGACGTTCTGAGGAAATTTCATAATTTCAATGGCCTCTCTGATTTTTCTTTTATGATAGTTGTCCTCTCTTGCAATTACCTTGGCGTCTTCCAAACACACATGATGTTTGGTCTTGGACGAGTGCTCTGCAAGTGCCAATGTGCAGGATCTTTCATTCTTTATGTCAGCGGCATGCTCTTTAAGTCTTATTTTCAGATACAGACCTGTTTCCCCAATATAACTCTTGCCACATGAGCAATCGATCTTGTACACTCCCTTGAGTTGTTGTCGATCAATGTTATCCTTAACCGACCTCATCATTTGCCTTATCGTTCCACATGTTGTAAATTGAGTGTCTATGTTATTCTTCCTTAAAATTTTTGCAATCTTATCTGTAATCCCTTGGATGAATGGAAGGTAATTCCCTTATTGCTGATGCAGGCATCATATTATTTTATTTGTTGGTTGAGAAAATGTGCATATGTGTATACGTATATGTCATTATTTTAAATACCATAATGAGCTATGTTATAAAGCTCCAGTATGCGGTATGTTGTCAAGTTGTCATGATGTTTTTATTTTCAGCAGATCTTTCACTGTAAATACTGCAATGAGCTGTGTTGTGAAGCTCCATGGGTAGTATTCTTTGTTTCCAGTATTCTTTTTGGTTATAAGTGTCATTTAACAAAAAGGACGTGTTCCCCCAAGGGGAGGGTTCTATAACAACCCTGGTGAAAATTCCATGTAAAAATATATAAATACAACGAATGATGGGACACGTATTCCAAGCTGGATGGTGGGCAAGGCGTCCTAGGGGGTTTTCATTTGGTTGTTTATGGTTAAGGAATTTGGCTAAGGAAATGAATAAGCCATTAAAGAGGCAAAATAGAATTTTTGGGACATTTAATTATGAAAATAATGGAAATTAGGGGAAAAGGAAGGTGAAAGGTCACATGTTGCATGTGAGGAGGAAATTAAAAGAAAATAATGGAAAATGAAGAAAATAGAGGTCTCATTAATGAAAAGGCTTCTAAGGATCAGTGGGAAAGACTGGTCAGTTTAGCTTTCGAGCTCTCTCATTATTCTCTCTCTCTCTCTCTCATACTCTTGGTCACTTAGAGTTTTCTTGGAGCACTTTGGCATTGGAGAAAGAAAGGAAAAGAAGGTAAGAGGAAGCAAAGATAAATTAGGGAAAGCCAAGATCAAGTAGCTACAACATGCTTCATTACAGGTATCAACATACATGCATATTTTCCTTGTTATATTTGGCATGCATGGGATTGCATGTGTTTTGTTTCTACCATGGCATGGGTTTTTCCAAGTGTGACATTAGCCTAGCCTTACCATTTCTTGACAGCTTTGATGAGATGGGTTCTCTCATGCATTTTGTGGGGGGTGGTCGGATTGGATTCGAAGCTAAGTGGGGTGGATCTATGAATTGACAAACACATGGTGGTAGTGATCCCTAAACCAGACTGAGGATGCATGAAGCTACTAGCCTAGTCCCCTGAACCAAACTGTGGGTTGTGGTAAAGCTAGATTGTGTCCCTCGGTGGGCCTAGGAATCCTTGCTAGGGAATGGCAGGATATACGATAAAGCCAAGAGGTGGATTTTCTCTCTGTTGGGCCTAGTGATTTTAGGATGGAATGCACAATAAAGCCTAGAAAGTATGTCTCGATGTAGGGCCTAGTGATCCCTCGATCAAACTACGGATGCACGGTAAAGCCTGTGTGACTAGGAGGCACTCAAATTCCTCGCAGTGTAGGCAGAGAACTCTGGTGTCATCCACATCGATTGGTTTTTTTGATGTGTTCTATGAGTCCCACATTCATGCTTGCAATATGGCATGGGGGTGATTGGCTGAAGAAAAACTTGGCTTAGCCAATCTATGGTCAGATGGAACGTGGTAGTCCCATCACCAGTTGGTTCATTGCATTTATTAATGAGAAATTCATTCCCTTGATTTTCATGTGCAAATGTATTGATATATATATATATATGGATTTTGATGGCTGATATGTCCATTGTATTTCTATTCCTATTTTTCTGGTTATATGTATATTTTATGGCAGTAGCTATGTTTGTCTCTCAGCATGTTTTTACTTTTGTTTGGATGGATATTATATTTATGACCCAATAAGTGATAAGGCATAAAAAGACACGAGGAAACAATCATTCATCGCGATTCTTAGATAAGTATGAGATCCCTATACTTAATTATGTTGTTTACACATGTAGGTTACATGTTGATGATATGTTTGACGAAATACTTGTCATGGCTACTATGGGTCTGGTTATTATTTTGTTCATATTATTGCTTTTGTATCCTTGTTACCTTGTATCCTTACCAATTCTAAATGATCATTCCATTCTGGGCAGTGTCCTGGGCTCTGGGCCGAAGAAGGTAGCTCAAGTCCTCGAATGCCAGCATTAGTGTTGAGACTAACTCGCTTGGGAAGCGTCTGGGGAGGATTATAAAGAACCATTGTAGTGTCTGGGGAGCATTAGTCCTGAAACTAACTCGCCTGGGTAGTTTCTAGGGAGCATTATCCTGCCCTAAGTCTCTCAATCAATAGTAGCACCTAGGGACAGGCAGTCTAAGTGCCTGACTTGTCTTCTAAGGGTTATGTGGATGATGTTGGACGAATGTATGTGATTTTCTGTTGATTCCATTTCCTTAAATTCACCAAGGAGGTTGAATCTTATCACAGTGGCTTCTCGTCGCATGTTTACCCCGGCTGGTCGGTTGCTTGGGTAGATGTGGGTGGAGGGTGTTACAGTTCCAACTACCCTAAACATTCCATTGGGTGGAGTCATCCATTCCTCCGGCCAATCATGCACTACCACAAGGAGATCATCTTCTGTTACCAAGTATGGCAATGGATTCCATGTCTCCATTGGGTCCTTCTTCACTTTCACATATGCTTTGTGAAGGTCAGCCTTGAACTCTGCAATATGACATTATTCTTTACAGTACAAGCTCAGTGATAGTCTAGGATATTGATTCACCACCATATGGAGATCCACCACCATGATTACAAAGAATATATTGTTCTCTATTGTGCACGCAAACTCCTTTGTAAACCATAGAAAATCATTCCTCGCTTCTTCACATACATCTACCTCAATAGTTTAAAATTGAGAATCTTCCAGCTCCTTCCATGCAATAAGTGCAACAAGAATTAGCAGCCAGGCATAGTGGAAGGTCTTGCCTTCTTCCTGTGCTTCCCTGCAATCCATCAAAAACTGGCCTAAATGGACCTGAGATAGAGATGTCTGATATAACAAATCCATTGAACATTAGGAAGGTAAATATAGGGTCAGAGGCTGAACCAAAATACGTAACAATAGGAGATTATTGGGACGAAGATATTGTCAGCAAGATAACAAATTTGTTGCATGAATACCTGGAATTGTTTCCCACTAAATTTTCAGACATGAAAGGCATCATAGGGGATTTGGGATTTATGGGGATTCCTTTGAAGCTTGATGCGGATCCTGTTAAGCAGAGGCCTTATAGACTTAATCTAAAGTATAAGGAAAAGGTAAAAGAATAATTGGACAAGATGTTAAGAATGCGGATAATTTAACCTGTCGAAGAGTCTAAATGGGTCAGTCCCATGTTAGTTCAAGAGAAGAAGGCAAAATGGGGAAATTAGAATCTACGTGGACTTAAGGAAATTGAATGATGCATGCTTGCATGACCCTTGTCCTACACCATTTACAGACAAAGTGTTGGACAATGTAGGAGGAAAAGAAGCTTACTCTTTTACAAATGGCTTCTTAGGGTATCATTAGATAAGATTTGCACCAGATGACAAACATAAGACAATGTTTGCCACATAATGGGGTTACTATTAGTATACAATGATGCCTTTTGGATTGAAGAAAGAACCTACTATATTTTCAAAAGTTGTAATTGCAACTTTCAAGGAGTACATACAAAAATTTCTAGAATTTTACTTCAATGATTGGACAATATTTTGACTATTAAAGAAGCATGTGGCAAGCTTAAGATTGATGTTCGATACGTATAGGAAGTATCAAATATCAGTGAGCCTAAAGAAGTGTGTCTTTTGTGTGCCATTTGGAATATTGTTGAGACATGTGGTTTGTAAATATGATTGATGGTGGATTCAACGAAGATCGCAATCATTGCAAACCTGCCAGCACCAAAAATTGTAAGACAACTACGTAATACACTAGGACACACTGGTTACTATAGGAAATTTATTGAAGGGTATGCATAGGTAACTACATTAAAGGAGAAGTTGCTAAAGAATGTTGTGACCTTCTAGTTGGATGAAGAGTGCTAGAAGAGCTTGGACATAGTGAAATAAAAATGGTAACTATGTCAATTCTAGTTTTCCCAGATTGGAATAAAGAATTTCATGTGCATGTTCATGCATCTTGCATAGCTTTGGGAGTAGTACTAGTGCAACCGAGAGTAGGGGATATTGATCATCCCATAGAATTTTCAAATAGAAAGTTGTCTAAGGTAGAAAATAATTATAGCATGATAGAAAGAGAGGGGTTAGATATGGTGTATGCACTACAGAAGTTCATGCATTACTTGTTGGGAGCACACTTTAAGATGTTGACAAATCATTCTGCGCTAAAGTACTTGGTGAATAAGATTGTTCTAGGAGGGAAGATCTATCGATGGTTGTTATTATTCCATGAATATGACTTTGAAGTTATAGTAAAGCTGGGAAGATTGAATGTTGGGCCTAATCACCTATCCAGGATTGAGAAAGGAGAAGAACCTATGAATATTGAAGATAATTTTCCTGATGCACAATTGTTCACAATAAAAGTCGCAGATGATCACTTCACAAATATTGTTCATTTTTTTCCCACAAGAATGGTGCTTGTGGAGTACACTACAAATAAAAATAAGGAATTGGTGGTTCAAGTAGTTGATTTCTCGTTGATTGTTGGACACTTGCGTAAATACGTCCCTGAACATGAAGGAAAGAACATTCTAATGAAAGCTCATGGAGGAGTCATAGGTGGAAATTATTCAGGAAGAGCCACTACATAGATATGTCCCTGAACATGAAAGATAGAAAATTCTGATGTAAGCTCGCGGAGGAGTCACAGATGGGAATTATGTAGGAAAAGCCACTGTGCAGAAGATTCTCAGAGCCGAGTTATGGTGGCCTACAGTGTATAAGGAAGAAAATTTCTTTTTTCAAGCATGTGATGTATGTCAAATGACAGGAAAGCCATCTAGAAGAGATGAAATTCCAATAGTACCATAGCTGACTTTGCAGGCTTTTGATAAATGGGGAATTGAAATTTTTGGACCTATTTGTCCACTGGAAAAAAGGACTAGTGCAAGATATATCATCACCGTGACTGATTATTTGACAAGGTGGACCTAGGTGAAACCAGTGAAGTATTGTAGTGCAAAAACCACTATGAAGTTCATTTTTAAATATAGATTGTCCAAATTTGGGTGTCTAAAGATCTTGATGAGTGACCAGGGGACACATTTTTTGAATAAGATGATTGAAGCACTAACTAAGGAATTTCAAGTTTACTATCAGAAGAGCACTCCCTATCATCCTCAGGAAAATGGGATAGTGGAAGCTTTTAATAAGGTTCTGGAGAATTCATTGACTAAGGTGTGCAACATAAACAAATATGAATGAGACTTGATGATTCCAATAGTTTTGTGGGCATACAAAATGACATGCAAACAATTGACTGGGGAGAAACCTTTTAGGTCAGTATAGGTACAAGAAGAATTTATGCCTATGGAATACATTATGTCGAATCTGAGAATTGTAGTTGTCACAGATATGGTAGACCCCGACATGATGATGGAAAGAATGTCACAAATACAACTTTAGAAGAAAATAAGTTCATAGCAGGATTCCATCAATGGGTGGAGAAAGAAAGGGAGAAATCCTGACATGATAGGAATATCAAATGGAAGATATTCTGGTAAGGGGATCTTATATTATTATATGATAGGAATTTCATGAAGTTCCCGAGAAAATTCAAAACACATTAGTTAGGGCCATATATCATTAAGAACAATTCAGATGGTGGTGTTGTTCAACTTGCAAAGTTGAATCGTGAAAGGTTTCTAGGATAAGTGAATGGTAGTATATTGAAGATGTATAGGGATGATTATGTCCCTGGAGCTGCGCACTAAAAAATGAAGGGGAGGAAGTCTCAGTGCCACTTGCAGTTGAAAGTGGGCATGGGAATATAAATTACTCTGCAAGAAGGGACTTCGTTGAAAGAATATTATTGCATGATACTCAGGAGTATGACGAAGTTCATAGGAGTTATGATGAAGAAGAGGTGATTTCACAAAAAGGGAGATCTGACGAAGTTATCCAGAAATATGATCGTTGGAAGGAAAAAGGGTAGTGTTAAAAGGATATTACCATTGAGGGGCGTGGGAGAAAATCATTTATGAAGCATATCTAGTTGTATATAGACCATGCCTACATTAAATGAGCCAAACATAAGCCAATCATGAGCCTGGGAATTCAAAATTGTTATCAAAAATACATCCCGCGCCACATTTCACACTTTGATCCCTATAGAGATAAAAAATTACGCCTAAGTGAAGAAGTGCTATTGCATGTCTGAGAGGAGCTAGGAAGAATTGGTGAGTATATTTACAAAGAAAGGGCTAGATGGTATCATGGAGTCAGAAGTAGGAAAGACCATAGGCGAAAATGTACCCATATCCCCGACATGCTTAAGGTCTCCAAGGAAGGTGCTTGTACAACCACAACCACAACCATAATCACAGCTACATAAGACAAAGGACAAGAGACCAAATGAGGTATCTGAAACAGAAATAAGAACATGATCACGCACAAAGACACAAAAGGAAGTACAAATGAAGAATGGGGAGGATAAAGGCAAAAATCCCATGCAGAAAGGAAAGAAATTGATGTAGTGAGAGGGACATCAGCATGTCCATGACAGTGAGGAAGAATCTGAGTTTCAGTAGAAGGAGACAAAGGATGTGGAGATTCCCTTTGTGCTCCCAGCATACATGCCACCAAGAAAGTTGGGTGCAAAGCTGGTTAGGGAGCCAAAGGAAGGAAAATTTGCTACCTATATGCCACTATTGCCAAAGGAGGTGCATTTTGAAGGAGAAGTGTTGGGGAAAATCCCCCATCTCAAAATGGAAGATTGGGATTTTAATGACAGAAGAAAATACCCATTTTTTGAGGTCAGTAGGTACCTGAAAAAATTCTACTACCCAGACAATGGAGTTACAAGATTGCAACCACAAAAATGGGTTATGGGAGTGTAGAGAGTAAGGATTTTGAACATGATAAATGTGACACACTTCACTCGAATCCCATTCGGTACAATCTATGTGTGGCATCTCCTCGTAGTCGTGCATTATGATTGCATTTGGCTAGGGAGAAGGATCCCTATTGATGAGATTCTCATAAGGAAAATAACAGTGCTACCATATCAAGGAAGGGACCCAGTAGATGAATTCATGGGTAAAAAAAAGACAAGGAGATGGCCCAAATGATGAAATAAAAGTTTGGATTAGTGAATAAATCCTGTGGATATGATATAAAATCTATTGAGGATTAGGGTGTACGCCTCACCACACATATCTTAGCGGGAAAGATCATGAGGAAGTGCAGGGCCAATGAGGTGCCTACAGTAGTAGTGTCATTAGAAGAATAGTGCAACGTAGAGCTCCATTTCAACTGGGCTGCTTATGTATGTAACGAGTTTTTGATGGATTGCAGGGAAGCACAGGAAGAAGGAAGGACCTTCCACTATGCCTAGATGCGAATTTTTATTGCACTTATTGCATGGTAGGAGCCAAAATATTCCCAATTTCTGACTGTTGAGGTAGATGTATGCGAAGCAGTGAGATATTCTTTTCTATGATTTACCAAGGAGTCAATAATCACAAAAGAGAAAAATATGTTACTTGTAATCATGGTGATGGATTTACATATGGTGGTGAATCAGTATCCCAGATTGTCATTGAGCTTGTACAAAAAATATTGTCATATTGTGGAGGTTAAGGTAGACTTTCATAAAGCAAATGTGAAAGCAATGAAGGACACAATAGAGACATGGCAGCCATTGCCATACTTGGTAACATAATATGATCTCCTCGCGGTAGTGCGGGATTGGCTAGAGGAATGGGTGACTCCACTTAGTGGAATGGTTGGAGTAGTTGGAACAGATAAGGGTACTTTGCAAGGTGTTGGTACGAGCAGAAAAGATGTCGATGAAGAGACATAAGAAACAAGGTGAGGACAGGAAAATGAAGAACACCTCAGCGATGTAGATTTATTATCATATTCACCCTTTATGGTGAAAATGTGGTTAAGAAAGAAGCAGAAGGTGAATAAGAGTAAGGGAGTAGTACTCGTTGTCCTCACTAATGGGGACATCGAAGAGATAGGAGAAAAGATGCAGGAGATCAACACAGAGACCTGGGACAAGATTGATTATTGTTGCAAAGTGATCTTGGTTGAGGTGCAGCTAGGCATTGTGGAGCTGAAGGCGTTGTTGCGGGCAGTGAGGCAACTAGAGCAGGTAACCCAACTGTTGCAACTAGAACAAATATTGGAAACAGCCTACTGACTAAGGATGTTACACTTGCCAGTTGAGGCATTGAATTTTGAAGAAGCATCAGACAAAGAGCGAGCCAAGGCAGGGTGCAGTTTCCAAATGAATCTCGTTGCGCTAACCCTCTAGATACTGGATGAATTTCACAAAGGTATCACTGCAGAATTGAAGGAATGGGAGTAGTGTATGTCGCTGTTAAAACAAAAGGCAGAGTTAGAAAAAGTAATGATGGAGAAGGAACTTAAGAAATTGGCCAAGGATAGGGAGGAAGAAAGGCAACAATGAGATTGACTAGAGAAGGCCATTGCTGAAACTTGGAGCACAGTTCTGGATGCGCAGGTCCAAGAGGATGAAGCAACAACAGAAAAGGTCGTGAAGCTCTCCCTCACAATCAAAGACTCAAAGAATGTTATGAATAAGTTGAAATTTGAATACGAAGTGCAGATATCATAGCTGCAGACAAGGTTGCGTCCAGTAACGCCACCAGAGGTTTAGGAGCAGAGACAAAGGGACCTGAGCACAACATTGAAATTCATATCTGATACAATGGAAGATTGTGCAAAACTACTCAATGATACGATGCAGATTTAGACTTCACTATAGGAGTATCCAAACGTGCTGAATATTGAGGAGGAACTCCAGTCCAAGAAAAAGAGGCGCGATGAGATTCTATCAGCTATGAATATCTTACCAGTCTTGCATAGGCTTGCCATCTTTTATTAAGGGAATAACCTCCAGATGTAAATAGATGATCTTCAGAGGAAAGCACAAATCTTGCAAGAAAGGACTCAGCCATGGCAAGAGGAAGCCTTTCAACATTCGCAGGCAGTAGACAATAGGCTGATGGAATTGAAGAAAAGAGAATCAGAGATAATAGACAAGACTGTTGGCCTACAAAATCTTTGCTAAAGGAAGCTCGCCAGGAAGAAAAATTGATGGAATAATCACTCCAACATCACAACGTAGTGTACAACACGATCGTAGAAAATATTAGGCGTGTCGAAGATGAGTGACTCAGGATGAGTCACAGGTGAGTGTTGGGGGCCTATTAGGCATGGCCCGACTTGGTCCAAGTTTAGGGTAAAGAACCCCACAAAAAAAGGAGCGGACCGCGTGGACCTGGTGAAGATGTATTTATCGTGCAGACTTTTAGGGCTTTTGGGTATGGGACAAAGCCTTTATTTGGTAATGGGTATCAGGTATTAGACATTGTTTTGTGGATCCATGGTTTTTGTAAAGATGAAATGTATTTAAGGATATGTAGTATGTTGTAATCAATATAGATCAGATAAGACATATCATAAGTGAATTCAATCTCTGTATTCACATTTGTAGTCTATAGTTTTGGGGAAGGATCCATAACCGAGTGCGGGAAGGCCTATAAGAGGCTACAACAAAGTGTGCATACCATCTATAGCTAGGTGCGCAAGTCGAAGATGTGTATGTACTAAATATTTATATTAATAAAGAAGAAGCTTTGGCGAAGAACTATATATCTTTCTGTGTTTAGTCTCTTTTTCTGTTAACATCATTATGTATGTTTTACACTAAATTATGCAAAGAACTGTAAGATATACTATTGATTTTTAAATTAATCATCTGCGAGAAGTTATAAGATCAATATAGAGGAAAAGTAAATACATGGCGCCACTGCACAATATCCCTTCGGTTGCAGGAGCCTAGTTCTGTAGCCTCGCATAACCGCCTCTAGTGAGACTGTGATTTGCTTGCAGTTCGTTGCCGAAAGGGTGAGTAGTTGATGGTTTTAGTCATGTGCAACATACTCTGAACCTGGGTTAAGCCCCCTCAAACCAACATGGAGTAGATAAGACCAGTGCTTGGCACATTGCTTCTTTAAGATGTTAAAAGACCTTTGTTACTTTTGGAGTCCAAGAGAATTAATCTTTATTTAATAATGATATTATAGGTGTTGCTATTCTCCCATAACTCTTTGTGATAATGCCCCATCAACTCGAGAAATCCTCGAATATTATTTATGGTTGTGGGGATTTTCCATTCCTTAATGGCTTTAATTGTGTTAGGGTTTACCTTAACACCCTCATGAGAAACAATATGACCCAAATATTCCACCTCCTATACTCCAAAGAAACATTTGGAGGTCTTTGAATATAATTGCTTCTCCTCCAGAAGTTTAAGCACCCTATCAACATGTTGAACACGATCCTTCTAAGATTTGTTGTAGATTATTATATCATCACAAAATACTAGCAAATGTTTTCTAAGGAAGGGTTTAAAAATGGAATTCATCAAAACTTTAAATGTGGAAGTTGCATTGGTAAGGCCAAAACACATATGCCTGTTGTGGTCACCAACAACCCCCCTCTTTGATTGATATTAGTAATAACATCAAGCAAAGGGGGACCCTTAACCAAAAAATCCAAAAAATATTTTTTTTCGAAAAATCTTTTGTATTAACTCCCTAAGATCTATATCGCGTCGCAAAGGAAAAAGGAGCGCTTTCCCAAAGCGCATAAACACACTGAGGAGGAGCGACGCGAGAACTCATTGCATCGCTCGCATTAAGAGCGCTCAAAAGGTGAAAACCTAAAGAGCAGCCGACGGCCGATATGCGACGTCACACATCGCAATGTCGCATAAGCAGCACAAAGTGATAAAGCGAAAATCCTTGCGACCTTGCGATATCGCGATATGCGATCTCCGACCATGCAAAGCTACGACCTGCGATCTGTGGTGTGCGACAAATGAGACCATCAATTCTTGTGATACCACTTATTTACATCGCAATCTTCGATGCTACGATACAAATTGCGGAAGCCATTCGTCGCAGGCATTCCTCGGCATGATCTGTGAGCCTAAAGTTAGGTGCGCACCTTACGGGAAATTAATGATTGTACGCCTGTGTATCCAAAGATGATTATGTTGCGTTTTTCGAAGAGTCAAGTCATAATGGGTGACATGATTATGCATTCATTAGAACTTAATTGCTTTCATGTCAATCTTTTCTTCTGTCTCTTTTCATTTACGTGAACTATAAGTCAGCAACTGATATAAATCTATATGCAGGAAACATCTAAGGAAAAGCGCCAGAACTAGAAGAACATAGAGGAGATGACTTCGCAGATGGATACCGCATACAGCAGGACCGCGGATCCGAGAGTATCACTCAACAAATGCTGATGGAAATAGGCTATCTAGAACTCAGAGTCAAAGGCGCACAAAAGCAAAACGTTTATGAAAGATCCTGAGTCCCAAATTGGGTAAAGCAAAAAGAAAAACGCTTAAGGGGAAAGACGTCTCAGACAAGCCTGGAACAAAGAATGGAAACAAGTTTCAATTGAGAAAATCATCCAGGCGACAAAATCCCCAGCTCATTGAGTCATTCGCACGGCCAGAAACCGAAATAGCAACAGCACAATCAGTTTGAAAGAAATCTGAGTTGTACTAAGTATACACGCCGTGAAGACACTCCTCCAGAAGAACACTTTCAAAAATATCTTCTAGTTTGTCAGAAAGAAGTGCCAGCTCTTGTTATTTCTAATTTTCAAGCTTGAACAAAAGGAAAGGACAAGCAGCCGACTCTTTCACGGTGAACAGCGCATCGCTTACAGCACTAAGGAGCAGATACAGAAATGGTTAGAAATTAGATTCAGTTTTTAGAAATAAATCTGTTTTAGTAAAAGGGCGGTCATTTGAAGCCGTTCCCTAAATTTGTGTAATCAAAATTAGCCGGTTAGTAGTATTTAACCCTTCTCGTTGCATTGGAGAAGGGTCCGGAAATTTGTCAAAAAACTTGTCCTCAGAACATGCACTTTTGCACCCTCGGAGGGGGTTTTTGATGAATGGACGGATCAAGATTTATTTATGTTTTCATTTTAATACCTGCTACAGATGTTGCACTTCTGTACTCTTAGTAGGCATTAGAAGTAAGTAGAAATAGATCATTATTGCTTTAGGTCTGTGAGTATAAAGTCAGTCATAAATGGTACTTTTATCTCTTGACGAGTTTCTGCTTGCATTCTTAAAGTAATATACAGCTGATGTTGTTTATATGTTAACGTATGAATGAGTGGACTACCATTTGGCACTTTTGTACGGTGGAGTCATTGATTTATGCTTAATACATGAATAACTGATTATGCGATATGTTGTTCACAATCGTTTTGCTTAACTTTTTATGCAGGATGGTTCATCTTAATTGATTTATATTCTCATAATAGCTGAATAATCTTCATTACCAGTTATTGTGTGAAATCTTTCTAGATCGCATAATGGAAAAAGTTCTATCCCAGGTTAGCGTAGATTAGATGTGTTGTTCTTGATAGATTAAAGCAGTATAAAATTCAGTCTCAGAGTTTAGAACTAGATTATCTTAGAAATAATTCCATATTTTCATTATCAAATTCTACACACACACACATCACCAAACTCTACACACACGCAACCCCTTAGAACGGGAAGCTGGTCCCGTTATCCCTAGTCGGACCCGCTACACCAAACGGGCACGGAGCTGCCAACCAGGTTCCCGACCGGGTGGGTATCCCCCTTGTTGTTGACCCGATTTCAGGGCCCTCAACATATTTGGCACTAGAAGGAGGGCACGAACTATGAATGGCACCTAAAGAAATATCAAAATACGATTCTGAGAGTAATACACCCTCATCAACTCCCTTGACTTCTCCAACACTGTTAAACCCGGAATTTGAAGTTGCTCGAGTATCTACCGCTGCTACATATTCAAATATATCAGACCAATCTATCATTGAACCCCCCTGAAATTCAAACTTTGATTCGTAAACTCCAGGGATTCTCTATTTTTAACTAGAAGTCTGATAAATCTAAAAGTAGCGTGACTTCGCAGTACAACCCTGCTCATCCCCTTACCGGATCAAAGTGTGAAAAATTTGGCATACAACCAAGTGAACTCCCTCTCCCTACCAGGAAAAAGAGCAAGGAAAACACCACCAGAGTCTGACAGTCAGACTCCTTCATCCACTTCGTCCATATCAACTCCCTCACCGCGAAGTCAACCACCCACTCTTTCATTCCAACTCACTCACCCATCTTTTACAAACCTTCCTCTTCAAACATCAAAGATCTTAATATCTTCATCTTCTCAGCATCAGGGATCGTCTTCTGCGCTTCCATTAACTAGCAGCTCAACGATGGCCCAGTCTCCATGGAACAATCCTGGGGCAGTTTTAATGCCTCCACCCCTGAGCCCTATACCGGCCCATCCTGAGAAATGGCTGCCTAAATTCAATCCAGAAGCAGGAATGCTAGTCGAGGAACATATCAATAATTTCATGCTTTCTGTTAATCTCAACGGAGTCACTAACGAAGACGCTGTTGTCCGGCTTTTCCCTTATACAATGCAAGGAACAGCCGGGTCATGGTACTTTTCTTTACCTTCCGGATCCATCACAAGCTGGGACATTTTTCAAAGTGAGTTCCTCACCAAGTTTGGTGATGATAGATCCACGGCGACATTGATCAATGACCTATCTAATATTAAGGCTGAGGCTAGAGAACCCATTAAAGATTTTAACTTATGGTTCAATAAGATCCTCAACAAAATCCTCGCTGCCTCACAACCTAGTGAGGAAGTAAGATGTGAATGGTACATCACGGCTTTACCTCCAAACTTGGCTATCTTCGTAGATAGGGAAAACAAGACCACCTTAGTTGACAACTTGATAGAAGCGTTAGCAATGGAAAAACACGTGGTAGCCCTAGAAAAGAGATCCGCCATAGAAGAACGCAAAATCTAAGAAGATCTCTTTCAAAGAAGACACCAAGAAGAAGCAAATGAAAGATCCTTTCGATTTGGAAGGATTACAAAAAGTGTTGAAAGCCATGTCAAACGAGATGATTGATATTAAGAAACAAGTAGCAGAGACTTCTTCGAAAAAGCCCTTTAGGACTTTTAAAAGAAATCCTCCCATGGAGGTAAGACCACCTAGTGTTGTCTCAAACGTTGAATCTGAAGAAGACGAAGAAGAAGAGAATACCATTGAAGGGCAGACCGACGAGGAAGAGGTCGTAGAACTACAAGGAATGTGGGACTTCATCCTCCCACAAGAAGAAGATCAAGAAGCATTTCCTGTTAGCACGAGAAGCAGAAATCAACTTGATCCTCCCCTAACTACCCCAAAACAAAAAGGCGCAAGCCTTGCAACAAAAGAAAAGGTCGCAACAAAAAAGACAACTGCTAAAGCGACCAAGATTAGCCCAATCCAATCTGATCAAACGCCTCCATCAAGAACACTAATAGTGTCGGATGAAATGGAGTATAACACCATTGATGACATGAAGAAGACTAGGGCTAATATCACTCTGTACGAATTGAGTAAATTGAAACACCAGCAGAAAATAATGATGAAAGAATTACATGCTGTGCCTACTACATCTTTACCTATAGCTGTAGCTTCCCACAATTTGGGAAGGCCTCCAACCAACACGATCAATAAAATCGATCCAAATGACATCGCCTTGATTGGAGGAATATCAAGATCTCATACTCCTCCTTTTCTTCTCACATATGAAATCTTCAACAAAAACGTGCACAATTGCTTGGTCGATTCTGGTGCTTCAACAAATATTTTACCCAGATCCATATGTGCCAAATTGAATGTGCAACCTCAAAAATCCGCAGTACGTATAGTTCAACTTGATCGATCCCAAGTCGAAGTGATTGGTGAACTCAATCAGGTTACCATAAGATTGTCGTCTAACCCAAAAGTGTGTCAGGTTATCGACATTCTAGTAGCTGATATCCCTGAATTCTATGGTTTGATTCTTAGCAGGGATTGGTCGGAAAAACTCCACGGATATTTTTCAACCGATTGGTCGCACATGTGGTTACCATACAATGGTAAACCAAATCAGATAAAGGTTGAACGAGAATTGCACCAAAAATACATAGTGACAGAACTGGAAGGAGAAAATGAGGCCATAACCTACAATAGCAGCATTATAGGCAATTACGCGATAGATTCTTTCCTAGGTAATTTCAATGCTCATATTTCACCATACTTAGAGAATTCAGTTTTATCCCAAGTTGAAAATTTCTCCCAAACTGATGACTCAAAATGTTTTAGTTTTTTAGACAATTCTGTAAATACATCTTTATTTTGGAAATTATATTTTGATGGATCTAAATCAAATGAGGGAGCAGGAGCAGGATGCGTTCTGATTAACCCAGACGGGAACAAGATTATGCTCACATGCAGACTTGAGTTCGATTGCACGAACAACATAGCAGAGTACAAAGCCTTGGTTCAAGGCCTATACAAAGAAATCGGATTGAACGTTAAGTATCTTCAAGTCTTTGGAGATTCGGAGATCGTCGTAAAACAGGTACGTAACACCATACATTGCCTGTCAAGTCATTTAAAGCATTATCAATCATTAGTTCAAGATCTCACTGCACATTTCGTAGCATTCAACATCTCGTCAATTCCAAGAATTCAAAACGCGAGCGCAGACCTGTTAGCTAACGTAGCCTCTAGACTCATCCCTTCTGAAGATTTTAGTCCTGATAGGTTTTCAATAGAATTAATCTTTAGACCATCCATCCCTGACAATATCACCAATTGGAGAGTGTTCAACGACGATCCTGACATCGTAAGTTTCCTTACTTCTGAAGGATCCTACTCAAATCAGATAATCGATGAAGACCATCATGATCATCAAATACAACAAAATGGCTCTGACAATGCTATACCGAAATCGGTGGTCAGGTTAGAAGATTTATATGATTTGAAAAGTCGGTTTAAAAGGTCCGCCAATGCTAAACTTTGCAGTTCTACCCTGAACTATGAATTAGTAAACCTAGGGACCGATCAGAAGCCACAAAACGTTAACCTAGGTCACGGCCTAGCCCCTGAAGAGAAATCAGCATATATCCGTCTTCTGAGACAATAAAAAAACGTTTTTGCCTGGAATTACGATGAGCTAAAAACATACAACACTTCTATCATTCAACATGTTATCCCTATGATTGACAATGAAAAACCTGTCCAGCAGAAGCTCAGAAAAATACACCCTAACCTAGAAAATCAGATAAAAACTGAGCTTAATAAGTTGTTGAGAGCCAGAATAATCTTCCCCGTCAGGCATTCTAAATGGGTATCCAATATGGTGCCCATTAGGAATAAAAACGGAGACATTAGAATCTGTATCGATTTCCGAAATCTCAACAAAACCTGTCAGAAAGATAACTTTCCCCTCCCACCTATGGAGCAAATATTACAGGCGGTAGCAGGATCAGAATTAATGTCATTCCTGGATGGATTTTCAGGATACAATCAAGTACTGGTGCATCCCGATGATCAGTTAAAGACTACGTTCCGAACCAAATGGGGCACTTATGCATATCGGAAGATGCCATTTGGGATGATCAATGTCGGAGCTACCTTCCAGACAGCCATGGAAATCGCATTTAAAGGGTTAGTCAATAAATCAGTGGTGATTTACTCGGATGATATAACAGTGTACTCCAAAAAATGAAGCAATCACCTCAAAGATTTGAAGCAAATCTTTCAAAGATGCTTGAGGTATGGGATTTCGCTCAAACCAAAGAAATCTTTCTTTGCGTTAAACGAAGGGAAATTGCTCGGATTCATAGTGTCGAAATCTGGTATTCATATAGAACCCGACAGAATCAAGGAAATTTCTGAAATATCCATACCCCATAACAATAAATCCATGCAATCCTTCCTTGGACAGATCAATTTTGTCAAAAGATTTGTCCCGGATTTTTCACGTATTATTTCTCCCTTACAAAATATGATAAAAAAGAATTCAAATTTCAAATGGGGTCTAGATGAGCACGAAGCGTTCAACCTAATCAAACAAGCTATCATCAATGCTCCATCTTTGGCCACCCCAAATTTTTCAGAATCTTTTACCTTATACACTTTTGCCTCAGAGAAATCCTATGCCACGATTTTGACCCAAGAAAATCAATAAAAAGCGGAGGCTCCAATCGCATTCTTTAGCTCAAACTTACAAGGTGCTGAAATTAATTACTTAGACGTAGAGAAACAAGCATATGCTGTTTTCAAAGCGATCAAATATTGCAGACCTTTCTTGCTTAAAGCCCACACTAAAGTTGTAGTACTGTTTCCGGCGGTAAGAAACCTTTTAGTGCAGAAAGACGTGGGCGAAAAGAGAGCTAATTGGATTACCGCTTTACAAGAATATGATCTTGAGATCAAACCAGCAAACATCATAAGAGGTCAAGGCTTCTGCAAGATGTTAGCCGGAGCATCGCAAATCCTCGAGAACTCATCTGAATAGGTACAAGCGTACGAGGTAAGCCTAAACGATGCAGAATCATCATATGCTGACACCATTTATTTTCTTAAGAATGGGTATGCTCCATCACGTCTGGATCATACCAAGAAAAGAGCTCTGAGATTAAAAGCTGAAAAATACCAGCTCATAAATGATGTCTTGCTTAAAAGGAATTATGATTCTGTGCTTCTTAGGTGTCTTGAGAAAACTGAAGCCGAAAAGGTTTTGCAGGAACTCCACGATGGACCAGCGGGCGGACACTATGCCGGAGATGCGACTGCACATAAAATCTTGCGTGCAGGATATTATTGGCCCACATTGTTCAAAGACTCATACAATCACGTGAGGAAATGCCAAGTCTGCCAGACTGCTACAGGAAAACAAAGGAAACCGTCCATGCCACTACAACCAGTCATCATCGACCAACCATTCAGTCAATGGGGCTTAGACATAATAGGTGAGATCGTTCCTCACTCTTCTAAGCAGCATAAGTATATCCTGACGGCAACTGATTATTTTACCAAATGGGTAGAAGCAGTTCCTCTCAAGACAGTTCATTCTGAAAATATTATTGAATTCATAGATCAATTTATCATCACTAGGTTTGGATTGCCAACAACATTAATGTTTGATAACGCTTCATATTTTTCTGGAAATACTATGACTGAGTTTGCGCTTAAAAGAGGGTTCAAACTGAAGTATTCTACCAACTACTATCCACAAGGTAATGGATTGGCTGAATCAACAAACAAGAACCTAATCAGAATTATCAAAAGAACAGTCGACCAAAACCAAAGGAATTGGCACAAAGCACTGGTAAATGCTTTATGGGCTGATAGAATCACAAAGAAAGCTTCAATCGACACTTCTCCCTTTAATTTAGTTTATGGGAGAGAAGCAGTTCTTCCGACTCACCTAGTCATTCCCTCTTTGTCTTTAGTGCAATATATCGATGAAGTATCTACTTCCTCTTTACAATTAATACAAATGGAAATAATCAAACTAGAAGAACAAAGAGAACAAGCTAGGAAAACCCATGCTCATCACCAAGCGCTAATAAAATCTTCTTTTGACTCAAGCATCATAACCAGAAAAAACTTTCAGATGGGTGATTTAGTTTTGAAATGGGATAAGGCTCATGAAGAAAAGGGCAAACATATGAAATTTCAGAAGTTGTGGCTTGGCCCTTTTCAGATTGTAGAAGTCGTAGGCCCGTCTACATTCGTGTTGCAGGATCTGGCAGGAAGGAGAGATTCTTTACCTGTCAATGGACTGATTCTTAAATTATACTTTCCATAGAAGAGAAATCTTCTATTTTTGTAGGATAGATTTAGTTTTTATTTTGTTTTGTTTTGTTTTTCTCTTTTTGTGAATAAAACCCGTTGTAAATGATCATTTAAAAAGGATTCATGAAAGAGCACGCCAATTCTCTATCAGATTTTGATTTCGCTTGTACAAATAGCAAAATTTTTGAAAATCTGAATTTTATTATTGACAAATAGAGTTAACTTCACTTTGATTACGATACTCGTTTCGACCTCTAAAAAACTTTGACAAAAGCAACCTCTGGTAAAAGAATTGTTTTGTATCAGCACCATGAAAGGTATCATCAATAATAAAATAAGCATTCTTTGCAAAGCTGTTGTTTTCAAAAACTCTATTATTGTCGTCCAGAACTTTCTTAAGGAAAAACAATGACTTCCTCCCTGCTAAAAGGAAATTACAGCATCCAGAGAAACAATCCAAACAAAACACTATATCTCAAAGAATAAGAGGTCTCATCACGAGTCGGCTTATCATGATCACAGATATTATAACTTGCTGACTTTGCCAATACTGTCTATCAAAATAGGGCAACGACTTAAGATTGCTGCAATCAAAAGACAAGAGGTCTCATCACGAGCTGGCTTGTTCAGCAAAAGTGTAAATCAGGTGAATGACTGTGTCATAATTTGGCCACCAAACCAAGACATTGTTCTTTAGAGAATTAAAAAAGGAAAAGTGTGTTAAAAAGGATTTTTCTCTGGAATGTTGCGAGTAACCTCAAGCAGGAAAAAGGATCATTGTTGGATAATATGGTAACCCTGTCGAGGCTATGGACGCTTGCGGGTAGCAGAGGCTCTACCTACGACAAATGAGCATACTTTTAAGCCAGTACGCAGAGAAGACCTTATTTTATCTTTTATCAAGACCAAGTAATGTCTGATGAGAATGCAAGAAAAACCTGAGGAAGCAAGAAATTGGTATATAAAAAGGGTTGAGACAAAATATTGTCGACAAGGTGAGAGGCAATCTACTCTATTTGTCCATAACAAAATTTAGACATATAAAAATTTTTGTTGTTTCGGAAGTGAACGGTCAATAGAAATGCAGAGATAACTGGTTCTTCACAGTGAATCGCCATTGTTGTGGTCACCAACAATCCCCCTCTTTGATTGATATTAGTAATAACATCAAGCAAAGGGGGACCCTTACCCAAAAAATCCAAAAAATATTTTTGTTCGAAAAATATTTTGTATTAACTCCCTAAGAGCTATATCGCGTCGCAAAGGAAAAAGGAGCGCTTTCCCAAAGCGCATAAACACACTGAGGAAGAGCAACGCGAGAACTCATCGCATCGCTCGCATTAAGAGCACTCAAAAGGTGAAAACCTAAAGAGCAGCCGACGGCCGATATGCGACGTCGCACATCGCAATGTCGCATAAGCAGCACAAAGTGATAAAGTGAAAATCCTTGCGACCTTGCGATATCGCGATATGCGATCTGCGACCATGCAAAGCTGCGACCTGCGATCTGTGGTGTGCGAAAAATGAGACTATCAATTGTTGCGATACCACTTATTTACATCGCAATCTTCGATGCTGCGATACAAATCGCGGAAGCCATTCGTCGCAGGCATTCCTCGGCATGATCTGTGAACCTAAAGTTAGGCGCGCACCTTACGGGAAATTAATGATTGTACGCCTGTGTATCCAAAGATGATTATGTTGCATTTTTCGAAGAGTCAAGTCATAATGGGTGACATGATTATGCATTCATTAGAACTTAATTGCTTTCATGTCAATCTTTTCTTCTGTCTCTTTTCATTTACGTGAACTATAAGTCAGCAACTGATATAAATCTATATGCAGGAAACATCTAAGGAAAAGTGCCAGAACTAGAAGAACAGAGAGGAGATGACTTCGTAGATGGATACTGCATACAGCAGGACCGCGGATCCCAGAGTATCACTCAACAAATGCTGATGGAAATAGGCTATCTAGAACTCAGAGTCAAAGGCGCACAAAAGCAAAGCGTTTATGAAAGATCCTGAGTCCCAAATTGGGTAAAGCAAAAAGAAAAACGCTTAAGGGGAAAGACGTCTCAGAAAAGCCTGGAACAAAGAATGGAAACAAGTTTCAATTGAGAAAATCGTTCAAGCAACAAAATCCCCAGCTCATTGAGTCATTCGCACGGCTGGAAACCGAAATAGCAACAACACAATCAGTTTGAAAGAAATCTGAGTTGTACTAAGTATACACGCCGTGAAGACACTCCTCCAGAAGAACACTTTCAAAAATATCTTCTAGTTTGTCAGAAAGAGGTGCCAGCTCTTGTTATTTCTAATTTTCAAGCTTGAACAAAAGGAAATGACAAGTAGCCGACTCTTTCACAGCGAACAGCACATCGCTTACAGCACTAAGGAGCAGATACAGAAATGGTTAGAAATTAGATTCAGTTTTTAGAAATAAATCTGTTTTAGTAAAAGGGCGGTCATTTGAAGCCGTTCCCTAAATTTGTGTAATTAAAATTAGCCGGTTAGTAGTATTTAACCCTTCTCGTTGCATTGGAGAAGGGTCCGGAAATTTGTCAAAAAACTTGTCCTCAGAACATGCACTTTTGCACCCTCGGAGGGGGTTTTTGATGAATGGACGGATCAAGATTTATTTATGTTTTCATTTTAATACCTGCTACAGATGTTGCACTTCTGTACTCTTAGTAGGCATTAGAAGTAAGTAGAAATAGATCATTATTGCTTTAGGTCTGTGAGTATAAAGTCAATCATAAATGGTACTTTTATCTCTTGACGAGTTTCTGCTTGTATTCTTAAAGTAATATACAACTGATGTTGTTTATATGTTAAAGTATGAATGAGTGGACTACCATTTGGCACTTTTGTATGGTGGAGTCATTGATTTATGCTTAATACATGAATAACTGATTATGCGATATGCTGTTCACAACCGTTTTGCTTAACTTTTTATGCAGGATGGTTCATCTCAATTGATTTATATTCTCATAATAGTTGAATAATCTTCATTACCAGTTATTGTGTGAAATCTTTCTAGATCGCATAATGGAAAAAGTTCTATCCCGAGTTAGCGTAGATTAGATGTGTTGTTCTTCATAGATTAAAGCAGTATAAAATTCAGTCTCAGAGTTTAGAACTAGATTAGCTTAGAAATAATTCCATATTTTCATTATCAAATTCTACACACACACACATCACCAAACTCTACACACACACACCTCCTTAGAACGGGAAGCTGGTCCCATTATCCCTAGTCGGACCCGCTACACCAAACGGGCACGGAGCCGCCAACCAGGTTCCCGACCGGGTGGGTATCGCCCTTGTTGTTGACCCGATTTCAGGGCCCTCAACAATACCATGATCCATCCTTACTGTGCACCAATACTGTTGGGTTTGGAGCCTTATTATCTTCTGTATTCAAAGGTATCACTGCATTGGACCCCAGTTTGTAATGGGGTGGAAACACCGCCCGTAAAATATTCGCTTCAGGGGGGGTCCGTGGGGGTGTCGGCTGCGACCTTTGGAAGCCCCCCCTTGGCGGGGGGATTAGGAGTAATGCCACCAAAGCTAAAAATAGATGTAGAATTTCCCTGTAAAATGTTGTAATTTCGTAGTCAATCTGGGCCGTTCATTAGGTGGAGATATGACGATAGAAGTTATGTTTAATTTAGGGTTTTTTTTCCCTAGAAGGCACCCCCTCACTATATATGAGGGAATTATATTGTGTCTATGTACATCTATATTCTGAGTGACAAAGAGAGAGGATATTGTGTGAGAGTGAAGAGGGAATTACAACGGATTTGTTATAGGTTGTATCTCTTCATTTTGCTGGATAATATAAAAGGAAAGATAGGCTGTTTCTCCATGGACGTAGCCCAAACTGGGTGAACCACGTATATCTATGTCTCTCTTGTTTTATGTGTTTTTTGTGTTTATATTTCTGCAATATTTTATGTGTTCCATTACTCTGAAATATATAATTTTCTAACAAATACTACTGGAGCAGATAAAGAACTTTGACTAGGTTCAATTATGCTTGCCTCTATCATTTCTACCACCATACGTTCAATTTCACTCTTTTGGGCATAAGGATATATGTAAGGCCTGATGTTTGGAGGAACACTTCCTGGAATCAAATGAATAGCATGATCATGATCACGAATAGGTGGGAGGACTTTGGGAGTCTCCAAAACCTTGGAATGATTGTCCAACAATTTTTCGAGATGTGGAGAAATAGATCATTTCAATGTTTGAACCTCGATTTTGCATAATTGTGCAATTATGCCATGTTTTTATTTCTTCTGACGCTTTTCATGCCATTAGAGTTTATTATCTTTGTTGGTTTCCCTGTGATACCCCTTGATTCAATTTCCTTTCCTTCCCAAAAAGAATCAAGAAAAGTTCTTGAAAATTGAAAGATATTGTCCCCAAAGATTGTAGACATTGGACTCTTAGTACAACATCAGCACCACCCATTGGAATTGAAGGCATTGGTCTATTAAATACATATTCCCCCATGGTTAGCTTGATTTTATATCACTTTCCAGAGAAATTTATAGTTCCTCCATTTGCAACCATCACTTGACACTCTGGTGCAGGATATAGGAAGCAATTCAATTCCTTGGATATCTTACAGTGAAAAAAATTATGGGTACTACCTGAATCAATTAGCACTATTACCCTTTTCTCCTTGATGTATCCTTCTATCTTGAGAGTTTGAGGAGTGGTAATTCCTACCAATGCATTACAATATATGGTTGAATTCATTTATTCTTTATATGGGGTTAGTTCCTGGTGTATATCCTCCTCTTTTGATCTTTCTTGTTCATTTTCTTCCTCCTCTTCATAATCTATGTAGAATAATTTCTTCTCAACACACTTATGACCTTTAGTGTATTTTCTATCACAGCCGCAACAAGCCCTTTTGTTTTTTTTTCCTCCAATTTTTGTGGTGTTAACCTTGTAAGTTATCGAAGACTAGGAGCATAAACACTTCCATATTTATAGTTGTGATTGGTAGACTTCCTTATTGCCATAATTTTGCTTTCAACCAACCTGAATGCCTTCTACAATAAATACATCAATCCTATGCTCCTATAGGGTATCTATTACCCTAATATTCAATTTTTGGAACTCTTCAATGTGCTCCGCCATTAAACCCTTTTGTTTTAGATTTATCAATTGGCTAAAGAAGGTTTTTCTCTTTGTATATTCATAATGTGTTATCATTTCCTCTATAAAAATTGATTAGGTGACAAGTGGTTTATGAGAAAAAATCCATCCATACCATACAAACTGATTGGGTTCTAAATATAAAGATGCAATACATACCTTTTGTGAGGGTTGCACATCTTGTAGATCAAAATATTTCTCCATCTGTAGTATCCATGTTATTGGATCCTTTCCATCAAACTTCCTCATATCTATATTTGGAATGTGGTGGTTCTTAAACCCTACATTGGAGTCTCTAAAATCATAATCTTTATTCCTTTTGTCTTCATCATGATTTTCATGGATTACCTTGTCACCACTGAGAAGCCTTTCTTGCAGCAACTTTGTCAACCCTTCCTTCAACCCTTCTATGTTTTATGTTAAACCATTCATGTCTAATTTTATTTATACTTTTAAACCATCCATGTATCCTTTTAATTCTTCGTTTAAACCAATTATCTCCCCTTCAATTTCATCTTGGGTTTCTCTTTGTGAGGGTGAAATTTATAGCGGTTGGTCCCGTAATTTTGATATATCATGTTGCAATTATTCCTCTTCATGTGTCAGAGTATAGATTTATGAGGCTTAATGGGTGTATAATTATTTTGTTTTGTATGCATCTCAAAGCCCAACACCAATTTCTATGCTTCAATATTCCCTTGGAGTCACTTCAAATTGATTTTTCAAACAAAAATTATGCAATTTTCTTAAAAAATACACACCTTTTTCTTGCTTTTAGGAGCTTGATCTTGAAATTATTGTAACTCTATAATTTATACTCTTCAAGTTTTGAAATTACAACTTGTTGTATCCCTATTAGTATTCTTTCTAATGACACAATTTAGACCAAAATTGGATTCTCCAAGTTAAAGTTACACCCAATCTTCCATGATGACCTGATTATCGACCAATTCAGTAGAGAAAACTTGATACAGAGTTCCACTTGTCACTATTTCTACCTATGGCCCTAAAAATGATACAAAAAAGCTATAATCTGTGAAATTTCAGCCACATTTTATGAAATTCAAATCTGATGCACAGAGAGAAAGATGTGACAATTTTACCTTGGTCACCTGTTTGAGATTGAATTATAGGGCCTGCAAAAACCCTACCTTCCTTGGATCATATATCTGAAAATATAGTGAACCAAGATCTAAAATTCATACACAAAGTTCAACAATGTTCTAAATCCACATGGTTGCAATTTAAGATTCTGAAGCCTCATAGGAAAAAGGTTAGATAAAATAACTCAAAGATCACATGTTTGATGAAGCGAAACCTTAGAATCCATAGCTCTAATACCAAATGTTATGCAACGAAATCACAAAATAGAAGAAAAGATAGATCAACGACCTAAAATTTATCCTCTTTGAGGGGGAAACCTCCTTTACATTCATAAACCAATAATTATTGGATGATACAAATGACAAGACATCCTCTGTATATACAGGAGTCTAAAGGGTCATAATATAATGAGAGCCTACGTAACAATAATAATGTAAGGGAATGACAATAAAAATAGTGGAATTCTATGAGGAAAAACAATAACAATATGGGAGCTACATAGGCACCACAACAATAATAAGGTGGATACACTAGTATTATAGGGACCTAAGAGACTAACCATGTTGCATACTTTCGATGGACCCTACTACATGAAAAATGAGAAATACATGAAAACATGTGATTCCAACATGGCTAGTCCTTGGATGAGGAATTAAATTCCACATCTAATGAGTGATCCCACTGGAAATTTGAGTGAAATTGTAGGGATATAAGTTTAAAATAGAATTTAAAAAGTAGTTTTATTTTTATTTTTTAATCGTTTTTACTTTTTACTCAAAAAATGGTGAATCCTCCCCCATGGTTGACATCATCATCTCGAATCCTATTGGTTCTTATAAAGCTGATTTTCATTGTAGATTTTTATTCTGAGGCCCACTTTTTACCTCAAAATTACTCTAATGTCCCTCCTACAGAAATAATATACCTTCAACCACATGTGAATTTAAGGAAACTTGACCTCATAGAGGAACCTAATTCAATGACTAGTGTTCATCACTAAAAATGAAGCCTTGATTTAAAGAATTTTGATGGGAATGAAGCCCTGCTATAAGTATTTTAAAGGAAAATTAGCCCTTCTACAAAGAAGGTTCATTTTCACACCATATATAAGTATAAATTGAGGCTTGACCTTAGGAGTTAGCTTCTTTTTGTTATCATATTTGTTGACAACGTTTTTAATGAAGAGATTATATATTTCATTTCAACAGTTTAATGAAGAAGAATTTATGATATTCAACCAACTAGAGTGATTTCTTGAAGGTTATGGACTACATTAAAAAAAAATAATAATAATCCAGATCCTAAAAACTACACAATCCTTTTGTGTCCCTATCCCTTGATCTAGTCCAGTTAGTTATTTTCCAGTCAAATATAGTTGTTAGCCAGTCTGATTGCCCAGGTCAATATAGCCATTACCTGGTCAAATTTAGCCGTAGGATTTTCTTCTCTATCTATTTATCATGTAGCCAGGATTTGATTCTTCAACTTGTCCTGACCATGAACCGCACTCATTGGTTCAAAATGCATCGACAAAGGCACTCTAATGTGATTTATGCCGAAAAATATTCTTAGAACCCTGATATAACCACGCCGTTGAAAACGAAACAAGTAACCATTGGTACTGAGGTAGAACCCAAATTCGCGAAGATTGGAGACTACTGGGATGACGTGACAGTGGATAAGGTCGGTGAATTGCTTCACGAATACCAGGATCTATTCCCTACCTAGTTTACGGATCTGAAGGGGATAATCATGGACTTGGGTGTTATGAAGATCACGTTGAAACCTAGCGCGAACCGGATTAAGAAAAGCCCTTACCATCTCAATCTAAAGTATAAGGAGAAGGTCCTCTTAGAGCTAGACAAGATGCTTGCGGCAGGAATCATTGAGCCTGTGGAAGAATCTGACTGCGTAAGCCCAATGGTGGTACAGGAGAAGAAATAGAAGGATGAAATAAGGATATGTGTGGATCTCAGAAAGCTTAATGATGCTTGTGTACATGATCTTTTCCTAACTTCGTTCACTGATGAAGTGTTGGACAATGTAGGTGGCCAGGAAGCATATTCCTTCACTAATGGGTTCTTGGGGTACCACCAGATCAAAATAATGCTAGAAGATAGGAGCAAGACAACCTTCACGACTGAGTGGCATTTCTTTTAGTACACTGTAATGCCATTTGTATTGAAGAATGTGCCTGCAATTTCCTCACGCGTAGTCATTGCTACATTCAAGGACTTTATTCATAAGTTCCTGGAGGTATACTTTGATGACTGGACTGTGTTTGGGCTGGTAAAACGCCATGTAGCAAGCTTGTGCCTAATGCTGGATACCTGTCAAAGATACCAGATTGTACTCAATCTAAAGAAGTGTCTATTTTGTGTTCTGTTTGGGACCCTGTTCGGTCATGTGGTTTGTAGACACAGACTGATGGTAGATCTCATGAAGATTGTGGTGATACTGAACTTGGAAGAACCAAGGAGTGTGAAAAACTATGCGCTACCTTAGGACACACGAGATATTACAGAAATTTTATCAAAGGTTATGCCCAGATCACCGCACCTATGGAGAAATTGTTGAAGAAGGATGTCACATTCTGCTGGAACAAGGACTGTAAGAAGAGCTTGGATGTCTTGAAGGAAAAGATGGTCACCGTGCCAATTCTAGTCTTCCCGGATTGGAAGGAGGAGTTTCATGTACACATCAATGCATCATGTATAGCGCTAGGAGCAGTACTAACATAGGCTGGCGGGACAGACTTGGACCATCCTATTGCATTCGAAAGTAGAAGGTTACCCAAGGCGGAGAACAACTATTCCACCACTGAGCGTGAAGGGTTGGCCATGGTGTATGCACTCCAGAAGTTTAGGCACTACTTATTGGAAGGCCATTTTAAGATGTATATAGATCACTCCGCGCTGAAGTACCTAGTCAATAAGCCCATGTTGGGGGGGAGAATCTGCAGGTGGCTCTTATTGTTATATGAAAGTAAGTTTGATAAATTTCTAGGAAAATTTAGCATGCACTGGTTAGGGCCCTATGTCATTAAGGAAATTACCGATGGAGGAGTGATACAGCTGGTCAAATTAAATGGAGAACCCTTCCTAGGATAGGTGAATGGCAGTCACTTGAAGCCATACACCGGTGGTCCGGCCATGTGACTAGATGAAGGTAGCACAATCTTAGCACTCCAGGTAGCTGAAAGGAGCCGCGGGACTATAAAATACACTGCATGGGTTGGGAAGCTGCACGATTGGAGGATGGTGTGAAGCAAGGAAGTGTCACAGGGTCCGTAGTAGTGTGAAGGGAGTTGTGCTACCCATGGAGAAATCGTGCAGCATAGCCAGAAAGTGACCGTTAAAGTGCGTGTTCATGATTTGATAGTTGATATGCGGCCAAATGGAGTAGGTGGCCGACATTTAAGACGAAATTTAAGGCTCAGATCCTTGAAAATCAGCTTCCAATCTGGCATTAATGAACTAAATTTGGGGGGAATGGTTGGATTTGAATTCAAAATTCCCTATATATTACAAGTGGTTGTCTAGCGAAAAACACTTGCCATTTTGAGAATTGAGTTGTTGAGCTCCCAAGCACCCATGAACCAAGAATTATTTGAGGCTTTCAAAGAGACTCCCACATTAGTAAACTTGCCAGAAACGTCGTGAGCACTGTTAGAAAGCGTTATGTCAACACCCACAGAAATTATAAATACCGTAGAAGTAGTAGAGGAGTCGACACAGGAAATGGAAATAGAGGCAGAAGTAGCTGCTTTGGAAGTGGTTGAAGTATTGGCAGAGGTCCCTAAATCACTGAGGACATCGAGAGCAAAGCCGACCCCAACCAAGGAAACCATGAAGGATAAGAAGGGCAAGCAGCCTGCCATACCGGTGCGCGCATCTCCAAGGAGAAACCCACCAAAACCCACTGCACAGGAGAAAGGCAAGGCCATAAACTTAGAACTAGAAGATGAAGACTTTGAAGACATCCCAATGGACGATGAGGATGTGGGAGCAGAAGTGGAGGAGGTTGGAGACCACGGTGTGGACCCTATTACTCATTTGCCGGAGTATGTCCCTCCGTCAAGCTAAGACTAAGATACCGAAGGACATCGATGAGAGCAAGAACCCATTGCAAACCCCTCTGCTACTGGATGAGATTTCTTTCAATGGACTGCACTTGGTGCGGGTGTCGTTGATGAAACTTGAAGATTGGGACTTGGCCAACCATGAGAAGTTCCCACACTTGGCGACCGAGTAGCTAATGCACCGCATCATTGACACGAATATGGGAATGACCACATTAGAGCCACAAAGGTGACTCAAGGGAGCAGAAAAGATAGGGTTGCTCAACCTGTTTCTGGTATTGCACTACAACCACACCCCGGTGATAGTTTTGGTCATCAAGCAGCTACTGTGCTTGGTGCATGATGGGTATTTGTGGTTGGAGGAGCCGATACCCATCATAGATAGGTTGATTCATTAGATAACGCGACTGCCATATACAAGAGAGAATCCAACTATGATCTTTGGCAGAAAAGGTGGCGAGTAGGCTATTGCAGAACCAATGAAAGAAAAATTTAAGTTGGTAAAGAAGTCACACGGGTATGCTATATCTAGCATATGCGACCTTGCTATGAAGGTAGCCATGTAGATCCTTGCAAGGAAAGGGATGGGAAAGTGTCACGTCAATGAGGTGTCGGTGCCTGTTGTCACGCTCGTAGCATAGTGCGATGAACGAGTCTAGCTCAGCTGGTCAGACTACCTTTGCGGAGTGTTCGTAGAGAACTGTCGTGAAGCATAGGAGCTTAGGAAGACGTTCCACTATGCGTGGCTCTTGCTATCAATTGTGCTGGTAGCGTGGGAGCTGCTAGAGGACATCCAGTTCCCTTCGGTCATGCCAGACCTCCCAGAAGCAGCAAAGTACGCTTCACTATGGGGGACCAAGGATGCACAGCGAGTAAGGGACAACAAGATCTTTTGGATCTTGATGGAGATGAGCATCTGGATAGCCATCAATCGTAAACCACAATTGTCACATATGGTGTATGCCAACCTGTAGGGCTACACTGAATTCAAAGCCGACTTCCATCAAGTATCCATCAAGGTGTAGAAGGACCCTGTGCATAAATGGTACGACTTTCCTTATCTGGCAACAGATGATGCCATTGATGTGGTGCTTAATCAATGGTCAACCAAGTGGTGCACTACCATAGACTTGGCAGTAGGTGGGAGCAAGTCTACCACACAGAAGAAGAAGGAGGAGGCCAAGCTTAAGATGGCACAACTACCCGAAAGGAGGAAAAAGGAGGTTGCTAATAAGGCCCAAGAGGAGCGCGAGGCTACTTAGCAGACAGGGAAGTAGATAGGTGGGACATAGTAGGGCTATGACAAAGGCACAAGGTTGCCTTCACCTGAGACAGGGTAGGAGACGGAACAACATGACGTGGACCCTCATGAGGCGTTTTCCCGCATCAAGCGCCCAACAGAGCTGGAGAAAGGAGGGTCCGGGAAGAAGTAAAAGGTGACTAAAACCTCACTGGACCCCATCACATTAACCGAAGGCGATTTACATGATATTGGTGACACAGTGAGGGATGTCACTACGGAGGCACTACAACAATTTGAACAGCAGTAGTAGGTAATCCTAGGGTCTATCCATATAGGGTTGCAAGAGCTATAGACCCGTGCATTGCAGGCTTGAATGGTGTCTACCATCTTGCCTATCGGCACTTCGGAGGCTGCCGATATGCTGCGCATGAAGGCTTTCAGTGTGATAGTGCTTCCTGATGGAGCACTGACCATAGAGAATGAGGCTAACAGGCCCACTGTCAGTGCCATAAATGAAGTAGAGTTGAACCTGGCAGTGCTCCTGCGAGATTCACTCCACCTCTTGCATGATGGAGTAATTGAAAAACTAAGGGCCCTTGAGCACCACGCCCTCCAGGTGATCAGTGAATAATGGATCAACAACAAGAAGATGGCCCTAAAGAGAAATGATGCCATCACCATTGAGACTGAGGCAACCAATCAGAGAAAGCTGATTATACAGGTCATTGAAGAGGCATGTCGAATGGTCCCAGAGTTGGTCATTTCGGAAGAGGATCCAGTCAAGGTACTATTGTGCTCTACAACAACCCCCCATTTCCTATCATTTTATTCACAAAATTATCATATGAAATGGGTCCCTTTAGAGTTGATTGGTATCAATATTGCATTATTTAAAAAAGGTCCGAAAACCAAATGAAAACATTATAAAACCCTCTTCGGAAAATCCCATTTTTATCAAATAAATCAATCTTTATCATTGCGATAAAGCGATCGCAAGATCGCATATCGCAATGACATAAGGTACATAAATAATAAGTGGCACATTGGTCTCTGCCGATGCGATATCGCTATCGGCTATCGGCAATACTCTAAGCACATTTTAAAGCGCCTCCATGCCATTGACCCCCGATGCGATGCGATATCGCTATCGGCGATCGGCGGTATACCATACATGACTCAAATAATGCCAATGCTCCCGATGTGATGCGATATCACTATCGACGATCGGGGTTTTCAAAAGGTGTCCATATTTGAGATTTAAGCTTTCTCCGATGGCCGATTGCGATAAAGCGCAGATTTCAAAAAGCCGTTGGAATAAAGGGATATCACGATTTATTCATATTAAAGGCTTGATCCGTCCAACAATGATTCACCTCCGCTCAACCGCCAAAACATCTACAACATGCTTAAATGAATCATTCGGCCGATTAATGATATAATGGGCATTTAAAGATTGGCAGGTTTTAAACGGCCATTTAATGTAATCGTAAGTCCTAAAATCCTCCCATGGATTGTATCTGTGCCCATTTTAAAAGCTAATCCCTTATCGCGCATCAGTCAATATATCTCATCACTTTGAAATCTTCATTGCCAATTCTCTGTGTTACGTTTATTTTTGCCTCTGTGCAGAATTCATCCAAAGGAGAAAGCTCAAGCAAAATGGGGAAGAAATCCAAGAAGACCACAGGCGCTTCCACTGCACGAGCTGCAGGACAAGCTGTAACTGACAAAAAGAAAGGATTGATTTCAGGTACCACATGTTCTGGTCTCGGCAGAACTACTTGGCAGAGTACCTAGAACTTGATCGAAATCGAAGAACCTAAAGTGACAATAGTAGAAGCTACTGCAGATTCTACTCGGAAATCTGAGGGTACTCTTAAGGACTTAGCTGACTCCTTCCTTCACCGGATAGCAGCTAGAGAAAAAATCCTCCCATACACAGATGTAGTGTGGTGGGCAATTGAAGAAATCCCAATCCTGGATAGAACATTCAGCACCAGAGACAGGAGAATTTTCAGGTCGTTCAAAGCTGATGATTTGAGGCAAATGTATCATTTTCCTCAGCCAGAGAATATATAAAATAAGGTGTTCCTGGAAAAATTCTCAAACGTGAACGAAGTTGAATCCGAACCCATCCGGGATTGGAGACAAAATCCGGCAAAGCACAAACATGAGTCTTCCGGTAAGTACTCAGTTGATTCCCTGGCTTCTCCTTATTGCTACGCGGGAATAATGATGTGTAGATTATGGGGATTGCATGACTCTTCTAATTTCACTATAGAAATGGTCCCTTTAATGGAAGTTGCATGCAACAGTATAATAATGGATTGGGCCACTATTCTCTCAGACAAACTAGGCAAAGTTGTTCTTGAGTTTAAGAATAAGACTCACATATCTGAAAGGATAATTCCCCCATTCTATTACAGTGCATATATTTTAGATACATTGTGTTTCAATTCTAAATTTCCCGTGCTCGGCTGGAGGTGGACACCACAAGACTCCACATCTATCCACATATACCATCAGAAATTATGGAAATCCTCTTACAAGCACCATCTGTACCAAGTCTGCAATGGCTTTATGGTGCCTATTTATTATTCTATTTTTGATAAACCCATTTCCAAGATTTCCTACCAAGCTGGGATTGATTTAACAGCGGTAGGGAGATGGTTTGGAGAGGAGAAATTCACTTATATAAGAGTTTTTGGTAGCCAAGATGAACCTCATGTTCTCCCTTTATACATACTGGATAAATTGTTGGCAAGAGAAATCTCTTACCAGATTATTGCTGGGAGTGTTACACAAACTCTCAAGAAAAATAAGAAACAGGGCTGGCCCTCTTTTCCCCTGAGATGTGGTGTCTATACTCTGCATGATCTCAAACATGCAGAAAAGGAAGCCACGAAGATGAAATCATTAACTCTGGTGACTCTCCCAAATAGGCAGTTTGATCCAAACAAAGTTGCCTATAATGCACTAGAACAGGCCAAATTGTCAAAATTTGATCATAAAGAAGATATGTTTGACGACCTGTTCTCTTCAGCTGAGACAATAATGCAGGTTAAAGCATTGGCCAAAATGAAATATAATGATGAAGGGTTGACTGAATTTAATAAACTTAGAGAACAGAGGTTGCAAACTCTGCCTCTAGATCTACTAGCGACAACCCCAGCGACATCATCAAGCGAGCCTGATCGGCAACAGTCAAAGGAACCTCCAGTTATAACGAAAGAACAAGAGAAGCTACAGGAGGAAAATCAGAAGAAAGAACAGGAGGAAAAGCAGAGAAGAGAGAAAGAGGAAAAGCAGAAGAGAGAGCAGGAGGAAAGGCAAAAGAGAGAGCAGGAAAAAGTGCGGAAGGAGACCCAAGCTGAGAAGGAAAAGCAAACCACCATTGATGTCAATGTGGATACTCATATTGACCCTAAATTACTCCAGGAATGGAAGCAATTTGATTCCATTATCAGTGGTTTGGAATGTTCAAAGGACACAGACACTTCTAAAGTAACGGACACACAGGAAATCACTTCACCACAGGTTTTGAGTGGAACCAGCGGCCCACCCATTTCTAAAGAGGTAGAGATAATACCGAAGGACCCCCCCGACCAAATCATTTTGCAGGTAGAAGATATTCCTTCCCTGGATGTTTTCTATAGCCCAACGTATAAAGCGGTGGTTAAACGACAAAGGAAAATAAGAAGGACTGATCAGCTTTCCCTTTTCCCAGAGCAAACTGTCACGGGCAATGTGGTTTGGAAGGAGGAATTTGATCCCTCCGATGACTTGACAAAACTGTCACAGTATGCGGGAGCTTATTCAGCAGCGACAATAGATAAGGCATCGGAGGTAAGCCTTTTACTGAAAACAAAGGATCAGGAGATTTTCTCATTACAGGCACAGTTATCTGAAACAAAGCAGAAAGCGGAGCAGGTAGAGCAGCAATTGTTGACGCAACAACAATTAAATAGTCAACTAACTCAACAATTGCAGGCAGAAAAGAAAAGGATTGACCAAAGCACGATCCAGAAGCAGAAAGAATTATCAGAGGCATTGGCACAATTAAAGGCAGCAAATGAGCAAATGGTGAAAACAAAAGATGAGCAAATTGCTCAATTATCATCACAGCTTGAAAAAATAAAGGGCGTTCCACAAGTGGCTGAATTTAGAGAAAAAGCATTACAAATAAATACTGCATTAATATCCCAAATTAATCTTCTGTGTCAACAAATCGCCCAGGCAGAGCCACTATCTGAATTAACGACATCCATAAATAAGCAAGTAGAAAAGGCTAGAACTGAATTGGATCAAGCCGAAGAAACAATAGCTGCATTTCTCGACTGGCAAGATTCTGATCAAGGACAAGTGGCCAATTTACCCAGGATCTTAGAATCACATAAAGATATACTCTTCACAAAATGGCAGTCCCAGTTAATGAAAGCAGAGAGGGCGGGTTCAAGATGTAAATCAACTTCTAGCAATTTAGTTGAATTAGTCAATAACACTCTCTACTTATCAAACATGATTTCCCAATGCACACCAGGAAAGTTGACAACGATGAAAACATTGGAGCAATCATGTTATCCAGATCTAGAAGAAAAGGGGAGATTAATCGCTGGGATTAACAGTTTAACCTGGGACACCTATTGGTTCTTCCTGGTAAAGCCGCACACACAGAGAGCCGCCCTCAAATGCCTTACAGATGCAATCAGGTATATTATCCCCGATATTCAGGATGCCACCTATGCCGCCCAGCTTAGCTCGCGCCTCAACAAACCACCTGAAGTGGAGCCAATGCTTGCAATAAGTCAGCTCAGATATAAAGGCAAGCAGCCTACTTGATGAATCATGCCGCCGACTGCCAGATCACTGAAGAAAATAGGATCAAGATTTATTGATACCAATTAAGTAGGATTTATGTTTTATAGATCGGTAGATTAATTAAGTATTTATAGACCCTTTCATTGTTTTGGAAAGGATCATAAAGTTTTGTACCTGAATTAAAGACTGAAGTTGCACTATTGTGCTTCAGTCATATTCTTTTATGAAACTAGACCAGTTGTTCTTAATTTGACAAGGAAGCTTTTTATGCAATTGTGCACTATTGTCTTTGTTTGAAAGTGTTTCTGCGTTGAAGGAAGAATTAGAAATAGCGATTGATATTGGGAGTGTCAAGCAGCTCATATGGTATTTCTATCTATGTCTGAATTCATTCCTTTCATATGAATTGTTATTTGATTATCCTTGCTATTATTGATTATATGCATGTGCTTTAACAACAGATATATATTCCCTCCACTATTGGATGTTTTATGATGTGCTTTTCTTTTAATAATGTATGTGTCGATGATAGAAATGATGAGTGTAGTAATATTGCTTTAATCGCTTTGCTTACTATTTAAGCATAGTGATCCCGAATGAAATAATGTCTATGTCTGTTAGATGGAGTCATCTATATGCCTGCTTATAGACACAGACCATCAAGCGCTACACTTTAAAGCTCAATAAGTTTCCCGACATAGGTCATAGTTCTTGTATTCTTGTTAATAGATTTAGTTATTCACCCATCATTAGCTTAGTTAATCAATCATCCATTCATCCCGTTTATCCACTTTTGGAAAACTGGTCCCATTATCCCCAGTCGGAGCCACCATTACAAACAGAAAAGGAGTTGTACTAAGGTCCAGATCGGGTGGTTATCCCCCATGTTGTTGCAACGATTTTCGAGGCATCAACATCTTTTGCGCTAGAAGGAGGGCCCAACTGTGAATGGCACACAAACCAAAATCTACAAGCCATTCCAAGAGTAATTCTCCCTCCGTATCCCATCAATCTTCCCATTTGCATGCTGGTTCTCCAGTATCCAAACAAGAAGAAGAGGAATCAACTACCACTGCTCAAACCCATCATACTCTAGAACAATTAAGTCTTGAATCGCCTGAATTCTAGTCTCTTATCCACAAACTTCAGAGCTTCTCGATTTCACCACTTAAATCTGAGGTATCACAAAGCAATACGACTTCGCAGTTCAATTTACCTCACCCTCTGTTGTTGGGAAAAGTGTCCAATACGGAATGACCCTATCCCACTCTAAGGGTGATAGTACCTCAGTAACAACCGAAGCAAAGCTATCTAAGATTTCTTCTTTATGAAAGTAAAATAGGGGAGAAAGAGATCCACTAACCGATGTCTTTCGCTAATGGTTGATCCAATATTCTCTCCTTGCTGCTTGCTCCCAGCTCCTTGCTCTTTCACTGGCCCAGCTACACCAAGATCCTGCAAAATGGCAAGAGAGGGAAACTACAAGAAGCATACATTCATAATTGATTCAAGGATTAAAATAAATCAAATACACAAGTATAGCATAACATCATTGAGACACATGCCTATAGAAGAACCTCAAATGCTTTATTAATGGAAGAAGTAAAGTTCAGGAAGTGATACAACCATAAGAGGCCCAATCCAGCATCACCTTCCCAGCAGAAAGAAATCTCCTCTTCACCTCCTTCAAAGAAAATCACCCAATAGTTCTAAACTCAAACCAACATCATTTCCTTACATTCACAAGATTCCAGCCTCCCTAGACCTCATGAGAGAGATCTATATATAGGATTTTTGGAGAAAGGATGAGTCAGCTTGAGAGCTGACTAGTGTCCTCTCTCACTTCAGTTATTCTTCAGTTCTTGAGTCCACTTGGAGGTTCTTGCTTCCACTTGGATATCTAGACCCTCTTACTCATCACCAGTCGAATTCCTTGATCCAAGTGTCATTTTGGAAGCTTCCTGGGCATTGACACCTTGAGGAATGACTGTGCCACATGTCCAAACTCGCGCAGCACAGGTAGCCTTCTTTGCAGTTGACATTCAACGCAGGTAGACAGTGGAGCACTTGACATTCAGCGCAGATGCTCAGTGGAGCAGTTGACATGATCCAGAATTGCCTTGTTTTTGAGTGTTTTCAGGTGGAGAACTTTTATTCAGTGCTGTGGTTTGCTGACCTTGTTCCTCTAGGAGTAGGAACAACATGTTTAGGGACTTTGGATCCCTTATATTGTGGACATTTCATGCTTCATGATGTAAGGCACAAAAATGTCTATAACAGTTGCCCCCTAAAGTATGAGGTCGTTTATCGGGTGAAATGCTTTATCAGGAGGATCCGAAGTTCATTCAATCGCTGAGAGGTGACCTGTAATAAAATAAAATACAATACATTATGATTCATTCTGCTTTCATGATCTAGCTGAGGCGGGCATTCCCATGCTCAGCTTTATAAATTCATTTTGGTACATAGAACAAACGATCGTCTGATGGTAGACTGATAATTCTTTGCTGAAATTATCATCCTTTGAGTAGGATGATCATCTGTTGGAATGATGCACATGTCAAATGTCTTTATATTTCCTGAATATATATCGCAGCCCGGATGGATGAAACTAGATCCGGGGTCTTCAAACTCGTCTGATCTTCACTCTAAGTACAAGTCGATCCATGTGAGAATTGCGCTGAAGTCGAACATGGAAAGACATCGCTTGATTACCGGTCAATGATGTGAACCGTTAACAAGCGCGAGAGTAATCACCGATAATGATAATGACCCTCAAGGTATTGCAGTACAATTCACGTGGTGTGAATAAAGGACTTGGCGTCGAACACCACGCAAAATCTTCTGGTCGAAGGTCATTAATGTATACTTGTCGCCGGAAGTGAGAAACTTGCCATTGAGGCATGCAAGCTTCAAAGTACTGAGGGGGTTGTTCCTAGATCAACTTCTTGGATAATGAGCTGAAGTCGACAAGAAGCGATCCGTCAAAGGAGGGCCTTAATGAATCCCACAGCAGTGACACGGAACGGAGCTAATGATTTTAATGCAGGTGAAAACAATCTGTGAAATATGATTCAGGGTGGCGGTCATGAAAGGATGAAAGATGATGTATGGTAGTGGATGGGACACGGTTGACTCTTTCTGAACGACATCTCTTGAACATATAATGACACTGATGCGATGGATCGGTAGCATTACCCCAAATGTGGATGGTTTGGCGAGACCATGGTGATGAGACCGGTGAATGAAACAACCCAACCCGATGTGATACGGAGGAAAAGTGTCATGTTCAAGAGCGACTTGCTACCATTAAAGCTTTGAGGTTCTCCCAATTTTTCCCCAGTCATTTCTGACCAGTACCTCTTTATTTTTGTCAAGCTTGAGGAGGATAACATATGCTTGTTCTATAACCTGCCCTTCGGGCAAGCCCATCGCTATGTTTTAATGAGCCTAGCGATAGGGAAAATCGTTCTCGTCTAAAGACAAGTTTGTCGCTATTTAATCATTTTAACGAGTCTAACGATAAGGAAAACTCGGTCCTTTTCATTTTTAGAGAGTCTGAAAAGGTACAGAAAGTTAACTCCAAAATTCCTTTTTCGTCATCTAATCCCTTAAGTCTGAAAAAGTATAAAACAATACAGAAGGGATGAGTTTTCGATAACTTTAACGAGCCGAATAAAACAAGTGCTCGACCTTTTTGTGCAATAATCCCTCAGGTCCAAAAAGATTAAAATCTAGAGGAGGGATAGCTCTTCCGGTCACTTTAACGAGCTGGAAGGCCAAAACTCGGCAAACTTTTCATATTTTACGAGTCAGATGAAAAGAGCTTAAAGAAGACTCGTCTTTTGATGAACGAGTGATAAACAGGGATAGCAACTGATTCCAGGTACAGGTTGGAATTTTCCAATCACGACAACGTCACAAGGATGGCTAGGTGAAATCACTCTTCGCAGCTGTTCCTCAAAATGGGTAAACAATCATATGGAGGTGAACGATCGGCCAAATGAAAGTGGAGGTGGCAGGCGCAAAACACGACCAAGGCTTTTTATGGCTGATAAATTTACGATCACAGCGGTTATTTACCGGGATAGGTTCATTTTTTATTTAAAAATGAGCTTAAACTCTGGAGGAAACATTGCTCACTGCTTATATTTATTTTTTAACGAGCATGAAGACCGCGTTAAAACTGCTCGGATCTTGCGTTTATTTTTTAATGAGCATGAAATTTATGCTAAAACTGCTCGAATATACCAGTCATAAGATAAGAAATGTCCCCTGTGAGATCTCTATTTTTTAAGGAGTTTCATCTTCACTAAGCTTTACTCCATATCCTTTCTTTATGCAAGTTCGGAAACGGCTAATCCCAAAAACAGATAAATAACCGCTCTTAGCTTGCACTCCAAAAGGTTTGCATGCCCCCAGGTATAAAATAAAATTTCAAGGTTGCCCCTCCTCTCCCCCACCTCTGCTTTTCTTTGGGTGTTCGCAGCTACTTGTCGTCTTGCTAGTCTAATGTTAACTATACTTGTCTTCTCGTTATTTCAACTTTCAACAAATTTTTGCAAGATCGCAAGAGAACAGCTACTTGCTACAAGAGAGCAGCTACCTGCGACAAGAGAAGAACACTACTCAAAGAAAAAACATTTGTGTTATTGAGGGAGGCTTACATGTTTCTGGTTACCCAAAGATTGTCTTGTTATTTTTTCAACAAAACACTTCCTCCACAATGTCTACCGAAATAGACAAGGGTGAATGACCTTTCTCAAACACGTAACCTTGACAAAAGAATCTTATTCCAGAACAACCCCTCTTCCATCCACGGACGGGGTACGGACTAGTCATATTCTCCTGCGGAAATTCTACCTTATACCCAAAGTTTTCTCTGCCCGAAGCAGACCAGGATGCATGCCCCCTAGGTTCCAGTCCCATCTTTCTGAATCACTCCCACTCATCGGGAAGGAGGACTGGGGGTGGAGACATTTCTTGATTGAATATACCATTCAGGGTTGGTATGTGACTATTTGCGATGCGTGATCCCCGAAATGAAAGTTGGTCTACGAGCTTGACCATTCTTCCTTCGTGTGGAAAACACATTACTCTAAAGAGTGAGGAGACTATTGCTCCCATGCAATATATATAGTCTCGTCCAAGGAGTAGGTTATAATCTAAGGGTCCTTGAACGACCATCACGTTCATTTGAACGGTCTTCCCTTTCAATGTAACAGCCACATTGGGGAGGATCCCTAATGGTCGACTGGTTCCTTTATCGAAACCCGAGAGATTTCTTATCTCAGGCAAAAGCACCGGGGAACCCAGTGCTTTCCAAGCAATAGAGGAAAGGATACTCACAGATGCCCCTTCATCAATGATAGTGCCAGCCATTACCATTATGTATATTTGGACTATGATTCTGAATGGTATACTGGCTGGCAACCGGGGTCTGCCTAGTTGATTCCAATCAAAGGATACAACCAGGTTGCTTGGTGGTGGGACCGAATATACGGCCGGATCTGACCCTGACGATGTTCCTTCCTGCGATAAAGAAATGGGCGCATTGCCCTGATGCTCATCAGAGTCTGTACTGATGAAGAGAATCTGGATGGTGTCATCTTTATTCTCTTCGGTGAGGGTGTCATTTGAAGATGAATCTTCAGTGACGGTGTCATTTGACGATGAAACTTCTAAAGGAAGAACCGGGTCAACTGCCGTTTCGACCTTTGGACTTTCGTCCGGTCTGGATTCAGCAGGTTCATCTTCAATGACTGACACTTCAGCTGACCACTTGAGCGGGCCAGCTGTATTCTCAACCAACGAAGGACTTGGCACGAGTTTTTTGTATCCAGGAGGAAGTCTCAACGGTGAAACCGGACGATCTTCCAAAACTCTCTTCGCTTCGTCTAAGAAGGGACAACGGTGGATGGCGTGATCGCCTTCACATAGTCTGCAGGGGGATCTTGCTCCCCCTCTTTGTCTTGAACCTTCACTTTCGCTGGTTGACGGTAAGCATTCAACATGGCTATCAGAGGTTGATGCTCCCGAATTGTGCAAACGAGGGGACCAGTCCCTTAGTATCCGGGGAATACAGGGACAATCTCTATGGAAGTGGTCTCCTCTACATATGGCACATGGCGATTTAGGCCCGGTCTGTGTTGTGTGTGGATTTTTGTCAGATGTCTTTTGCTTGCCCCAAGTCGCCTTAGGCTCCTTCTTCTTCTTCTCTCTCTTCTTCTTCTCCTTCTTCTCCATGGGAGCTTGGCTTTTGCCGGCTCTACCTTGCGAAGATGAAGGATTGGAGGAAGAGTTATAGGAAGTAGAAGGCTGGTGGGTAGCTCTAGACTGATCTAACTGTTGACTCGACTGTTCAGGAACCATGGTGTTCTGAACTACATTGGTTGAGAATAGCCAAATTGGCAGGCCAATTGTCAGTCCTGGAAGCGACAATGTGGCCATGTGGGGCGCACCAACTTCTCCCCAAGAGGAGAAAGGACTAGGATTTCCATCATGGGGAATTCCTTGGTTGGGGCGTTCCATGTTCTCAACCTACAGATCAATGCATGAATAGGAGGTGATTATGTTCCGTTTAAAATAAATTTTATAACGACGCTTTAGACACAACTTGCTTTTTCACTTTTTAAGAGTCGAGAAAAAGCTAAAGATGACTCTAGTCTCCTTCGATGTTTTAACGAGCCCAAAGTGACAAATGCTCGGATGGACTTTTTCAGTTATAGAGTTTGAAAAAGGCCAAAAGAAACTGCTCTGGAGTTCTAGGCAGAGGGTGTGCCAAACCTTTCGCAAAACCACAGAATATGTTTTACGGTACAAGTGGTCGATCTTCGTGAATGTTGTGTTCACTGCATTGCGATCAGTAGGGCGGTCGACACGGCTTCCTATGGATAAAGGCTTTGTTCCTATAGGGGTCTCCCAATATATACGCGATGGTACGTGGGAGCACAGGTCCGTATTAGTGCCACCGACTCTCAGGAGGAATCACCCACCTTCTTCGAGATCGACAGTCACTATGTTTAACGACGCCGGAACACGTCTCTACCTTAGACCTCTATGTGTTTGCATTATGTTTCAATGCGTTGTTATGTAAATTCAATTTATTTTAAGTTGATCTTGTTTAGAAATTTGCCTTTATGGATCACCACGAGATGTATGGTACAACTCCTAAATGCAGTCTTTGACTATAAGCAAGCTTTTTCAATCATTTCGACTTATGAAAATCTTAACTACTGAGGGAAAAGAAAGACATCATCTTTTCACACAGATCATAGAGCACACACTAATGCCCTTTTTCCTAAATCAACATGCAAACTTATCAAATGCAAAATGCACCATGCAGGTATTTCTTTTCTCTTTCTTAATGTTGATGTACTACAAAAAGAAAGTTGTTGTATAACTTTGAATTCAATTTCAAGTGAAAGCAAACAAGCTTTGTCCAAAATCAAAAGACACCTTAAGATTTACTTGTTTCAACACTAGAAATACATAAATTCAAACCATATGATGAAAGCAAAAGCTCAATCAGCTGTGAACAACAAACAGACTAACTCTTAAGATCAAAATGACACTTATCACAGGTCTAGATCTAAGAGGCCACAGCAAGACTAGTTCACTTTCGTTATGGGAAACTGCAAATGATATAAGAAATACACAAAGAATAAACACAGTTTCTTTATACAACTGAGACGGAATAGTGGCAAAGAAAGGTGGTTTCAGATAGGTACATTGACTGATAACAGGCTGCAAAAACAAGGATGAAAACAGGGCAATAGAAAGCAGAGAACCCCAGTTGCACAAGGCAAAACTGGTTCAGCGCAGGTAGAACACTGTCAGTTTGACATTCAGCGCAGGTAGCCCCTTCGAGACCTGCGATGAAATGCAGACTGCCTTCACAGTGCCTGCAATGAAGAGAGAAACTCTCGTTTCTCTGGGTTTCCAGGTTACAGATTGCTCAAAAATCCACAGTTTTTGGCCAAATCAAAAGCTATCAATCAAGTACACACTAAAGGATGAAAAGGAGGATGAAAAGCTATCACTAAGAGCTATTCAGAGTCCTTGTGGATCAGCTCTTCAAATCGTAAACATGCCCAGAAACTGAGCTAGAGTAGCTGCCCTCTACTTTGCATTTGAGAGATCCAAATGCAGTTCGATTCGGTACTCCCTGTGTTTAGGAAATGAATAGCAAAAAAACAAACAACCAACAAGATACGTTCCCCAGCGGAGTCGCCAATTTGTTGTTGGGAAAAGTATCCAATACAGAATGACCCTATCCCACTCTAAGGGTGATAGTACCTCAGCAACAACCGAAGCAAAGCTATCTAAGATTTCTTCTTTATGAAAGTAAAATAGGGGAGAAAGAGATCGACTAACCGATGTCTTTCGCTAATGGTTGATCCAATCTTCTCTCCTTGCTGCTTGCTCCCAGCTCCTTGCTCTTTCACTGGCCCAGCTACACCAAGATCCTGCAAAATGGCAAGAGAGGGAAACTACAAGAAGCATACAGTCATAATTGATTCAAGGATTAGAATAAATCAAATACACAAGTATAACAATACATCATTGAGACACATGCATATAGAAGAACCTCAAATGCTTTATTAATGGAAGAAGTAAAGTTCAGGAAGTGATACAACCATAAGAGGCCCAATCCAGCATCACCTTCCCAGCAGAAAGAAATCTCCTCTTCACCTCCTTTAAAGAAAATCACCCAATAGTTCTAAACTCAAACCAACATCACTTCCTTTCATTCACAAGATTCCAGCCTCCCTAGACCTCATGAGAGAGATCTATATATAGGATTTTTGGAGAAAGGATGAGTCAGCTTGAGAGATGACTAGTGTCCTCTCTCACTTCAGTTATTCTTCAGCTCTTGAGTCCACTTGGAGGTTCTTGCTTCCACTTGGAGATCTAGACCCTCTTACTCATCACCAGTCGAATTCCTTGATCCAAGTGTCATTTTGGAAGCTTCCTGGGCATTGACACCTTGAGGAATGACTGTGCCACATGTCCAAACTCGCCCAGCCTTCTTTGCAGTTGACATTCAATGCAGGTAGACAGTGGAGCACTTGACATTCAACGCAGATGCTCAGTGGAGCAGTTGATATGATCCAGAATTGCCTTGTTTTTGAGTGTTTGCAGGTGGAGTACTTTTATTCAGTGTTGTGGTTTGCTGACCTTGTTCCTCTAAGAGTAGGAACAACATGTTTAGGGAATTTGGATCCCTTAGATTATGGACATTTCATGCTTCATGCTGTAAGGCACAAAAATGTCTATAACACCCTCTCACCAGACTTCAGAGCGAAAAGCTCGGTATTGAACCCACTGAGTTCCCTTTACCCAAGAGGAAAAAGGCGAAGAAATATACTGAAGAATCTGACAGTGAAGAGCTTTCATCCACTCCCCCATTACATATTGTCTTTCATCAGGGATTAGGAGCTTCAACATCCCAACCTGCTCATTCCTCAATATTTTTTCCTTCCCAGACATCTGGAATTCCAGCAATAGTATCAAACACTACTGCTATTATAATGGCAGATCCGTGGACCAGACCTGGTGCAGTCAATATGCCTGCACCATTGCATCCATTACCAGATCCTCCTGAAAAATGGCTACCCAAATTTAATCCAGATGATGGGACCTAGGCTGACGAACACATTAATAATTTCATGTTGGCAGTCATCTTGAAAGGAGTAACAGAACAAGATGTTGTTGTTAGACTTTTCCCTTACACCTTGCAAGGATCAGCAGGATCCTGGTATTTTTCTTTACCCTCTGGTTCCGTTACCAGTTGGAACACTTGCCAAGAGCAGTTTCTTACTAAATATGGAGATGATAGGTCTTTGGCTACCCTAATAAATGATCTCTCCAATCTTAGGATAGAGCATCGGGAACCAATTAAGGAATTTAATGCTCGATTCAATAAACTCCTGAACAAAATCCCGACGACCTCCAAACCAAGTGAAAAAATTTCAAGCGAATGGTATATAACCGCCCTACCTGCCAATATAGCCATTTTTGTAGATAGGGCTGGGAAACCTACCTTAGCCGAAAACATGAAAGAAGCACTTGCTGTGGAAAAATGCATTAATGCTCTAGAGAAGAAGGCTGCTCTGGAAGACAGAAAAGCCAAAAAAGTCTCTTTTAAAGATGACTCAAGAAAGAAAACCCCAAAAGACCCATATGACATGGAGGGTTTGCAAAAGGTCCTAAAAACTTTATCAAATGAAATGGTTGAAATAAAAAAACAGGTAGCCGAAACCTCAACCAAAAGACCCTTTAGGACTTATAAGAAAAATGAATCAAAGCCACCAAATGTCATATCTAATGCAGATTCAGAGCAAGAAGAAGAAGAGGAAGAGGAAACAATCTCACCAACTGATGATGAAGAAGAAGTAGTAGAATGTCATGGAATGTGGGATTTTATACTCCCCAACTCCGATACCGATAATGAAGAAGAAGCGTTCCCGGTCACTACTAGGAGCAAAAGTACTTCTGAACCTGTTCAGGTAACGTCAAAGAAAAGGAGTGCAGGTGCCGCTACAACCAAAGAAAAAATACCTGCAAAGAAATCACCTGCAGTAGTTCCCCAAAACCAGCCTTCAACTTCTAATACTCCTTCAACATCTAAAACACTAGTGGTATCCGATTCAACGGAGTACAACATTGTTGATGACATGAAGAAAACTAAAGAAAACATTACTATGTTTGAACTTAGTAAATTAAAACATCAGCAGAAATTGATTCTCAAAGAATTGAATGCTGTTCCTTCTACACCTCTCCCTAGTGCTAAAGCTGCTAATGGTTCAGGCCAACCTCCTCCCGGTATGGTTGAAGCTACCGATTCAGTTCTGATTGGAGATAGATCAAATTCTCATACTCCACCTTTCCTTCTAACCTATGAGATCTATAACAGAAACCTGCACAACTGTTTGATTGACTCAGGGGCATCTTCTAACATAATGCCAGCTTCAGTTTGTTCCAAACTGAACATTGAACCCCAGAAGTCTGCTATTCATATTGTACAGTTGGACAGGACCAAAGTTCAGGTTGTGGGAGAAATTAATTCCGTAACTATCAGGTTATCTGCTGATCCGAGAGTAGTACAAAGGATTGATATCTTGATAGTCGATATACCTGAATTTTACGGTTTAATCTTGAGTAGGGATTGGTCTGAAAAATTACATGGGTATATATCTACTGATTAGTCACATATGTGGCTTCCCTATAAGGGTAAGCCAAATCAAATAAGGATTGATCGAGAAAAACATATGACCCATACAGTTACTGAATTTGAGCAAGAAAACCAACCTGTAGCATTTAATAACAACATTTTGGGAAATTATTATTCTAAGTCATTCTTTGGTAACTTTACTGCCCAGTCATCCCCCTTCTCAGTCAATCATTTTTCATCTCAGATTGAGAATTTTTCACAAACTGATAGGTCTAGATGTTTCAATGATGCTGAGAAAACTGTAAATACATTTGTTAATACCTCTTTATTTTGGTCATTATATTTCAATGGGTCCAAATCTAGTGAGGGCTCAGGAGCAGGATGTATTTTGGTTAACCCACTAGGAGAAAAAACAATGCTGTCTTGTAGGCTCGAATTTGAATTCACTAACAATACTGCCGAACATGAAGCCTTAGTCCAAGGACTGTATAAAGCGATCGGCCTTAAAGTGCAATATTTAAAAGTATTCGGCGATTCTGAAATTATTATCAAACAGGTGAGAAATACAATTCATTGTCTTTCAAATCATCTTAAACATTATCAATCGCTAGTACAAGAACTCACTTCACACTTTTTGGCATTCAATATCTCCTCCATTCCTAGGTCTCTAAATTCGGCAGCCGACCTGCTAGCCAATGTAGCTTCCAAACTCCTACCTTCTGAAGACTACAGCCCAGATAGATTTTCAGTAGAATTGCTTTTTAGGCCTTCAATTCCTGACAATGTCACTAATTGGAGAGTATTCAACCATGATGAGGATATTTTACAATTCTTAACTTCTGAAAAGTCCTATGGTAATCAAATTATTGAGGAAAATGAGCATGACTCCCAAATGAGAGAAATACCCCAGGAAAATGAAATTCCTAAACCTGTGGTAAAGCTGGAGGATCTTTATGATATTAAAGACAAGTTTAAACCTGTGACTAATGCAAAGCTCCAAAGCTCTACCCTAAGGTTTGAGTTGATAAATCTTGGTACTAACCAAGCTCCTCAAAATATTAATTTAGGATTCGGACTTTCCTTCGAAGAGAAAGAGGCATTCATTAAACTGTTAAGGAAAAATAAACAGGTTTTTGCTTGGAAATATGATGATTTGAAGACTTATGATACATCCATTATCCAGCATACCATTCCTGTGCTTCCTAATCAGAAACCAATTCAACAGAAGTTAAGAAAAATACATCCAAGTTTAGAGAGTCAAATAAAGACTGAACTTAACAAACTCTTGAAAACCAAGATTATTTTTCGAGTCTGACACTCAAACTGGGTCTCCAATATGGTGCCATTCAGAAAGAAAAATGGCGACATTCGGATTTGTATTGATTTCAGAAATTTGAACAAAGCAAGCTTAAAAGACAATTTCCCATTACCTACCATGGAGCAAATGCTCCAATCAGTAGCAGGCTCTGAATTAATGTCCTTTCTAGACGGTTTCTCAGGATATAACCAAGTTTTGGTCCATCCTGATGACCAACTTAAAACCACATTCAGAACCAAATGGGGAACATATGCATATCAGAAAATGCCCTTCAGACTTATTAATGCAGGGGCAACATTCCAAAGAGCGATGGATACAAATTTCAGAGGGATGATTAGTAGAACAGTGGTCGTCTATCTAGACGATATTACTGTATTCTCTAAAGAGAGGTCTAATCATTTGCATGACCTAAGTCAAATCTTTCAACGCTGCAAAAGATATGGTATTTCTCTTAACCCTAAAAAATCCTTCTTTTCTCTTGACCAAGGAAAGCTCTTAGGCTTTATTGTGTCTAAAAATGGAATTTATATTGATCCTGATCGGATCAAAGAAATCTCTGAAATCCCTTTCCCGCATAATAAGAAATCCATGCATTCATTTTTAGGCCAAATCAATTTTGTTAAAAGATTTGTTCCAGACTTTTCTCAGATTATTTTGCCACTTCAAAATATGATCAAGAAAAATTCAGTCTTTAAGTGGGGATCAGCGGAAAAAGAAGCATTTGATTTAATCAAACAATCAATAATCAATGCCCCAGCCTTAAATACTCCCAATTTTTCTAATCATTTTACATTATACACTATCGCCTCCACCTCGTCTTATGCAGCAGTACTCACGCAGCTCAATGATCACAATTTGGAAGCACCCATTTCATTCTTTAGTTCAAATCTTCAAGGTGCTGAATTGAATTACTCTGAAGTAGAAAAACAAGCCTTTGATGTATTTAAAGCAGCCAAGCATTATAGACCCTTCCTTTTGAAAACCCACACTAAAGTTATAGTTCCTTTCCCTGCAGTTAGGCAACTATTAATCCAAAAAGAACTGGGTGAAAAAAGGGCAAATTGGGTCACAACGCTTCAAGAATATGACTTAGAAATTAGGCCAGCAAAGATTGTTAGGGGCCAAGGTTTTTGCAGGTTATTGGCAGGAGCATCCAATATTCCAGAATCAAGTGATACAGATCAAACCGAAGAAATCAACCAGATAAGTGTTACTGATTCTGAGTCTCAATATGCAGATTTAATTTTTTATTTGAAAAATGGTTATGCACCTCCTAACCTGTCTTACAAAAACAAAAGAGCCATTAGGTTAAAAGCAAATAATTTTACAATTATTGATGATGTGCTTTTTAAACAGAATTATGATTCCATCTTATTAAGATGCCTTGAGAAACCTGAAGCACAAAAGGTTTTGCAGGAGTTACATGATGGACCAGCAGGAGGACATTTTGGAGCTGATACAATAGCTCACAAAATTATTCATGCTGGATATTATTGGCCCATTCTGTTTAGAGATGCCCATGAGTATGTAAGGAAATGCCTCAATTGTCAAACTTCTAGTGGAAGACAACGTAAACCAGCTTTCCCTCTGCAACCAGTCAACATTGAACAACCATTTGAGCAATGGGGATTGGACATCATTGGGGAAATTACTCCACCGTCTTCCAAACAACATAAGTATATCCTTACTGCTACTGATTATTTTACTAAGTGGGTTGAGGCAATTCCTTTGAAGACAGCAAATTCTGAAGCAATCATTGAGTTCATAGATCAATTCATCATTACCAGGTTTGGTGTCCCAAATGCTCTTGTTTTTGATAATGCATCTTATTTCTCAAGCAATGCTATGTTTGATTTCGCTATTAAAAGAGGATTTAAATTGAAATATTCTGCTAATTACTATCCCCAGGGTAATGGTTTAGCAGAGTCTACTAATAAGAATCTTATCAAAATCATTAAGCGAACTATCGAACAGAATCATAAAAACTGTAACAAATCCTTAATGTTTGCATTATGGGCTGATAGGATAACGCAGAAATCTTCCATATGATCTTCCCCATTCAACCTTGTGTATGGAAAAGAAGCAGTACTACCCACAAATCTTGTTCTTCCTTCTCTAGCCCTAATTCAGTTCATTGAGGAAAGACCTTCCTCATCTATTCAGCTTAGACATGATCAAATTCTAAAATTAGAAGAGGAAAGAGAAAAAGCCAAGGTTATTCATGCCAAACATCAGCAAATCATCAAGGTAGCTTTTGACTCAGTCTCATCCGGAACAAAACAATTTCAAGTCGGTGATTTAGTTCTGAAATGGGACAAAGCCCATGAGGACAAGGGAAAACACACCAAGTTCCAAAAAATGTGGCTTGGACCATTTCAGATCTGTGAGAAGATAGGCCATTCAACCTTTACATTGCAAGATTTATCAGGTTTGAGAGATTCTCTCCCTGTTAATGGCCTTATCTTGAAGAAATTCTTTAATTGAGGAGGTAACCCCTTCTCCTTTTTAGTTTGATAAAGTTTTGTAGTTTGTAGGATTTGTAGAAAATAATGTTGTAAGGTATCTTCCATTGACCTTTGCTGTGTTTGAAAACTTGATCCACAGAAGTATTGTGATATTTGCTTTTAAAATAATAGAAGTCTTAACCAAAAGGGATAATTTCTAGGAAACCAGGTATCATTGTATTCTGAAACCATACTTCAAGTTTTGTGAACCCCTCTCAAATTTTGCAAGTATTATAAATCATTTTCTGTTTTCAAATTGGTCACAAAAGGTTATCAATATCAAGATAGAAGCTAATCCAACTTCAGCATCTTCAACTCTTACCCTGTCATCCATCTACTCTTAAAAGAGAAAATTGTCCATCCCATTCACCAAAGTTTATGATTACTCAGAGTGTAATTCTAAAATTTTGATATAAAAGATAAGAGGTCTTATTACAAGCCTGCTTACCATGATCATAGGGAAATAGTTTAACCGACATTACCAATACTGCATACCATAACAGGGTAATGGCTTAAGAATTATAAGACAAGGGGTCTCATCACGAGCCAGCTTGTTCGGTTAGATTACTACCAGTGAATGGCATTGTCAATAGCTGGCTACCAAACCATGACAATGGATTTTTATCTTATCAATAACAGGAAAAGAAAGAAATACAAAATATGAAAACATATTTTGAATTCATTCTGTTAATCACACTCTCAAATTGGATGGGACAATGGACAATAACATGGTTAAAAGGTATCCCTGTCGAAACTATGAACGTTTGCTGGCAGCAGAGGCTCTACCTATGACAGACGAGTTCACTATAAAAGCTGATTTGGAAAGGTTTTATGTTTTATCATTATAAACCAATAAAGGCCTATTTAAAACTTAAAATCTATCTATTGTCTTAAGAAAAGAGAGGAAATTAACAAAATAATTTCATTTTACTCAGAATGCATTTATACCTCATTATATTAGATTTTTCCCTTTTGATTAGAACTCTATTTAAAAAAAAAAAGAAAAAAAAAAAAAAAAGTTTAAGTATTTCTATACTTTTCAGAGATAACTGTTTCTTCCAGCGAATCACCAATTGTTGTGCTCTACAACAACCCCCCATTTCTTATCATTTTATTCACAAAACTATCATATGAAATGGGTCCCTTTAGAGTTGATTGGTATCAATATTGCATTATTTAAAAAAGGTCCGAAAACCAAATGAAAACATTATAAAACCCTTTTCAGAAAATCCCATTTTTTTCAAATAAATCAATCTTTATCATTGCGATAAAGCGATCGCAAGATCGCATATCGCAATGACATAAGGTACATAAATAATAAGTGGCACATTGGTCTCCGCCGATGCGATATCGCTATCGGTTATCGGCAATACTCTAAGCACATTTTAAAGCGCCTCCATGCCATTGACCCCCGATGCGATGCGATATCACTATCGGCGATCGGCGGTATACCATACATGACTCATATAATGCCAATGCTCCCGATGCGATGCGATATCGCTATCGGCGATTGGGGTTTTCAAAAGGTGTCCATATTTGAGATTTAATCTTTCCCCGATGGCCGATTGCGATAAAGCGCAGATTTCAAAAATCCATTGGAATAAACGGATATCATGATTTATTCATATTAAAGGCTTGATCCGTCCAACAATGATTCACCTGCGCTCAAGTGCAAAAACATCTACAGCACGCTTAAATGAATCATTCGGCCGATTAATGATATAATGGGCATTTAAAGATTGGCAGGTTTTAAACGGCCATTTAATGTAATCGTAAGTCCTAAAATCCTCCCATGGATTGTATCTGCGCCCATTTTAAAAACTAATCCCTTATCGCGCATCAGTCAATATATCTCATCACTTTGAAGTTTTCATTGCCAATTCTCCGTGTTACGTTTATTTTCGCCTCTGTGCAGAATTCATCCAAAGGAGAAAGCTCAAGGAAAATGGGGAAGAAATCCAAGAAGACCACAGGCGCTTCCGCTGCGCCAGCTGCAGGACAAACTGTCGCTGACAAAAAGAAAGGATTGATTTCAGATACCACATGTTCTAGTCTCGGCAAAACTACTTGGCAGAGTACCTACAACTTGATCGAAATCGAAGAACCTAAAGTGACAACAGTAGAAGCTACTGCAGATTCTACTCGGAAATCTGAGGGTACTCATAAGGAATTAGCTGACTCCTTCCTTCACCGGATAGCAGCTAGAGAACAAATCCTCCCATACATAGATGTAGTGCGGTGGGCAATTGAAGAAATCCCAATCCTGGATAGAACCTTCAGCACCAGAGAGGGGAGAATTTTCGGGTCGTTCAAAGCTGATGATTTGAGGAAAATGTATCATTTGCCTGAGCCAGAGAAGATATACAATAAGGCGTTCCTGGAAAAATTCTCAAACGAGAACGAAGTTGAATCCGAACCCATCCAGGATTGGAGACAAAATCCGACAAAGCAAAAACATGAGTCTTCCGGTAAGTACTCAGTTGATTCCCTGGCTTCTCCTTATTGCTACACGGGAATAATGATGTGTAGATTGTGGGGATTTCATGACTCTTCTAATTTCACTATAGAAATGGTCCCTTTAATGGAAGTTGCATGCAACAGTATATTAATGGATTGGGCCATTATTCTCTCAGACAAACTAGCCAAAGTTGTTCTTGTGTTCAGGAATAAGACTCGCATATCTGAAAGGATAATTCCCCAATTCTATTACAGTGCATATATTTTAGATACATTGTGTTTCAATTCTGAATTTCCCGTGCTCGGCTGGAGGTGGACACCACAAGACTCCACAGCTATCCACATATACCATCAGAAATTATGGAAATCCTCTTACAAGCACCATCTGTACCAAGTCTGTAGTGGCTTTATGGTGCCTATTTATTATTCTATTTTTGATAAACCCATTCCCAAGATTTCCTACCAAGCTGGGATTGATTTAACAGCGGTAGGGAGATGGTTTGGAGAGGAGAAATTCACTTATATAAGAGTTTTCGATAGCCAAGCTAAACCTCATGTTCTCCCTTTATACATACCGGATAAACTGTTGGCAAGAGAAATCTCTTACCAGATTATTGCTGAGAGTGTTACACAAACTCTCAAGAAAAATAAGAAGCAGGGCTGGCCCTCTTTTCCCTTGAGATGTGGTGTCTATACTCTGCATGATCTCAAACATGCAGAAAAGGAAGCCACGAAGATGAAATCATTAACTCTGGCGACTCTCCCAAATAGGCAGTTTGATCCAAACAAAGTTGCCTATAATGCACTAGAACAGGCCAAATTGTCAAAATTTGATCATAAAGAAGATATGTTTGACGACCTGTTCTCTTCAGCTGAGACAATAATGCAGGTTAAAGCATTGGCCAAAATGAGAATAGAGGTTGCAAACTCTGCCTCTAGATCTACTAGCGACAACCCCATCGACATCATCAAGCGAGCCTGATCGGCAACAGTCAAAGGAACCTTCAGTTATAACGAAAGAACAAGAGAAGCTACAGGAGGAAAATCAGAAGAAAGAACAGGAGGAAAAGCAGAGAAGAGAGAAAGAGGAAAAGCAGAAGAGAGAGCAGGAGGAAAGGCAAAAGAGAGAGCAGGAAAAAGTGCGGAAGGAGACCCAAGCTGAGAAGGAAAAACAAACCACCATTGATGTCAATGTGGATAATCATATTGACCTTAAATTACTCCAGGAATGGAAGTAATTTGATTCCATTATCACTGGTTTGGAATGTTCAAAGGACACAGACACTTCTAAAGTAACGGACACACAAGAAATCACTTCACCACAGGTTCTGAGTGGAACCAGCGGCCCACCCACTTCTAAAGAGGTAAAGATAATACCAAAGGACCCCTCCGACCAAATCATTTTGCAGGTAGAAGATATTCCTCCCCTGGATGTCTTCTACAGCCCAAGGCATAAAGCGGTGGTTAAACGACAAAGGAAAATAAGAAGGACTGATCAACCTTCCCTTTTCCCAGAGCAAAATGTCACGGGAAATGTGGTTTGGACGAAGGAATTTGATCCCTCCAATGACCTGACAAAACTGTCACAGTATGAGGGAGCTTATTCGGCAGCGACAATAGATAAGGCATCGGAGGTAAGCCTTTTACTGAAAACAAAGGATCAGGAGATTTTCTCATTACAGGCACAGTTAGCTGAAACAAAGCAGAAAGCGGAGCAGGCAGAGCAGCAATTGTTGACGCAACAACAATTAAACAGTCAACTAACTCAACAATTGCCGGCAGAAAATCAAAGGATTGACTAAAGCGTGATCCAGAAGCAGAAAGAATTATCAGAGGCATTGGCACAATTAAAGGCAGCAAATTGCTCAATTATCATCACAACTTGAAAAAATAAAGGGCGTTCCACAAGTGGCTGAATTTAGAGCAGAAGCATTACAAATAAATACTGCATTAATATCCCAAATTAAGCTTCTGTGTCAACAAATCACCCAGGCAGAGCCACTATGTGAATTAACGGCATCCATAAATAAGCAAGTAGAAAAGGCCAGAACTGAATTGGATCAAGTCGAAGAAACAATAGCTGCATTTCTCGACTGGCAAGATTCTGATCAAGGGCAAGCGGCCAATTTACTGAGGATCTTAGAATCACATAAAGATATACTCTTCACAGAATGGTAGTCCCAGTTAATGAAAGCAGAGAGGGCGGCTTCAAGATGTAAATCAACTTCTAGCAATTTAGTTGAATTAGTCAATAACACTCTCTACTTATCAAACATGATTTCCCAATGCACACCAGGAAAGTTGACAACGATGAAAACATTGGAGCAATGATGTTATCCAGATCTAGAAGAAAAGGGGAGATTAATTGCTGGGATTAACAGTTTAACCTAGGACACCTATTGGTTCTTCCTGGTAAAGCCGCACACACAGAGAGCCGCCCTTAAATGCCTTACGGATGCAATCGGGTATATTATCCCCGATATTCAGGATGCCACCTATGCTGCCCAGCTCAGCTCGCGCCTCAACAAACCATCTGAAGTGGAGCCAATGCTTGCGATAAGTCAGCTCAGATATAAAGGCAAGCAGCCTACTTGATGAATCATGCCGTCGACTGCCAGATCGCTGAAGAAAATAGGATCAAGATTTATTGATACCAATTAAGTAGGATTTTTGTTTTATAGATAGGTAGATTAATTAAGTATTTATAGAACCTTTCATTGTTTTGGAAAGGGTCGTAAAGTTTTGTACCTGACTTAAAGACTGAAGTTGCACTATTGTGCTTCAGTCATATTCTTTTATGAAACTGGACCAGTTGTTCTTAATTTTACAAGGAAGCTTTTTATGCAATTGTGCACTATTGTCTTTGTTTGAAAGTGTTTCTGCGTTGAAGGAAGAATTAGAAGTAGCGATTGATATTGGGAGTGTCAAGCAGCTCATATGGTATTTCTATCTATGTCTGAATTCATTCCTTTCATATGAATTGTTATTTGATTATCCTTGCTATTATTGATTATATGCATGTGCTTTAACAGCAGATCTATATTCCCTCCACTATTGGATGTTTTATGATGTGATTTTCTTTTAATCATGTATGTGTCATTGATATAAATGATGAGTGTAGTAATATTGCTTTAATCGCTTTGCTTAACTATTTAAGCATAGTGATCTCGAATGAAATAATGTCTATGTCTGTTAGATGGAGTCATTTATATGCCTGTTTATAGACACAGACCATCAAGCGCTACACTTTAAAGCTCAATAAGTTTCCCAGGATAGGTCATAGTTCTTGTATTCTTGTTAATAGATTTAGTTATTCGCCCATCATTAGCTTAGTTAATCAATCATCCATTCATCTCGTTTATCCACTTTTGGGAAACTGGTCCCATTATCCCCAGTCGGAGCCACCATTCGAAACGGAAAAGGAGTTGTACTAAGGTCCGGACCGGGTGGTTATCCCCCATGTTGTTGCAGCGATTTTCGAGGCATCAACATGTACATAGGGGTGCGTGACACTCAGACTAAGATGGAGTGGGTTCAGTTGGAGTTGAACCTGTAAATTACAGAGTTACAGTTAAGGGCCTAGCCTTCAACTCCACCATAAGTGAAGAACAGCGGGCGACCACTATCACAGAAGCAATAGCGGTGTGGATAGTGTAGTAGCTGACTGCATATATTTTTTTTAGCAGTCATTTGAGGTCCTGACATGCTTGTAGGAGGACCCTAATGTATAGAGGCTAGAGACGGAAGCGTGCGAGCTACAACAGTGCTACGATTCAGGGCACAACGCGAACCATCGTGCTGACACAAAGACTAGCCAAGTTGTAGGAGGCCAAGCAGCTAAAGGAATAGGTGGATGTAGCGCTGCACAAGGAAGCAATGCTCAAGGTGAGACTGAAGCCCTGGCTGGATGAAGCTAATGCAGTGACAGGATTTATCAAAGGAAAGCTTGCGACTCTGTAGGCAACACAACACAAGCTTCAGGCCAATAGCGCAAGAGTAGTGACTGAGTAGACAGTGGAAGACACGAAGCAGGCGGTCATACAGTGCATGGTTGAGGTTGCGATCATATGAGTTGAGCTGGAACGGCTTTGCACAAAGATCTCTGTGCCTACTGAGTGACTTGAGCATGAGTCACGATGTTTGTGTTAGGGGCCTGTTGGGAATGGGATCCCCCAAGGGCAATTTTGGGGCTAAAAGCCCATGTTTTGGTCAAATTTTGTAATAAACTTGTAAATACTCTACATTTTGTGGTCGCAGAGTACGAAGGTGTCATAAGTCATAAAGGGTTGTCTGTCCTTAGTTTTGTAAAGTAAAGTCAGCTGTAAGCGATCTACCCATGGTCCATGGACCATGGGATTGTATAAAAAGAGCTAAGCTCTAAGTAGTTAGAGTCATCAATATCATGTAAGAGAGTTGTAGCTCTGAAGTAATAAGTCTAAGTCTCAGGTTGTAGCATAGGTAGAGGCTCTGCAGCTAAGTGTGCAGAGGCCTAGGGTAGCAGTCTGCAACTGAGTGCGTGGACCCCTGTAGCTGTGTATGCAGGGTGGATAGAGTCTGTAATCACTTGGAAGATATCAATAAAGAGAAGTATTCTGCAATTTCTGAGTCTTTTTTTTTATTAATGCATCTTTTCATTTTATCTATTAATTTCCTTTATAATGCTTATACGATGCACGAATGAATATAATTACATTGGATAACTAAATGCAATTAAGGATATCTATTTACGCGGTACTAACTATGAGTATCTAAGAAGATATGTAAAACACTTAAGCTAGTTTGGGAATATGTATGGTACGCTGCCATAGTAGCGCGAAAGTACTTGAGCCACAAGTTAGGGTTATGCGAAGGCCAATTGTACCTTTTTGCAGAGGTATTAAAGGGAGGAATAGAGGGCTTGTCTGGAAATCCCTAGAGTGAAGTGACCTACGCGAAGGTAGGAATAAGAGGAATAAAATGACATTACAACCATCTCAGGGTGCGAAAACTTGGTTCAGCATCCCCCCGTATTGTTTCGTGTGAGACTTCAGTCTGTGCTCCGCGGGCTGATGCCGAAAGGGCGAGTAGTGTAGGGATTTGTTTGGCTAATTAGCGCTGAACCTGGGTCAGGCCCCCTCAAGGCAACGGTTGGTTTATGGGAAAGAAGCTATGATGCCCATGGAATACATTGTCCATAGCCTAAGGATTGCATCTTTTACAAATATGGTATACCCTGACATAATGTAGGAAATAATTTCACAGTTGATTTCTTTGGAAGAAGACAAAATATAGTAGGATTCCATCACTAAGTACAAAAAGCAAGAGAAAAGGCCTGGCATGATAGGCATATTAAGAAAAAGAAGTTTCAGGTAGGAGATCTTGTTCTCCTCTATGATAGTAAGTTTGTGAGGTTGCGAGGAAAATTCAAAATGCATTGGTTAGGCCCATATGTTATCAAATATATTATTGATGGAGGCGCAGTTCATTTAGCGAAGTTAAATGGAGAAGTGATTCAGGGAAAATAAAATGTCAGTGCATTAAAGTTTTACAAGGACAACCCTACACCTATAGCTTCACTTTGAGGAAGAAAGGAGAAAAGCCTTAGTGCCACCTGCAGTTGAAAGTGGGCACTGGACTATAAACTACAATGCAGAGAGATTCGACGTAGGAGGTTACTTGGGTAGAGTTTGGGGTATGTTGAAGTTCGCAGGAAATGCGATGTAAGAATGGATGTGCGCTACAGTCAGGACTATGTCAAAGCTCACCAGAAAATAGAAATATGACCGTTAAAAGGGAAAAATAGGTGGAAACTTGCATTTATGAGGAAAAATTAGCAAAATCTAAGGACAAATTTGCAATTAATGAGCAAATCTGAACACAATCTAGAAAAACTCAAATTTAATGATGGGGTTCGAATTTCAAAATTATTATAAATAAGCCACCTCCTAGCTAGATTAAGAACTTTCCTAGATTGAGAGCTCGAGTGTTCATAATGCAAAGAGATTATAGATAATTTCTGCATGAGCGTTCTGTCAACTGAATAATTTTACATATATTCAAAAAAAGAGGAATAGAAGGAGTAATGGAAGCATCCACCACAACAACTGCTGGTACCCCCATAGCATCAGCTCAGATGCCCATAGTAGCAACACCTATAGTAGCATCAATTGTGACACCATTACCGCAAAAACAAAGTATATCCCCAGGAAATAATTTGGCTAAGGATAACAAGCAAGAAGAAAAAAGATAAGAAACCTGCTAATCCTCAGTAAAAGCCTGAGATAGTCAAAGACAATGACAAAGAAGTGGAGGATATATAAGTGGACGAAGGTGACACAATATTTTTATCACCCCTACCACCATACATCCGTCCGAGGAAACTAAATTCCAAACCTGTAAAAGAATTAAAGGATGCGAAGTATGGCACATTTACACCCTTGTTGCCGAAAGCAATACCCTTTAAAGGAGAAGTTTTAGGAAAATTTCTACAGCTCAAGTTTGTGGATTGTGATTTTAATGATAGAAAGAAGTACCCTCATGTTTGCACCAGACCGATATTTAAGACAGGTGCACTACTCGAAAAAAAATGTGACGAGGTTAGAGCCACAACAATGGGTGAATGGGTTGGTGTAGTAAGGAATGCTAAATATATTGAACGTGCCACACTTTGGTAGAAGTACGAGGAGCACAACGTGTGTAAGGAAATTTCTGATGCTATTGCACGATGGAAATATATGGTTGGTGATAAGATCCCCATAGACCCTATGATGATCTGGAGGATCACACGATTTCCATAACAAGGATGAAACCCCATGGAGGAGTTTGTTGGAAAAGACCAGGACTACGCTATAGCCAAAAATATGAAGAAAACTTTGGGCTGGTAGAAGGAAAGAGGGGCTATGACATAAACTTGATCAATAACCAAGCAGTTCACTTCATGGTGCAATTATTGGCCTAGAAGAATATGAGGAAAAGATGTGCGAATGAAGTTCCTGCATTGGTGGTGTCATTATCTGCATAGTTTTCCAATGTGGTTCAGTATAACTGGGTCAGATAGCTATGCAAGGTGTTCCTCAACGGCTACCATGAGGTCTAGGAAAAAGGTACAACTTTCCACTATGCTTGGTTCATTTTTATTATTTCTATGTTGGCGTGGACAGAACCAGAGGATTCGCAATTCTCCTAGGTGCCTACAAATACCTGTGAAGCTATGAGGTATGCTTTACTATGGTTTATCACCAACGCGTCATGCGCACAAGAAAAAAGAATACTTTTTTTCACTGTACCACATTGATTTATAGATTCTAGTAAACCAACACCCCCGACTCTTGCCGACCTTATACAAGAAATATAACTCTGTGGCATAGTTCAAAGTAGATTTTCACAAGATGTCCATACATGCGCATAGGGATACAAAGAATAAATTCCATGTCTTTCCATATATGGTGACTGAAAATGATCTTTCAGTGTAGATACAGGAATGGACTGAAGAATGGATGACTCTGTTGGAGGTAACAAGAGACAGTGAGATAGAAGGAGAAGAGGTAGAAAATTTCAATCATGGTGAAGCCAATGGAAAAGATAAGGAGTAGGATGAACATGAGTCAAAGGAGGAAGAACATCATGATGAGGGTTAGCAGGATCCTACTGAGGGAGATGAGAAGACCAAGGAGACAGAAAAGACAGAAATAGGAAAAAATGTCGCGGAAAAGAGGAAGGAAGAGGGCGAGTCTTCATCAAAGAAAAATAAGAAGGAGAAGGCTAATAATATGAATTATCTCATGGTCCTTATTGAAGAGGACTTAGATCAAATCAAGGGTAGGATATAGGAAGAAACAACAAAATCCTGGAATAGAGTCGAAGATCGCTATGATGCACTTCTGATGAGTGTTGTAGAGGGCATCTCAGGATTGAAGATACTATCATAGATGATTAGACAACCCACGTATATAGAGGAAAGGGCTGAAGCAGAAAGGTAGACAGAGCCTATGCATGCAACGAGGCTAGCAAAGATACCTACAGTAGCCTTACATTTTGAATATGTCAAACTACAAGAAATGTCTAAAGAATGGAATCATGTCAACACGAACATCGCAATAGTGTTGTTGCTAAGACTACACAAGTTGCACATGGAGATAATTGAAGAACTAGAGTTGAGGGAATAACATCCATTGTAGCTAAATAGACAAGTAGAAAAAGAGTGTGCTGCCCTTTAGAAAAATCTCAAATAGGTGATGCAAGAAAAGGATCAAACGGTGGAGGAATGATAAAAGATCAAGGGGGTGGTCGAAGATGTTAGAGTCGGTCTGGTCATCCCTCTATCAGAGATCATTTCTCTTATTGCATTTCATTTTCAGGTGTCTCATTCAGCTTGATCATCTACATTCCACTAGGAGCATGCCATAATCTGACAGAAAGGCCTTGTCACTCATTCCCCTCATGTTATCTACCTGCTGGCTCTTCATTTAAAAAACATATACAGTCTTTTCATCAAAGTTGCAAAAGTTGTCTTTAGGGTTTTAGTGTCAAGTGGGTCCAGGATTTCATTAGGGTTTTGTCAATAAATGCTTCATAGTGTCCGATAATCACCAGTAGGCCATGAGGATGTTCTATCGCTAATAAATTTTGTTAATAAGTATCTGAAAATGTGTTTTTCGATGTTCTATCGCTAATAAATTTTGTTAATAAGTATCTGAAAATGTGTTTTTCCTCAAAACTCTGTTTTGAGGAAAAAACAGAGTATTTAGCTTTATTTGTACAAAATCATGTAAATTTTGTTCTCTTCATTGTAAATTCCTTCACCTGCACCCTGGTTCCTTTCCTTAGCCTAAGAAGCTCCAACACCTGCAAAGACAAGCCAAGCTCAGGTCATTTCGCTCATTACAAAGTGAAAAAGCAGTGAAAAAGTCCAAAACAGAGGTTGAAATAAAAGTTATTTGCAAAACATTATAAAAATGGGTTTTTGGAAAAATTAATTTGAAAAGCCAATGTATAAAGCATGTCTCCAAGTTTTGAAAGTTCATTTGCATGCCAAGAACAAAGAGGAGGCAACTCAAAGTAATTTTTGTGCACAAGTGAGAAATTGAGCGAAATTGGAAGAAAATTGGCCGGCGCGGCGCACTGGGCAGAAGGCGCGGCGCACTGGGAGTGAACACAAAGTGCAATTTTGCACAGGCGCGACGCACTGGCGAGGCGTGGTGCATTGGATGAGCTTCGTGGCGCACACAGGAAAAGGCCCGACACTGTTAACAATCGTTCCAAATTGCCATTAACTTGTACAGATTTGCCAAGTAGAGCCTCCATATCTATGATTTATCTAATTTTGTGCTAGGCTATGGTGGTTTATGGATGATAATGGTTAAACAAACACATCAACCCCTACCTCTTAAATTACCTCAAGAAAACTTGCTGTTAGGGTTTCAAAATCACTGTTTTGTCACCAAAATTCACTTCCTCATCCCATTGGTCCCTTGTTTTCACCATTTCTTAAATTTCCCTATCTCCCTAAGTTCAGTAATTCCTTCTCCCAAATTCCCTTTCCAAAATTCCCTTTCCCAATTTCTCAAACCTTAACCCTATACAAAAACTCCTAACCCTATACATAAATTCCCAAACCTTCCTATATTTTCCTAACAAAATATGTCCCAATAATCCCTAATCCCTCACTATTTTTCCTCCCTCCTAGCAGTCCCTTGTTTCACTGTTTTCCCCTTGGTGGCAGAGGTTAAGCACATCACTAAAAAACAGTCCAACACAATTTTCATACATTAGCAATTAGTTTTCTTCAAGGAATTTTGTACAGTAGTCATGGCATCCGAGCATTCATCTGATTATGAAATGGAGACCCAAAGTGACTCACCTATGGAGGAACATGCACCCTGGAGGCCTCATAGAGGTGGCAGACATATCAAAGAAGAACTGACCACCCTTACTGAATTACAGGCCTGCCCTTTATCCATCTCTTATTTTCAGCATCAGTCATGTTATGAGTTGTGTGACAAGGTTTCTAATGTTCAATTTCATCATGAGCTAGCTCGTTTATTTGTACTGCATTTACATGGAGATCAGGTTACTTTGGCTGGTGTCACCTTCACACTTACACCAGAATCTATCTCACTAGCAACCAACATACCAAACATTGGAGAACCATGGAACAAGAGGCAGAAGATTGACTGGCATCATTATGAGCCATATATTAAACCCGGTTTCTTGAGGCAACTCAAAAGAGTGTTTCCATTCTGATATCTTAAAGATGAATATGCTCCACTAATGAAATTAATCATGAAGTATTTCAGCTGTGAGGGATGTTTCTCTCATTTATATGCTTATCACATAAGGTTTCTCATGCATTTCACCCAGGTACGGATGATGAACATTCATTTATTTCATATGCCGGAACATAGAGAGGATGACCACCCTTGTGCAGCACAAAACCCCTCAGCAGCAACTTAACATTGTTTATCATTTTGCTCTCATCAAGATTGGGGTGGTTCATCAGCTTGGATTACAGGGCATCACTTGGGATGATTTCATCTCCTGTGACTTCTTCAGAGCTTCACAGGGGCCTTATGAGGCTGGACCTTCTCACTAGCATGAAGGCCATGATCCACACACTGCTATTATACCGACTTTCATTACTTATCAGAAGGGTGCCAGGCAGTTGTTTGCGGCAGCTAAGTGAGTTTTATCTCCAACCGGTGTGGAAGGGGCCTCGCTTCCGACATAAGCACCTCAGGTACAGGATAGAGGCAAGAGGCCAATGCAGGATTAGGGGCCTTTAGGAGAACGAGAGACCGACTTCATTCTCATTCAGGATGACGATACAGATATGAGCCCGCAAAGTGCCAACCTTAGAGATATCATCCAAGAGCAGCAGACAAAGAACAAATCCTTGTCCCTCGACTTGGAGATGACTAAGTGGAATATAAAATACTTGGAGCAAAGGAATAAGCAGCTTGAAGATTAGCAGGTGATTATGGAATTACAAAACATCAGGGAGAATCGTCAAGCTGCCCAAAGGAGGAGGATTGAATTCACTTCATTGGAGCAAGAGATTAATGATGATCGGGAGTCTTGGCTCCAAAGAGTCAACATCAACTTAGAGGGACTACTGGACAAGGCCGATAGGGACAAAGCATTTTTGAGACACATGGATTTCCACTACATGGCACGGAACAAGGTTTGCAAGGCACGAATAAGGAATCTAAAGGCAAAATTAAAGAAGGCAATAAGGAAGCAAAAGAGGCAAAAGGAGCATGATCATATTCAGATATTGGCCAAAGCCTCTTTAGCCTAGCATGACACTTGATAGAGAAGTTCCAGCCCAAATTTCAAGAAATTTGGAGCAATTTTTGGCATTTTGAAATTTTTTGCACTAAAAAACAGGTTTTGTCTCCCAATGCACCGCGCCACATGGCGCTGGCTTTTTCTAGAGGGCTCCAAATCCAAAAAACTTTGCATTTCTATATTTTTCATGATAAATTGTGGTTTCTTGTGCATGTCCAAGAAATTTGGGTAGGTTTTGAGCCCCCAAGAGGCCAAAAACACTCAAAAAAATGACCTCACTGCCCTTATTTTGACACACAGGAAGTAGTCTTGGGAGATTGAAGTTTTGGAGGGGCAAATGACATCCAAATTCATAAATTCTACTTGTGTTGGAAAGTATATAGGAAGGGATTTCCAACAAGCTATCTTGGGCTCAATTTGGACTTCGGGAAGGGCCTCAAATTCAGCGCCAAAGTGGCGCGATGCATAGAAAATCAGGTGCGCCGCATAGAGGATGTTTGCCCATTTTTCACTGTTCAGCTCAGAAATTTGCCCAGTTTTTACCAGTTTTTCTTTTCAATGTTACACTTGACCTTTCATGATGTAATTTAATAACCATGATGTAATATTGGCACATTTTTACTTGTTCTAGCGGATTCATTCACTAAAAAGTGAAAATTTAATGAATGAATCAGTTTCCTAGCATATAGGGGTAAGATGTTTGATTGCCTAGATTTCAGTTCCTTGTTTATAATTGGTTCAAACAGCTCCTAGAATGATGAGCTTGACCCCTAGAGGCATGTGAAGGAGTTATTCTTGTCTATATCATGTAATTTCTCAGTCATTTTCAGGGTTGGATACTTGGGATTGCTTGGCACTTCATTGTACATTTCATTTCTGCAATTTTGGCAAAGGAAAGACCATGGTTTTGCAGCACTTGTTGGGATCCATGTGGCTCTATGTTTTGATGGTGTTTTCCTCTAAGTAATTGTAAGTTTACTGATGTTTATGTGTATCATTTTCCATTCTCTTTTCTTCTGAAATTAAACAAATGAGTGATTGAGGTAGAATTCATTGGACTGTTGTGCTCTGCCTTGAAATTTTGTTTAATTTTACATGTTTTCATCTGTTTGAGGAGGACTCTTGAGACTTTCTTGCCCTCCTTAGCCCCTCACCGGTCTGATCCATCCATTCATTCAATCCAAAGCATCAAAATGATTGCCTTCCTTTCCCCAATCAGAACTCTGCAAAAACAAGGCCTCATCCCCAGACCCAAATTTGCCTCCCATTTTCCAACTCAAAACCCTCAAAAACTCAAAACAAATCCTTGCACTTCATACCTAGCCTAAGATCAGTTGTTAAATCAGTCATCTCAAGCCCCATCGATTATCTTTCACTGAGATTGACCTGGAGAGATCCCTCTCCTGTCCTCGTAGGGCTAGCTACGAGGTTGAGTGTGGTTTGATGTGGACCTAGAATCTTACCTTTTCAACCTGAGGTAAATCTAGGCTCTAACAGAAGCCACATGTAAAGAGATTCTAAACCTTGATGTCTGAGAGGGAGATCCAGTATAAGAAAATGTCTCAAAGCTCAGACTTGCAGTATAGGGGTATAAGGACAAAATTACTGAAGTGCAATTAAAGTATGAAGTGTAGATTAGTGAACTGCAAATGAAGCTGTAGCCAACTATACCACAGGAAGTAAGGGATCAGAGGGAGACTGGCTTAAAGACTATAATGGTGATCATCTCCAAAACATTGGCAGACTATGGGAAGTTGTTAGATGAAACTTAAAAAAAAATGGACTTCGCTGGAGGAAGATCCAACTGTATAGAAACTGTAGGAAGAAATGCAGTAGAAGAAGTAGCAGTTAGAAGAGATTCAGGCATCCGCGAAGACCATACAAATCTCGCAGAGGCTCATGAAGATCAATGAGAGTAAGGCCCTCTAGAAGAAAATTGAGTAACTGAAGAAGGAGGATCATATTTTGATATAGAGGGCTAAGCCTTAGCAGTATGAGGCCTTCCAATTATCACAGGCAGTGGATGAGAAGCTTCAAGATCTTCGACAAAGAGAAATAGTGTTGGTGCAAAAGGCTATAGAACATGTGATAGAGGAACTATTGGAGGAAGCATGCAGTGAGGACATGTAGGTGAGAAAAGCTATGTAATAGTTCAATCAGGCCTACAACATAATCATAGAAAAAATCAGAAGAAAATAAGCTAAGTGACTCGGGACGAGTCACATGTGAGTGTTGGGGGCATGTTGGGCACAACCCAACATCGCCTAGATTTTGATGAAGACTTTGCATTTTGGGGAATGAAGTACGAAGTAAAGGATGCAGTGTAGCATGAAATGGACCACATAGTGGAGTGCCAAAGTGGACCACATAGTACATGGGGTTCGGAGCCGGTCAAAGTCCCTCCCTTTTTGTTAAAGAACACTATTTTGTAAAATTTAATGCTTTTACCTACTTGTTTTGCGGGGACCATGGTATGTGGACCATGGTATTGTAAGGATGGACCCTCGATGTAATAGTATAAAATAGGGTCAAATAATAAATGGAAGAATCATCTTATGATCTAGATCTTTGTTTATAATTGAATTATTGTGATCTATGTCTTGTGGCAAAGAAAAGGATATGTGACTGAGTGCATAAAGGCCTAAGTACACAGCTGAGTGCACAGACTACATACGCCAAGAACTGTTTGTTGTATAAATTCTCTATTATAAGAAATAGTTTTTGTGGATGTAGCCCCACATTGGGATGAATCACATTAAAAGAACAAAAATATACCACATCACGTCATCCCTCGAGGCTGTAGAAACCTTCTTCTACATCCTCCCATAGTCACTTCGGGTGGGACTACGATATGCTTGTAGTTTGTTTCTGAAAGGGCCAATGATTGAGGCTTTTGGTGGTGCGCAGTAAAGCATTGAACCTGGGTTAGCCCAACCTAAGCCAACATTGTTGCCATGATGGAAGCATTTAGAATGTCTTTCCCTATGCATGTTCAAGAAAGATCAACGTGTATCAGATGGACGTAAATTCAATGTTTTTGAATGGAGAATTAGAAGAAGAGCTCTATATAGAACAACCTAAGGGTTTTATGCTCACTAACAAGAAAGATTATGTTTACAGGTTGAAGAAGGAACTATATGGTCTCAAATAGGCTCCTAGAGCCTGGTATGCTCATCTTGACATGTATTTGTAGAAACAAAGGTTCAAGAGAGGAAAATCTAATAAAAAACTTTATGTAAAGATTGAGCACAATAATTTGACCATCATTGAAGTATATGTGCATGACATTAATTTTGGCAGTGATGATGACAAGTTAAGAAAGAAGTTTGCATCATATATGCAGAGTGAGTTTGAGATGTCCTTACTTGGTGAGTTGACCTTCTTCTTGGGACTTCAGATATCTCAAGAAGATAAGGGCATATTCATAATCAAACCAATTATATCAAAGAAATGTTGAAGAGATTTTAGATGCTAGATTACAAACCGGTTAACACCCCAATGGTGATTGGTTGCAAGTTGAGCATGGATGACATATACAAATATGCATACCAGAGTATGTATAGATATATTATTGGATTCTATTGTATGTGACAACTTCTGGGTCATATGTGAGCAAGCAGCTGGATAGGTAACACATTTCCAAGTAGCACCAAAATAAGCTCATGTTGTTGTAGTAAAAATATTTTTTCAATATCTCAAAGGAACAATAGATTTTGAGTTATGGTATCCAAAAGGAATTGACTTAATCATCACAATCTATACAAATGTAGATTAGAAAGGAAACGTTGATGATTGTAAAAGCACCAGTGGAGAAAATTTATACTAAGGTGGTCTTCTTGTATCATGTTTGAGCAAGGAGTAGTCTTCGGTCTCCTTATCCAAAACAAAAGAAAAATATATAACAACAACAACTTATTGTGCTAAAGTCCTATGGACAAAAAAAACATTACAGGATCTTCAAGTGAGGTTTGATGTTCCCATTCCAATGTTCTATGATAACACTAGTGCCATTAGCATCTCCAAGAATCCTATCATGCATTCAAAAATGAAAAACATTCCCATCAAGTATCACATAGTTTGAGAGTAGGTTGCAGAAAGGAACATAAAAGTGGAATATAGTGGGACAAAGTAGAAAAGAGCTGACATATTCACCAGAACTTTACCATGTGAGACGTTTGAGTATCTTTGACAAAAAATTAGGATTCTCCCAATTTCACATTGAAATTATTTTTCTCCAGCTAAGTAGACAAGGGGAGTAGAAGTAGGTTATAGGTACAAACAATAGGAAGGTTTTCAGGCGGGGTCACCCTTTTCCACTAATGTCAAAGTGGGAGAGAAAGTAGAACAGGAAGATTAGGTGCATGCAGTTAGGTGGACTAGTGATCACAGGGGGAGTACATGTGTTTCCATCAATGACAAAGGGGGATATCGTTGATATGTCATTGTCATTGATGCCAACCTAAGCAACACCAGGAGATGCACCACCTTTGTTGACCAAAATCACATGGAAGCATAAACCTTTTCATGTCCAGATGATCTTTATTGAATTCTACTTGTTGCGTTGATTCTGGTGGTATATGGAATTCCATGAGAGACTTCATGGTTTAGGAGTTATTATTGTTTGAAGATAAATCCCCCAACTCGTGGGCATAAAATTAAAAGAATGATGATGTGGCACCTCCTCTCTAGTCAAGTAAAGTGGTCAATAAATGTGGTTCTTCTCCATCAATTAAAATGGAAAAAGGTTATTTATGAATAATTGTTTCCTTAAGATCAAGGGAATTTGAGGGTTTTTGGCTTTAAAAGTCAATTGAAATTTAAAATCTAAAAACCCTAAAAAGGTTTTTCCCTCCATTTTTTTAAGTTCAAATCTTATCTCCCTCCAAAAGTGCAACTCAGTTTCCTCTTGAAAGCCGCTCCAAATATATATAATGGAATTTTGTAACAACCCTGGGGAAAATTCCATGTAATAAAAATTAATAAAGGAATAAATAATAACCATGGTTGATGGGACACTTTTTCCAAGCTAAATGTTGGGAAATACATCCTAGGGGATTATTCATTTGGTTGTTTGTGGCTGAGGAAATTGGCAAAGGCAATGGCTAAGGATTTGGAAAGGAAAAATGGCATTTTTGGTATATTTATTTATGAAAATAATGGAAATTAGGAGAAAGGGGGGGTGACAGGTCACAGTTTCCATGTGAGGAGGAAATTGAAGGAAAATAATGGAAAATGAAGAAAATAGAGGCCTCTTCTAAGGATTAGTTAGTAACCTTTCTTCAGTTGATTTTTGGAGCTCTTTCATTACTTTCTCTCTCTCTCTATCACTATTGGACACTTAAAGTTTTATTGGAGCATATTGGCATTGGATCAAGAAAGGAAAAGAAGGCAAGAGGAAGTAAAGATCAAGAAGGGAAAGGCAGGATCAAGTAGCTACAACATGATTCATTCCAGGTATCGATTTGCATGTGTATTTTCCTTGCTATATTTGGCATGCATGGTATTGCATGTGGTTCTTTTCTATCATGGAATGGGTGTTTGTAGGTGTAACAATTTTTTTAGCCTTGCCTTACCATTTTTGGGTAGCCATGGTGTGATGGGGTTCTCATTTTCTGGTTGAGTTGGATTGCCGGATGGATTCGAAGCTGAGTGGGGTGGATCTCTGAATGATAGAGCACATGTCCTAGTGGTGCTTGAACCAGACTATGGATCATGGTAAAGACACTAGCCTGGTGACCCCTGAGCCAGACCTAGGTTGTGGAAAAGCCAAGATTATGTTGCCTCGGTGGGCCTTGGAATCCAGTGAATGGCAGGATATACGGTAAAGCCAAGAGGTGGTTTTCTTTTTGTTGGGCCTAGTAATCCCGTGTTTGGGATATGTGGTAAATTCTAGAGAGTGGGTCTCGGTTTAGGGCCATGTGATCTGGATTTGGATTGTGGTAAAGCGTGAGAGACTAGGAGACAGGAAAATTCCTCATGGTGTAGGTGGAGAAATCTGATGGCATCCATGCTTGTTTGACCTAGTGATTGGGTGGAGATCACGTTAAAGAATGTTATGATGTGTTCATTGTGTTGGGCTAGTGATCTGGGATGGATTACGGTAAATCCTATTTTCTATTGATGAGGGTGAGGTTGTTTAGCCTCGGTATCCCTAGTGTGTTCTGTTGGTTTGAGTCCCACATTCATTCTTGGAACATGGCACGATGGTGAATGGATGAAGAGAGATTTCGCTCAGTCATTCTATGGTCAGGTGGAACATAGAAGTCCCATCCTAGGTTTGGTTTTTGCATCATTAATGAAATGTTATTTCTCCTTATATTTCTATGAGCATTTTAATGGATTTTATGTGGTTTATATGGCTGTAATTTCATGAGTATTCCGATTGTTATTATGTTGGTTATATGTGTATTTTATGACAACAACACTGTATGCCTCTCAGCATGTTTTTTCTTGTAAATGAATAGATAATGTATCTATGGCCTAATAGAATGTAATGCAACAAATGGAATGAGGGAACAATGGTTCATAGCGATTCTTAGATAAGTCTAAGATCCCTACACTTAATTATGTTGTTTACACCTGTAGGTTACATGTTGATGATATGTTTGACGAAATTCCTGTCATGGCTAGTAGGGATCTGATTAAGGTCTTGTTTAACTTATTTCTTTTTCATCATTGTTTACCTATTCTTTGACTAATCTTAAGTTATCATTCCATTTTGGGCAGTGACCTAGGATCTGGGCCTCAAAAAGTGGCTCAAGTCTCGGGGTCGTTGGCGTAACAATAGCAAATTGGGTCTATGGATGCTGGCAGACAAGCCTGTGAGAGTGACTTTGAGTTTCTGGATGTTGTCATGCCTATAGCATGAGAGCAACTGAGGCTTAAGATGGACATAAAATTAGTGGGACCCAAGAACAGGATGTTTGAGTGGCTGACATGTCTCCTGAGGGTTGTGTTTCTAATGCGGGTAGGTTGCTTGATGTGTCCCATCGATTCCACTTCCTTAAGGTCACATAGGAGGTCAAATCCAATCATAGTAGCCTCTCTCACATATTACTTGGTTGGCCGGTTACTTGGGTAGATGTGTGAGGAGGGTGTTACAAATTCTATTAGTCCTCATGATGTATGAACTCAATAAAAATATTTTGAAGCTCTTAAATTTGAACTTCCACCCTGAGGATTCATTGCAAATCCAACGAGAGGCAGGATGAGTAAATGGGGTTTTGGTTATAAAAGGATTGGCTATTATGTGATCTTGTGCAGGAACAACGAAGGACCTGGAAGACCAATTTTCATGATTAGTATGATAACAGATTCTTGGATATCTATCTGTGAGGTTTCAAGCCTTTCTATGGAACTAATTATGTGCATAAAAATTGATGATTTGACTCGGAACTAGCAAAGAAACTCCATTATTTATGTGGTTTGTTCAAGCATCAAAAGAAGGTTACCTAAAGTTACCTGTGTCCTATACCTTTGCATATCTTAGTGTAGGTTTCTAAGGTTGGATAATATTATTGGCCATCCATAGGGCATCATCATGGTGCAAAATGTATTTTCTCCTTTGAGGCTCCTCAAACCAGCAAAGTAGAAGTATTGGGGTAATGATTCTGATCTAAAGTAATTTATCTTATGGACTACTTACTAAAGTTACAATTATGGAACAAAAGTTTGATGAGGTATCAATCTCAATGAATTGGCATAATATTTGGGTTACTACATCTCAAATAACAATCTTGAAATTATTGGTTTTGGGTTTCTTATTAATGCACATCATTTCAAGGCTCAAACCATCACTGTAATTAGACTTATGTTCTAAACACAAGGTTTCTCAATCTGCTATTATGAATGAACTCTTGAAGCAGTGAAGGAGCACTAATCCATGAAGTGATCATATTTTGAAAATGAAGCAACTCAAGACTTATTTGGTTCTTGGCCTACTCTAAAGCACTCACTGTTATCACCAAAAAAGATAACCTAGCCACTTCTAACTAGATGGATTGAAATACACCATGTAGGATTAAAACCACTTTCGCTGTGGGAAATAATTTAGTAAACCACTTATATTAAATTATTTTTTGATTAAAATAAAATAACCCATGAGAAAAATTAAATAAATAAATATGTATTTAATTTTCTTTCGGAATAATTATTAAATCATTGTTTAAATCATTATTCCTTGTCACATTTGACTAAATCCAATAAGAATAATTAAATAAATCACTATTTAATTATTATTCCTTATTTCCATTATTCGAATAATTGTTAAATATCTATTTAATAATTATTTCAATTTCACGCCATTCTTAATCCTCGCGAAATAATTAATAAATCATTAAATAAAGATATTTAACCATTTTATATTTTCCCTCTCCAATAAATATAATAAGCTATTACTAGCGGTTAGAACTTGATTTGGGAAATATTATTTTATTATTCTCCGTTTTTGAGATTAACTCTATACTTTCTTATAAATAGGAGGGTTTTCCATTCATTCTTTACCATGATCATTATCATCATTACCATTATCGCCTTTTTTCTTTTGAACTCCCATTTGAGTTCTTCACATTGTTTGGGTTTTTCACATATTGAGAGAGAAGATCGATTACTGAACCATCAAGGACATCAAAGGAACCATCCCACGGAGGGGGATTTTTAGACCCTTGTTTGTAGATCTCCTTCACAAGGTGTTATCAATAAATAATTTATTCAATTAAAGACTTTCCATTTGGGTTATTACATTGGATATATTTATTGTCGTTTGCTTTTCTGGATTGTATATGTTTTTGTTGTAGTTGTTTCCATTTTTATTGCAGATCTAAATTGTAAGTAGCCATAAAATTGTTGTTAGGGTCACTTGTCACATAGTGACTTAAGTGAAGTATTTTTGGTACACCTTCCAAGAAATTTCACACTAACAAATGGAAACTCCGCTCGATTTTTAGCTACACATTGTCATCAACAAATGGGGGCTCCACTAGTGTAATAACAATATCCTTGGGTTACTGATGTTTCAGTAAGTTTCAGGGTTTTCGATAGCTATTTTTATCCTCTCACTTTCTATTTATAGTATCATTTCCTTTTTTGTCAAATTTTCAGATTTTGGTCATTTTCTGGTTCTTTCCACAAGTCATAGGTACCAACCGAGTAGGGGGCGACAAAATCTGTGCAAGATATATCGACTGAGAGTCCTAGGAGGAAAAACACATTTTTTAGCCTTTTATTTGCATTCCAGAGTGCACTATTTTTCCTAGAAACTATGTTTTGGAGTGTTCCAGGTTAGTACCTCTGTTTTGGTATTTTTCTGGAATTTTTTCAAAAAAATTTCAGATTTTCCGAGAGTGGTGTTTGGACACTGGGTAGGGTACTTCACCTCTATTTTCAGTCTCTGATAGGCCTAAATACAATTAATTTGTCTCTTTGAGGAAGGAAAAATCCCCCTAGGGTTTAGAGTACACCTCCACATTGTTAGGAAAAGATGGGATGAGTGAGGAGTCTAGGGTTTCGACACTTTCAGCCACTAATTTTCAGAGTCGGACCCATTAATTTTCAACTCGTTTGGATAGGTTTATTTTACCCTTTCTCACTTTATATTTTTCCTTTTCCTTTTCCCCCTTAGGTTCCCCTTGAGGATCCTAGGGTTTAGAGCTTCACACCTATCCTTTGCAGCATTTTTCACTCTGATTTTTGTTGTTTTTCTGCACCATTTACAACATAATAGTGCCTCTAGATCTCAATCCCTTTGACATTATGTATGTTAGGAATTTTATGTGTCTTTAAGTAACTTGTTTTTCCCTCTCTTGCATAGCTGCTTGGTAACCTTTGTGGGTGGGGTTTTGTGTGCTTCATTGGCTATTTATTTTTCTTTCATTTTAAGATTTATTTACAGTATTTCAGCCCTTTATTTTTAGTAGCACATGGCATTATAAAAAATTATCAATTAACTCATCCACTTGGTACATTATTTTCACACACTCACACCCTAAGTGAACGTGAGCTTGGTTAACACACGCAAGCCAATACTTGAAACATCACATCTTAATAACTCAACACACGTAGATGAAGCCCACTTGGTCACCAGGGCCAAACAATATCACTGGGGCCAAACGATATTTGTAGTGTAGGTGTAGGATCGGTGGGATATGATTCCAATAACACCCATCGATCGCCTTCATTTAGACATAGAATTTGACATATTAGGGAGCTTAAAATCCTTCACCATCCCATGGTCCAAAGATGAAGTGCATCAAAAACCTGATTCACAGGGGGTTAGGCTAGGTCATTGTGCGAGTCATTCCCCTCGGGGTTACCCAACCCGTGGAAAGGAATCACGTGCGTTGGCTGACTACCAAGAAGCTCAAGAATCGACCACCCCCTTGGGATGAAGGTAACTATAGTGACCAATCTTAGGAAAAAACCCTATAGGATTTGCTGTGGGAAGAAGTTGGTACCCTACCCTACCTTTCCTTGGACAACTCTACTTGTGGAGGTGAGATTCCGTCAAGTAATAAGTTCTTTGGAAGGACATCTAAAACAATAGATCTCAGATTGTTTGAGGATTTAGATCACATATAGGCTAGATGTATTTTTCTTTGATAGGACGTGTTTTCTTGTATTAGAGTAACATCATTAATATAGTTAGTTTACACTTGGCACCATTGCACTAGGTGTTTTATTGTTGTTTGTTGCTCTTTTTATTCCTATCCTTACCCTTTATTTCTTAGATAATTATTTTCTTGACATCATTGCACCCCCTAGGTGTTTGTCATAGAGACTTTGAGGTCCTCAACCCTAGTTCCCATTAGGACATATTACTCATCCCCGTCGAATAGAGTACATCCTCCTACTCCTTCATCAAGTCATAATTTTGATTTTGATTCTACAAATTCATCTAATTCCTCCTTTGATTTCGCGTCTTCTCAACCTCGTATCGCCACCATGTCATGAACCAACGTGGGTGTAGGAAACTAGGGTGGTAACCTAGGTACCAACCAGGGTACCCCTACCATCAAAACCCACACCAGTGTGGTCACTCCTACTCCATTACTTCCTTTTATGGCTGGTTTGAGTCTCCCAAATTTCAGCTAACTCATCAACAATCCTCTTCTCCATGATCCCACTTGGACATCTATGATGACCAAAATCCCTTAAGATATACCAAAGTTTGAAGGTAATCCTGGAGAAGATCCCACTAATCATGTTTGCTCATTCCACATATGGTGTTCATCAAATTCCATTACTAAAGATTCCATTTGTCTTCATCTGTTGTAGCTCATGCTTACTGGAGTTGCTACTAAGTGGTATGTCGGTCAACCCAGAGCCACTCATTCCACTTTTTTGACACTTGCCAAATGTTTTCTTTCCTATTTCCATTTACCTCTCCGTTATGACACTGGTATAAAACTATTGACTTCTTTCCGTCAAACTTCTGCCACTCGCCTATCCAACCATGTTTAAGAATGGTGTAGGAGGAGCATTTGTAGAGCTCCTGAATTCGAATACCATCTCTATATGGATTGGTTCATTAGATCTCTTTTGTCACCCATTTGTAAATATTTCATGTCACACTTCCCCTAGCCTTAGGAAGATGTGCTCCGAGCAGCCTTACAATTTGATTTGATTTATGCCTAGTCAAGTTATGTGTACATTGTCATCCTCAATATGCCTCAGCCTTGTGCTGCTAATGCATCGGGGGAATATCATGTTGCAGATGGCATAGTTGGAACCATTTCACACCCTCAACCATATGCTCCAGCTTAGATGAGTTATAGTCAACCTTAGGGAGGGACTAGTTCCTCTTAAATTTATCCCTCCCCCAATCTTCCACATGGAAACTCTTATCCAAGTCCCAGCATGCCATATGCATATCCCCATCCACATCAGCAGATTTCAGGGTGAGTTCATGCACCACTTGTTTATCCCAATGTTTACCCTTATCCTTATTACTAGTATGCACTACCTAGCGCTCCATCCCCTCTAGCACTAGCGCACCAGCCCCCCATGCCTACTCCCTCTCTAGCACAACAACCACCTCCTCCACAAGGTCAAGTGTATGCTCAGTAGAGTGGACCCAATCCCCCTAACCCCAAGAAAATGAACAAAGGGAAGGGTAACTGGAACCAACAATCTTAAGGTAATCAAGGTAGCCAGAGTCCACCACCCAATGCACCTCAGGGTCCTCAGCCTAATCCTGCAACCCAACAATAGGGCGGACAACCCAAGTAGAAAAATGGTCTTTGCATGAAAAAACCTTGTGCCAGTTGCAGAGTATATGGTCATTATACTCATGAGTGTCCCCTTTTACCTCATATGCATCAAGTATGGGAAGCAAAAGCAAAAACTTCTCGAGGACCGTAGCCCATCACCCCTCCTCCCCCTCCCCCTTGTCTCAACTGACGCTGCTTACCAATCCTTTTCCTCACCAAAGATATATTTCTACCCAACCTACACAAGGTCAGGAAGCTTAGCCAGCTCTACCATCTAGTCACCATTATTATCATATGCTTATGATGAATTCTGTTGAGGTCAATGCTAAGCAAGTCAACCTTCAGACTCGATCATGCTAATATGACAAGTCATCTGCTAAGTTAGCGATTGAGTCCCAACACCAATTTTCCATTGACCCTCTATTTTCATCCAATGTTATGTTACATATCCCTCAACCTAAGGTTGAGGTTATTTACAGAATCCCCAAAGGCCCATTACGTCAAAATGTTGTTTTTGCTAAAGCTTCCCATACCTATAACATAGTAGATGACTTGGCATAATCTCCTACTACCATGTCAATGCTGGAAGTCCTCCAGACGTGCCCATCCCAAAGAAAATATCTACTCTCTGCTTTGGATGTCGTGTATCCCCAAGACGATCATATTATTTTCTTTCATGTTAACAAGTTAAAAAATCCTCCCCTAACTTCATTCACTGCATTTCAAATACTAGTCTCCATTAGAAACGCCACTATTCAATAGTGTATCATAGACAAAGGTGCCTCCACAAGTGTAATATATGCCAGTGTTTGGAAGCAACTTGGCTCCCCTGACCTGTCCCCATCCACCATAACCCTTTGTGCCTGGGATGGTCATCCCTCACAACCACTTGGCTTATATCACAATTGTCCACTCACAGTTGTTGGCAAGACTATCTCATGTCATCAATGCTCCCTTAAACTATAACATCCTTTTGGGTCATAGTTATACCTATGCCATCTCAGCTATCACATCTATGGTTCACCATAAAATTTTCTTTCCCCACAATGGAAATATCATCATTGTTGATCAATTGATGTACTATGATCCCAAAGCCCAGACATCATCTCATACCAACATCTCCTCTATGACTGATAGTAAGACTGCCTTGTCCCTCACCAATGTCTCTCTAGGAGTCTACAAAAATTCCACTTTTCTTTGTTCTTATTATGGTCCACCACCTACTCAATTTTGAGCCTAGAACATACAGTGTTTGCATGTTCCAAGAATTATAGGCTGCCCACAAACGGTCTAGTATTCGTTCATAGGAGACGAAACCTCTACAACATGTTGTTTCTAACTCAACCCAGCCTTCTGATACTACTCCTCAAGGACCATTTCCTTATGCTGGTATCTCTCCTAATCTGTTTCCACCTGGAACCGTTCCCCCAGGTCTTAACCATATCGAAGCAGTTCCTCGAGGCCATTATCCTTCTAGTCAGATATCATTCTTATTCCCCCCATGATTTTATTCTACACCTGTCATGGCTAGGCTAAGTTTTCCTAACATTACCTTGGGGATCCCAGTCTATTACATCAATCCTCCCACAAGAACTCCTCCCGAATAAACTCAAACCTCACACTACTTTGACCCTAGTCCAACATGTTATTCCTACCCCTACCTTCGCTTTAGTTCCACAACAACCACAACAGGAACCTACTCCTACTATGAAATAATTCGACGCGGGGGCCAAATCCCAGAAGAAGGGAAACAAAGACAAGGCACCCCCAACAACTCTATCTCCTCCTAAGCCACCAAAACCTATTCCTCCATGTGCTTTGTGTGATGTTGTTGGTCATGCCACCAATAATTGTGATGAGCTCCCTAATCTCAAGAATGTGGCCTCTAACATCTTCCCTGATTCTAACATTCCTGAGGTCCATGTCACCTTACCTGAGTCAGCTAAGAAGAATAGATAATTCCGCATGAATAACCCATGTCCTTTGTGAAATAATTATGGCCATTATTCTCTTTGTTGGCCTCATCTCTAAGACTTTTGTGATACACTCCAAGTGCTTCGTGAATTATAGGCCACTTGTAGTGAGTCCACCTCTCCTCTACCTATGGATTTTGGTCCCACCCTTACACAAGAACAAGAGTTCTCTCAAACACCCATTGTAATCCTTCCCCTTGATGTTGAGATGATGGATAGGACCACTACCATTCTCTACATGTCATCATCCATGAGATCGATGCATTGGAACTCCTTGATGTCTTCTATTGTGATTCTGTTGAACCTTCTTCAACAAACACCCAGGTCTCAACATCGGTAGATATCCCATCTACTAGTCATATGTCTCAACACCTTGAGGATGTGTATGTGAACCTTATCTCTCATGAATATGCCTCAGGTAGCTCTTCTTCATCATGTGGTATCTCCTCCTCTATTCCTCCCTTCTTCCACTTTGATGAAGACATCATGGAAGCCATGACCACCCCCCATTAGCCTCGGGATGATATGCACCATCGTGCCTACTGATGAGCCTCATCATTCGGTAACTATATGGACCTTAATTCACCTCCTAGCTTAGTCAAATCAACTCTTCTCACAATTTATTACATATTTTGATTATATTTTTTTTAATGAGATGAGTCAAAGTGAGATATTATGCTTAGTGGACTAATGTGCATTGAATGCAAGTTTGTGAGAGAAAATCAGGGAATTTTGGCGAGATTAAGGGTTGAAAATTGAATGGGACAGGGAAGAGAGATTGTAGGAGGTAAATCATCCTCATTTAACTCCTCCCTCATTCGAATATTCCTCCATCAGTCAAACTAACGCGAAGTACAAGTAGCCAAGTCATGGAGATCAAAGGGAAATTGAGCAAGTGACATTCAAAGAGTTAGTTATCTCGAGTTTGGGAGTTGAGACTCCCTATATTTAAGGAAGTCATTGGAGACTTCAGTTGTATAAATAAAGAGGCATAGAGCCTCATTAGGATTCGAATTTTTGATGTAAAAGCACTAGTCATTTTCGAGTCCAAGACTTGTGGAAGACATTGCTGTGTAATTTCCTATTTTGATAATGAGAATGAGAATTTTCTTGATCCAACATTGAATTAACTCATAGGGTTGAAACTCTTGGGTTAGGGCCCAACCCTAGCAGCAAAGGCACCTCTTCTTGTATTTAGATTGATTTCATAGTTGAATTGTCTTTAGAAGTATTTCATTGCAAGTGGTGTATATTTGATTAGTTTTCTTATTAGTTTACTTCCATTTGGGATTTACTTCAATAGTAGTTTAGAAGAGATAAATGAACATCAAAAGTTTGTTAATAGGTGTTTTCGCCTCACTTCTTCCTTCAAGGATCATGATTTGAGGAAAGAACTCCTATGCATCCCCAAAAAGACAGAATTCTACTTTCTCGTAGAATTTAGGGTTTTTTGTACCTAGGCCAGCATTGATCAATTTGCAAGAGTAGGATTTAGTTATAATTTCTTCCATATTCAGTCTTAAATTAGATCTCATCAATGATTCCATCTTATTATGCAAGTTTTCTTCATATATGAAGTAGACAGTTAGCTCATTAAACTTTATTCTCATAGATAATTGAAATTCTTCTTGTTTACATGATTTCTGGGTAAATATCAATGTTTGATGTAGTGCAGGTGTTTCAGAAGTACAGAGAGATCTCATATTCAACAGCCTCCTTCCAACTTCATCCATCCATCATCATTCCTTTCTTTCACTAATACCCTCACTAATTTCATCATTTTGCAAGGAAACTTCTCCAAGCTTGTTGAGCAAATCGAGCAATCTTCCAACCTTGGTTTTGAGTTTTGAGTGACCCTAGGTATTTCCTTACCTCAATCCATCCTCCAACCACCTTCCCTAAGCCTTCCATCACCTTCAGCACACATCATTTTTCTCTTGGATGTATCCTGTAGAAATACATGGAATCTTGTAGGTTTTTAGGATATCTTGTAGGTTTTCCTGTAGTGGCCTGTTTTGAGGCCGAATTGAGGGAAAAAACTCTAGGAAGCTCAAAAAGGTCACTTAATTGTCTCCCCAACCTTCTAACCATTCACCAGCATCCCTAAGCCACCTACCACATGACCAAAAGAGATTAGCTTTTACCCTTTTCCATAAAAAAACACAAAAAGAAAAATAGATTTATTTTAGCCATTTATATGCACAATAATAGAATTTTTATGTTTTGAATTTACATGCTTGAGATAGTAGGATTGCATACATGTTAAGTTAGCATTTCTTTTGAAGTGTAGTCTCTCAGCAGTTAGTTTGAACATGGCGTGTTTTAGCATTTGATTTCAGTCTTTTTCCTTACTACAGTAGATAAGCTTTCTCTTGGAGTAGATTCCTCCTTCCCTCATCAATAATCAAGCTTCTTTTGAATCCATAGAAGTCTGGCTTGAAAAACCCTAGTGGTCTATCACTAGCTAAATAGTGACAAAGGGTAGAACCATCACTTTTACTTGTGTATACAACACTGTCATCTACAAGTTTGTACACACTCCGGGTTGATAAATTAAAGTTGGTAGCCCCAGGAGTTATAGCATTCTTGTTGCAATACTGGTGCTCATCACTTTTTGGTGTCGTTGTCGAGGAGGTGTATGAGTAATATGTGATTGTTGCTTTCTTTCTTCCATTTCTTGTTTCTAATATTCTTCTATTAGTTTCATTTCTACAAGAGTAATTTAGTTTTCTTTCTTTTCCATTCTGCATTCTTTGCTTCCCTTTCCATTCTGCAAGTAGGATTTCATTAAAGCAGTTAGTTTCATTCACTCACTTAGTTTTCATTCAGCTTGGAATTTCAATTCTCCAATCATTTTCAAAGTTTGAAAAAAACACAAAACAAAACAAAACTAAAACATTTTTTTTATCCCTCATAGGAATAGGGATAACTTAGGGAAATTTCTGCCAAATACCCCCACTGCTTCAGGTGGCTATGAATTGGAGGAAACCTTAGGTGAGAAACAAGATATATTTGAAGAGCCTAAAAGAGAAGAAGAAGAAGAACCCATTCCTACTGACCCAATGGCTGAAAATAGAAATGACAGAGGAAATAGAGAAAGAGTTGAGGGTGCCTTCCCCATCAGGGAAACCAATGGGGATACTAAGATGAATAATATAAGCCCCTCTACCCTTCCTCATTTCCATGGCCTGACCTCAAAAGATCTAGACACTTTATTGTTTGAGTTTGTTGTCATATGCAGAACCTATGACTACACCAATGATGAGCAGAAGTTGAAACTATTCCCATCCACTGTCAAGGATGCACCGTTGCGCTAGTTCATGGGTTTACCTGGGCATAACATGACAACTTGGGCTTAGACGTAGCAAGCCTTCAACAACAAATACCGAGACTATTGCTGGTCTAAAGACAATAAAGAAGAAATTGTTTGGATGACATTAGGGCATGATGAATCCCTAGAGGATTATGAAGAAAGATTCTAGCTTAGCTACAAAGGGGCTAGGTGCACACTTGACCTTGAGTCATTGAAGCTAGTTTTGTTTAGAGGGGTAAGGGAATATCTTCTGGATACCCTAAACTTGTTAGCAAGAGGGGACATCTACCAATTACCCAATGAGGATATCAAGACTGTATTTAGAAACCATTCTAGGGCAGCTAGGAAAAAGGGTACGGGTAGTCAACCTATGGTCAGTCCATCCTCTTCCAATACATCCATCAATGGTGAAATTGGAAACATGCTGGAGGATTTCAAGAGTGATATGATGCAAACCCTTTCCCTACAGATGGACACTATGCACATTAAGAGAAAATAGGAGAAAGCAGAGAGATCCTTAGCCATTTTCTTCCCCAGAGGCATAAGGAGGCACCCTAGGAATGAATTTCCATTGAATTCGATTGAAATCTGCTAAGTCTGTGAGGAAAACCACTCCATGGATAATTTTCCTTCTCTACCTGGACTAAAAGTTGTATATCAAGGAGCTGAAGGGGTGACTAAATAGCTCTGCTACATAAATCAAGGGAGACCTCATGGGCCTAGGCCATACCAGCAGGTCATGCAAGGGTCATCCCATGCATATTACAACCCCAACCAAACCACATCCATTCCCTCTTGGGGGGGCACTACTCATCCTTCTTGGTCAACACCTCCTCCTTGGCCCTTTGCACCTTAGTATCATTCCCAATCGACCAGCCAGTTATTTCAACCATATGCTCCACCACGGCCTCAGTGGAATGCACCACCTCAGGGGTGGAGGCCCCCATACAACAATGCTCCAACCCTATTTCCTTCACCACCTTCTCAACCACTGCCTTCACCACCTGCTCAACCACAACTTTTACACCCTGCTCCACCTAAACAACCCCAGATGCCTACCCAACCAAATACGAACCCAAACAATAGACAAGAACAACAAGTATATAGTGGAGAGACATCCTATCCTACTTATGCCATGGAGATTCAGGAAATCAACCTGAGATCTGACAGAGTGCTCCCGAACAACCAACCTCTACCTCCACCTAGGGACTTTGAGAAAGAAAGATAGGAAAGCATGCCTAAACTAAATCCACCACCCTTTCCTGAGAGATTAACCCAACCACTCCAGCCTATCCTAGAAGAGACTGAGCTTCTGGGATAGCTGAAAAATCTATGTGTTAAAATTCCACTTCTCCAAGCTATAAAAGATGTACCTATTCACAACAAGTTGATTGAGGAGAAGTGATTCAAGCATCCAGGGAGGTAAAGAAGAGATGCCCCTACCATTAATGTCGTTGGACAGCTGTCCGACTTAATGCTTGGGCAGGTAATCTATCCAAAGTATTTGGACCTTTGAAGCCCTGTAGTAGATGTACACATTAATGGCACCATTGTTCCACACACTTTGATTGATCTTGGGGCTGCCATTAATGTGATGAACAAGGACACCATGCTCAAGCTTAACCTCCAGAGTTCATTGAGAAAGACCACAACCATCCTGCAACTTGCAGACCGCTCCATAGTGAGGCTTGAGGGGACCGTAGAGGATGTGATGATCTCCATTGACTCTTGGGAATACCTTGCAGATTTCCTAGTTCTCCAGCCTAAATCCAAGCTTATTGGTTACCCTCTCATCCTTGGGAGGCCCTAGTTAGCCACTACTGATGCCTACATTAGCTACAAGGCTAGAAATATGACCATAAAAAATGGGCATCTTCCCAAGTAGTTAGTCCTATACCCTCCTACTCAGCCATCTCTAGAACATGACTTACCTTTATGGCTGGAAGAGGAGGAAGAAGATGAAGTTTATTCCACCCAACTCTGCACCTTAGAAACAACCATGGGAGGAGGACAACTAGATGAAGATGTTTTGATTGAACACACACTCCAAAGTCCAACTCCCAGTACATTTTCCTTAGAAGAAGTAGTAAGGGAAGCCCAGAACAACCACCAAATTGATCTATGCTTAGATGATTCCAACCCTACCCACGTCAAAACCATAGAATTCGGCCTTTAGAAAGCTTTGAAAATCAACCCATCTCTTTCTGTTCACCAAGAAGAAAAGTTGTGCAACATGCTAAAGGAACATCTGGATGCCTTTGATTGGAGTTACAAAGAAATGAAGGGAGTGCACCCCTCAGTGTGTACTCACCACATTTACATCAAAGAAGGCTGAAAACTATTCTGACAACCCCAAAGGAGGATGAATCCGGCTCTCAAGGATATAGTCAAAGAAGAACTGCAAAAGCTGCTAGATGCAAGATTCATTTACCCTATCTCAGATAGTGAGTGGGTCTCTCCTTTGGTGTTAGTTCGAAAGAAAAATTGTAAGTGGACGATTTGTGTCAATTACAAAGAGTTAAACAAAGCCACAAAGAAGGACCATCTCTCTCTACCTTTCAACGAACAAGTACTAGATGGTCTGGCAAGGAAAAAGCTTTTCTCTTTCCTAGATGGATTTAGCAGGTACAATCAAATCCAAATCAACCCGGAAGACCAAGATAAAATCACCTTTGCTTGTCCATGGGGTACTTTCGCCTATAGGGTCATTCCTTTTGGCCTATGCAATGCTCCTTCCATTTTCCAAGGAGCAGCCCTGAGTATCTTTGCCGAGCTTGTCCATGATGCAGTAGAGATTTATATGAATGATTTTACACCTTATTGGTGTGATTTATAGGAGGCTCTGTCCAACTTAGGTAAGGTGTTGAAAAAATGCATTGAAATGAACTTGTCTCTTAGTCCCAAAAAATGTGAGTTCTTGATGACTGCAAGGATTGTGCTAGCTCATTTAATATCCCAGGAAGGACTGTAGGTGGACCCAAACAAAATAGCTATCATCCAAAGGGTGCCACCTCCATAAAAGAAGAGAGATGTCAAAATTTTCCTAGGTTTAGCTGGATATTATCAGAGGTTTATAAAATACTTCAACAACTTAGCTTCTCCTTTATTTGGGTTGTTGGCCAAAGACTCTGAGTTTGTATGGTCAGAAAGCTGTCAAGAGGCCTTTGACAACCTTACGGACAAGTTGACCACTACACCAATTCTCCGAGGCCCAAATTGGGCCCGTCCTTTTCATATCCATGTTGATGCCCCATAGAAAGCCATAGGAACAACTCTAGCCTAAATAGATGAGAAATTACCTTATGCCATTTACTTTATCAGTAAGAATTTGTCAAAGGCCAAACTGAACTACACTGTGACCGAAAAGGAGCTACTGGCCATTGTGCATTCATTGAAAAAATTTAGGCATTACATTACAGGTTATCAAACATTTGTACATACTGACCATGCTGCAATTAAATATTTAATGAATAAACCTGATGTGAATGCACGGATTATTAGATGGTTACTTCTATTACAACGGTTTCATCTAACTATTGTTGATAAGCCTGGCAAGGAAAATGTTTTTGTAGATTTTTTGTCCAGATTAACTTTTCCTACATGTGAGGAAGGAGTGGTTAATGATCAGTTATTGGATGAACACTTCTTTTCCATTTCAGTTCTCTCTCCATGGTTTTCTGACATAGAAAACTATTTGGTATCTACAGATTTCCCACTGAATTTTTCCTCCAAAGAGAAAAAGAAGATTGTGAGGAAGAGCACCCCATTCACTTTGATTGGGAGCAACCTCTTCAAACTAGGGCCGAATCAAATTCTGAGAAGATGTGTTAGGGAGGAGGAAGTATTTAACATCCTTTTGACCTGTCATGATGGGCCTTGTGGAGGTCACTTTGCAACAAAGAGGATAGAATTCAAGGTGTTACAAGCTAGTTATTATTGGCCTACTCTTCATCAGGATGTGAGAAAATACACTAGTCAGTGTGATTGGTGCCAAAGGATGGGAAAGCCTACTCCAAGGGATGAAATGCCTCTACAGCCCCAAGTGACTTTCGAGCCATTTGACAAGTGGTGCATGGATTTCATTGGACCTATTGACCGTCCTTCCAAGCAAAAGTAGTACATCATTGTGTGCACTAACTATCTGACTAAGTGGGCTGAAACCAAGGAAATCAAGGCAAAAACAGAGGAGAAGGTGGTTGAGTTCTTAAGGGAAAATATCTTTTACAAGTTTGGGTACCCTAGAGAACTGGTCACTGATCAAGGCAGCTAGTTTATATCCAACATGATTGAAGACTTGTTAAGCCATCACAAGATCAAACATAGAACCTCCACTCCCTATCACCCACAAGCTAATGGGCAAGTGCAGGTGACCAACAGAGAGCTGGAGGGCATTCTGACCAAAGTGGTTAGCAGAGCAGAAAATATTGAGCAGATAAGGTGAGGCTACCTGGGCCTCTAATACCACCTGGAAGACCACCACTAGATTCACACTCTATGAGTTGGTCTATGGGAAGAAGGACCTGTTGTCCACTGAATTTGATTACAATACATTGAGGATGGTAGCCCAACTAGATCGAGATCTCAGCGGTGCCCAAAAAGAGAGATTGCTCCAGTTGAATGGGTTAGATGAGTTCAAAATGCAGGCCTTCCTACACATAGAGGTGACTCAAATTTAGAGGAAGATATGGCATGAAAAGAACATCAACGAAAAGCAATTTCAAGAAGGTGATTGGGCTTTTTTATATGATTCTAGATATAAAGAATTTAAGGGCAAGTTAAGGACTACATGGTTAGGGCCTTATGTCATAGAGAGATGTCATGATAATGGTTTAGTGCATATTAGAACCATAGATGCAGAGGCCATTCCTTTACTTGTTAATGGGAACAGATTGAAAGTTTACAAGAGGCCATTGTCAAAGAAAGAGTTAATTGAAGGTATCAAAAAAATAGTGATGGTGGTGGAGCAATTCTCATCTCGTACCTCATCAAGTCACCGAAGAGAAAAAAACGAGAAAAAAATAAAAATAAGGAGACTCAGTTGAAAACCTCCATGAGGCACCTAAGTCCCACTATTGGGTTGAAAACCTCTTGAGGCAACCCAATGGTGTCAAAACAAAAGGAAAAAAGAGAGAAATAAAAATATCTCTAAGTGAAAACCTCTCTTGAGGTGCCCAGGGAAAGCAACTAGGATGAAAGACTCTTGGAGGTAGACTAGTTGTTCTCAAAAAGAAATAAAAAGAAAACAAAAAGGGAGAAAAGAAAAAATTAAGAAAGTATTGTTTGTAGGTGAGTAGGAGGTTGATAAGAGAAACAATCGAGAATCAAAAGGGACCTGTCCAACTCATGTTTTATTTCTCCATTCATTATCCTTCATCATTCCATCATTCCTTCCATTTTTCCACTCATTTGCCTCAGTTTCCAAGGGTTTTGTGTTTTCTATAGGATTCCCTGTAAAACTACAGGATTCCCTGAAAACCTACAGGATGATCCTGTAAGATTTACAATGGCTTTGGAATCCTAAAGGAAGTAACCCTAGGGCAAGGGAATGACCTACCCATGTGGAGTAACCCTAGAGCAAGGGAATGACCTACCCATGTGAAAAAAAAAAAATCCCTACTTCACCATCTCCTCACCATACCTCTCTCCATCATGATCACCCCTGCATTCATCACAAAAGTCGGTTTTCAAAAAAATTATAGTTTTCAAGAAAACACAGAGGAAAGAGGATGAAAACAGAGAGCAAGGGGACAACACCTGAAGGTTATTTTTCCTCATGCACAAATCCCTATACCCCTTCTCTACCCATGGAAATCATCCTCAAGTCCCAACAGTAGAAAATGACTAAACATTTTGAGGGAGAATTCATTAGAGGACATCTTGTAGGAAATCTTGTAACAACCTATCCCACAAAATAGGAATCATAGGTTGCAGCCAGCTTCAAGCATGGAGATCCAAAGGTAGAAGAAGCTCCTCCAGAGCCTAGCAACAACATCAGAATCATCATCATCAACACCAAGAACCTGAACATCAATGAAAATCATCAAAGGACAATAAAAAATGGGAGAAGAGCACATGCAACCAACACACAACAAAGACTTCATTTCTTCAACAAATTGCGGCAAGGTATTATTACCATAGGTAAGTATCTCACTTCTACTCTCTCATCAGCATAATGTGATAAAAATATGTAAAATTTGTGAACGAGTTGGTTTATAAGCGAAATATGTCTAGTTAACTTGGCCATCTTAGTTTAGTCAACGAGGAAAACATGGTCAGTCCTCACACACGTGGTAGTAGCCAAGTCAAAGAAAAGGAGGATGAGGTCAAAATAAGTTAAGCTACAGATGCCTAAAGTGGGAGTTGAGTACAAGGTAAGGAGAATGATGATGTGGTAGCGGGACCAATGGTCCAAAAATAGATATTCGTACCTCGGATGCAAGCACACCACCTCACTTAGATCAACCATAAGAGGAAATAAACGTTGATCCCCATGCATAGAGACATTCACATTGTTGAGGCTCACACTAGCAAAGTCACTCTTGGCCCTCAAGCAGTCTACATGAGAGACAAATTTAATTTTTTTCATGTGGAGCACTACCTACAAGATCTTACAAGAAATCCTACAGGATCCTACAGGAAATCCTACAGGATACAATCAAGTAGTCTATAGGATTGGTAGTGAGTAGTTTCAGAGGGAGTAAAACAGGGGTTGGCTACATCAAGAACTGTAAAGAGGTAAGCTCTACATTCCCCACATTTCTCCATGTGAAAGGAACATAACAAATCTTCTAGTTTATTGAAATTGATTTCATTATAAGGGAATTGTCTCCACATAAATTGCAGTTAAATTTCCTCCTTCATTAAAATTTTGAATAAGACATATATACTCCTCTATCCATTAGACAAAATGACACGGGGGTTTAATAGAAGGGAGCCCATCAACACCATGAGGATTCATCAGCACCCTCCTGTGCTAGAGATATTCACAAGGCATAATTGGATGGGTTACTTTGAGAAATTGAGGGGGTATGATGATGAAGTAGCCAAAGGTTTTGCTCTCTCCCTCATTCCATTGACTAGGACCCATGCCACTATTGTGGTGAGAGGCCTTGCCATAAAACTCACCCGTGAACTCATAGGTAGAATTACCACACTTCCCTTAGGAATGCCTTGGAGAAAGGAGGATAGCGGAAATAGCCAAACTACAAAGAAGAAATTCATTTTATAGGGAGAGGAGGCCATGGAAGACAAAAGTGGAGTGAGAAGAGCCAACCTACCATATCACTGGAATGAAATAAGCTACCACCTTAAAAAATATATATCATGTGAAGGTAGGTATAATGTGGTATGTGGATACCACTTTAGGCTCCTTGAAGAATTGAGGTTTGGGGCAAACACACCTCCTCAACACAGACTCAATATACCCTACTTCCTTCTCCAATCAATGATATATATGAGCATGAAGTTGTAGGAAGGAAACCATTAATAGCTAACCCATCATGGTTTAATTAGACTCGTCATAGAAGATTCCCTCCAACACCTCAGAATTCCTATCACATGGGCAGCTTTCAGAGACATGCAAATAGAGGGAGATATAAAAGCCCTTGAATATGACAAGAGCCCCACTTCCAGTGAAGAGGATGAAGAAGAAACTAAAAAAGAGGAAGAAGAAAAAGAGAGGGATGAAGAGGAAATAGATGAGGAAGAAGAAGAAGAAAAAGAGAAGGAAAGTGGTGAAGAGACAGAAGGAGATGCCAAGGAGGAAACTGATGAACAAAGTGAGGAACTAGAGGGAGAAGAAGAGGAGAAAGACAAATATGAAAAGGGGAATGGAAAAGAGGAGGCAGAAGACAAGGAGGAGTCACCCAGGGTGTCTCCAGAACCCACTGAGAGAGAGGCAGCAGCTGCCCTCACTACCCTTAGGACCCTTATCAAACAAAAAGGAAAAATACAAAGACAAACTCCATTGTACTTTAGGACAAGAAAAAGTATAAGAATAAGGTAGGGAAAACCTCAAATTCCCACCAAGGTTCCTATTCTTATTGAGGACTTACCTAAGTAGGAGGAAAAGATGGCTCATGTTATGCAAACTCAAGGAGAAGAATCCTCAGGACAAGCCTCCCCTCAGTCTCCTATCACTTATGTGAGAAGGCCTATGACTAGATCTACCTCATCCAAAGGAAAGGACATCCTATAGGATACACAACAGGACCTACAGGAAGAAGAAGAAATCCTACAGGAAACTCTAATAAACCTACATGAAACTTAGAAATTGGATAAAGAAGGGAGTATGCAACAAGAAAAAAAAAGGAGGATCCAAAGCTAAGGGAACCTATTCCTCAACCTAACCTTGACTCCTACTATAGGTTTATTAATGGGGGTAGGATCATTCCACAAAAATTTTCCATTCCATTATTCTTTGAGCTTGAGAAAGCAAGAGGAAGAACACATATATGGATGCCGATTGCCAAGTCCAAGGGAGTGGAGGACATAGGTCACATGGAGGAAAAACTTAAGGATATGGGCAGAGAACTGAGGAGCCTGAGGGAGAGAGAGGCCATAATGAAATCTTAGTTGGAAGTAGAAAACGCATGGTTGAAAGGACAACTACAAGAAAGAGAGAATCAAGTGGAATCCATGGCCAGTCTATCCTTAGAGGCAATCTAGTGTAGGATGTCAACTAAGTCCTATGTGTTAGCACCTAAATCTGCCTTAAGGCTGAAGGAAGGCAAAAATTAGGGTAATCACAAACCAAGCTCAGTCTGGTAGCTAGCCCTACCAGAGTAGGAGAGGGCTCTCTCTGAGTCACGCTCAGTGAATAGATGATCGAAAACAGTCTGAGATGACTTACAATGCAATATTTACCTTAGGCTAGTAAGTGAATAGGGATTCTGGAAACAATTTTATGAAATGACCGAGCTTCTGGGATGTTATGGGACTGGTGCTCAGCAAAGAACATAGAATTTAATACAAAGGCACAGATTATTCCGTGAGGCAAGGTAGGCAGAAAATGTAACAATTTAGTTTGAGGTACCACAACATGAATAGATTACTAAAGAAAGTGAAAAGGGCATAGTGACATGAATCCTTTTCAACAGAAGAATAACACTGAACATGAAATTTTCCCATAGGTAGAGCAATTAAAATTGAATTCTACCTAATCTCACTCAGAAAATTTCACTGGAAATGAACATGAATTGAATTATGAAACATAACTAAATACATATGAAAACATAAGAGACACATTTCCTACACTCACAACCGCAAGAATCTCATGAAACAGAGCTGTTGCCTTTCATTAATTCTCTGTCAAAAATACACAGTGAAGAAACAAAGTTTCTTTCCCACAGTCTCCCAGAAGTTACAATCCAACCAACCCTTTGCAAATAACTTGTATACAATATATAGAATGTGTGGGAAAGAGATAGAACGCCCAGGGGTTGGGAAGTTACTCGAATCATTACAAAATGGAGATGGAGAGCCAACCATCAACTACAGGTGCAGCGCTGCAAACATGACATTTCGCATTGGGTGACCGTTTGCCTTCCTTCGCCACTTGGATAGAAGAAAATTTGGAGAAAAAACTCTTTAAATGCTACCTTTTGTGCCAAAAAACTGAAGTGTAGATGACTGGGCCCACTTGGAGAAGTCGCGAACCAAAATTTCGCGAAACAGAAGCAAATTGGCAATTTTTTCCTCTGTGCGCCGCGCCATTTTTCTGTGCGTCGTGGTACTTTGGGACCTGGTTTGGGGCACTTGCAGGTGTCCAAAATGTACCCAAGTGGGCTTGCTGGAAAGCCTGTCTTGTCTACTTCCTAACCCAACTAGAATTTTGAAATTTGGTGTTCATTTTCCCCTCCAAATATTCATTCTCCCAAGATTGCTTTCTGTGTGTCAAAAAAGTGGCAGAGAGGCCATTTTTGGGTGTTTTTTGACCTTTAGGAGACCCAGATCTTGCCCAAATCTCTTACCCAGACACTAGTAGTCATAATTTTTGATGCTGAATCAAAATATGCAATCCATTTCTCAATTGGAGCGCTAGAATTTTAGCGTCGCGCCAGTGGCACGGCGCACAGGGAGAAAATCCCTGTTTTTTGCCCAAAAAATTTCCCTGTGACGAAAAATTGCCCAAATTTTTTGAAATTTGGGTTGGAAGTTCTCTATGGGGTGCCATGCTGAGCCAAGGAAGCCTCAGCCAAGATTCTAAGCCTATCTTGTTCTTTTTCCCGTTTTTCCCTTCTTTTTTCTTTCCTCAGTTTTGCTTTCAAGTTCCTTATCTGGGCCTGTGCACTCATGTTTCGCACCCTGCAACGGAAAGCCATATGTCTCAATAGAGCAAGGTCCTGGTCAGCTTTGTCTAGCAGTCTCTCCAAATGCATGTTGACCGTCTCAAGGTTGGCCTCCCAATCCTCATTGATTGATTTCTCCAAAGATGTGAGCGCAACCCTTCTTCTTTGAGCAGCCTGGCGATGCTCACGGATGTTCTGCAGTTCCGTGATCATCTGTTGGTCCTCAAGCTGTTTGTTTCTCCACTCCACGTATTTCATGTTCCATTTCGCCCTCTCCAAGTCAAGGGACAAGGAGTCAATCACTGACTACTGCTCCTGGATGATCTCTGTGAGCTCCTCATTTGTTGGTTCTGCATCTGTCTCATCATCCCGTAGGAGAACAAACTCGGTCTCTCGCTCACCTGATGGCCCTTCCTCCTACACTGGCTCCTTACCCTTACCCTGCTCTTGTGATGCTGATGTTGGAAGCAAGGCCCCTTCCACCCCGGGTGGAGATAACACTCACTTTGCTGGTGCAAATAAGGGTCTACGGCCTTTCTGATAGGTGGTGTATACTGGCATAGTGGCAGTATCATGTCGCTCATACTGATGAGATGGGCCCCCTACCTCATGCTCTGCCTCTGAACCACCTGTCGAGCGCTGAAGAAGTCACGGGAGATGAAGTCCTCCCAAGCAATACCCTGCAATCCCAACTGATGGTCTACCAAAATTTGGATAAGGGCAAAGTGATACACACTGTTGAGCTGTTGTCGAGGGGTCTTGTGCTGCATGAAATTTCTCATCCTCTCTATGTTCCCGCAAATGAAAAATGGGAGGTTCATCATCCGCACCATGGTAAAGTGCATGAGCAACTTTATGTGATAGGCATAAAGGCGAGAAAACCTCCCCTCACAATTGAAGTATTTCATGATCAATTTCATGAACAGGGCATACTCATCTTTCAGAAATCTGAACAGAAAAACTCTCGTGAGGTGGCTCAAAAACTGTCTTTGATGTAAGGCTCATAATGATGCCTCTCTACCTTATTTTTCTTATGCCATTGCTCTCCAATGTTTGGTACGCCTGTTGCCACTGATATGGTCTCGGGTGTCAATGTGAAAGTGACCCCAGCCAAGATGGACTGTCCTCCATGTAGGTGAAGTGCCAAAAGTCGGGCCAACTCATGATGAACTTTGACATTTTCCACCCTTTGACAAAATTCGAAACATGCTAATTGCTGGAAGCAAGACATAGCAAGAGGGCATGCCTGCAACTCGGTGAGGTTGTTTGGCTCATCTCTAAGATGTTTGCCACTCTGGTGATGTCTCCTTTGGACCCTTTCTCCCGAGGTTGTGTCACTATGGGTCTCCTCCTCATACTCTGATGAAACTTCGGATGCCATTACTGCTGTTTGTACCCTGAGTTTTATGCTGCCCTTGAATTCCAATGAAGCTGGTAGTTTCCCTGAAAATATGCCACCAAGGGGACAATAAAACAGGGAGTATTAGGAGGGGAATGATGAAATAGGGATATGGGTTTAAAGGGAGAGATTTATCAGGGATTTGGGAGTAGTTTGGGTATAGGGTTGATGGGGTAGGTTTTGAAATATATTGGCAGCTTTGTCACTGTAGCATAAACCCTAGGATCAATGATTTCTTTGTTTCCCTTTTGTTTGTTTTACAAAAAAAAAATTGCATTTGATTTCTACCCCTACAACCATGCTATCCCTTTCAATTTTGGTGCAAGAATGGAGGTAGGTGGCCTACCTTTCAAAATTGGTGAGCATCCAAAAGTTTTTAGGCAGATTGGATAGTTTCTGGGCCTTGTATTTCTGTGCACCGCGCGCTCTGCCCAGTGTGCCGCGCGCCGGGTATGCGCCGCGCCAGTGTTGTATTTACATAGTGGGCGGGCCCTGTGTGCACTGCGCTCTTTGGTGTGTGTGTCGCGCACTATGTTAACACCCAAATTTTCTCCTAATCTTTAACCCTTCGACCCTTTGACCATGCATCCCTTTCCCAAAGCTTTGCTTGCCCAATAAGCTGGTCCTATGGTGATTTTGCATTAACCAAACAGTGGAGGAAAAGGGAGGGGGTTTGATAGTGACTTAGGGTAGGGGTTTAGGAAGAATGATAGGTGAGGGAAATAAGTGGGTGGAGTGAAACCTTGGCAATATCAACACAAATTTATAACCTCAGCCTTCGTTTTCTTGTTGATTTTCTCATGGGTGACATTATGCATTTTGGGTGACATTCAACCTCTTCACAAACACCATATCCTTGACAAAACTTGATGAGCAGGTGATGTCATAAGGCTTACCTCTCAATTTGATAGCCTTCCCCAACTTTTGAAGTGGTTTGGCACCGTTTCTTGGCCGCTAGACTGTGTGCGCCGCGTGGAATTCCTAGTGCGCCGCGCCTTGTATGCACTATGCCCGTGTAATCTTTCAATGGCGGGCTGGCTGCGTATGCGTCGTGCCCGGTGAGTGCACCGCGCCCCTGGTTATATGCGTCGCGCGCTCCCAAAACCTGCTTCCGCTCACTCAAACTTCTCCAATCTCACCCTCACACCTTTGAAATGCTTTCTCCAAGTCTTGCAAGAGCACAATGCTTTTGATTTGGGTCAAAACATGTATTTATAGCCTTGGAGGAGATGGGTTTGATTTTTGTCTCTTTGAAAACCCCTTTTCTAATGTTGAGTTTTGCACTTTTTCATTCACCTTTAAACACACTAATTTTCACTTTCCCTTTGACATTTTGGCTCAAATGATGAAATTTTTGGCACCTCTTTGCAGGGACTGTACGACAGAGCATTTGGCCATGTAAATCATAACTGCATCTGAAGAGTCAACTGGTGTTTTTTTGGAAAATTTTGTCATAATTGACCTTGTTTGACTTTTCTTCAAAACAGAGTTTCGAAGAAGAGTGGATGTCTCTCCAGGTGATGATGAAGCTTTCTGAACCATTGTTGTGTAAGGCCTCCCTCTGGCTTGCATGGATTTTTTTGGACATGTTTTCAAAGACCAAATTAACGAATTCCTAGACCCAGACATAAAAAATGACTTTGTCCTGTAAAGGACCAGACCTGGACTATCATGAGCTTCGGTGATTATGGACAAAGACCTAAGCCAGCAGGGGCTAGACATGAGGGAAAATGACTAGCATGACTTTCTCCATCAGATCATGGCATGTCCCTAGCGAAATGCAGCTGAGTGAATGGAGCGGGACACCTAAAATTGAAATGCACAAAGAGTTTTGATCTCTGACAGAGGGCTAACCAAACTGACTCTAACACTATGCATTATACATTAACGAACAATGGCTGCAGTTCCAAATTAAGAACCTAGCACAGAGAGCCACTATGCCATTCCAGGATTATAGGTAGTTCATTGATCATTGTGATCAAAGCACATTGGAGGATAGGTCTAAAATGTATGAGTTCTACCTACATAACTTAGCCTTGACAAATCTGAATGTGTGGGACCCTAATGAAAAGCTAGGGGATTTACAGTTGATGGCTTTGGCATCATGGATGAACCATGAGGAAGAAAGGGTAGCAGAAATGAAGAAGATAATGGTAAGGGAACAAACAGAGCCTCTCATGATAAGAGCTAAGCAGTCGAATCCAATGGTTGTCATCAGCACACATAACTTGATTGAAAATGATCCTCAACTTGCACCCAGGTATATTGCTGTCCAAGAGCAAGAAATTACACATATTGAGGATATATTCAGGCTGTTAGGGGATGACCTCATGCAAGCTTACCAAAGGAGATGGAATACTTTGCCATACAGTTTGAAAATTAGAGAGTACCACTCTCCTCAAAGAATGAGAGAAGCATTGAACAGGACACCCATGTACAAGCAAACCCTCCAAAGGCTCAAAGTCAATTGGATTGGCTCGAAACTCAGTCCACAACTGCTCTTAGGGATGTTAGAAGGAAGGAAGGAAGAGTAAGAAAGAAAGCAGTGGGAGGAGATAGAAAGGAAGGCAAGATTCTATGAACAAGAAGAGGAAACTACGAAAGAAGCATGGGATGTTAGGGAGGCCACTAGAGCTATGAAAGACATGGATATTGATTGAGTTGCTCAGAGGATGAGAAGCACTTTTAGTAGGGAGGTGATGATGAGCCTCAACATTGGATAACTATATGGACATTAATTCACCTCCTAGCTTAGTCAAATCAACTCTTCTCAAAATTTATTACATATTTTGATGATATTTTATTTAATGAGACGAGTCAAAGTGAGATATTATACCTAGTGGACTAATGTGCATTGAATGCAGGTTTGTGAGAGAAAATTAGGGAATTTTGGCAAGATTAAGGGCTGAAACTCAAATGGGACAAGGAAGAGAGATTGTAGGAGGTAAATCCTCCTCATTTAACTCCTCCCTCATTCGAATATTCCTCCATCAATCACACTAGCTTGGAGTACAGGCAGCCAAGTCATGAAGATAAAAAGGAAGCCGAGCAAGTGACATTCAAAGAGTTAGTTATCTCAATTTTGGGAGATGAGCCTCCATATATTTAAGGAATTCATTAGAGACTTCGGTTGTATAAATAAAGAGGCCTAGAGCCTCATTAGGATTCAAAATTTTGATGTAAAAACACTAGTCATTTCAAGTCCAAGAGTTGTGAAAGGCATTGCCATGTAATTTACTGTTTTGATCATGAGAATGAGAATTTTCTTGATCGAACACTAAGTTAACTCAGAGTGATGAAGCGCTTGCATTAGGGCCCAACCGTAGCAGCAAAGGCTCCTCTTCTTGTATCTGTATCATTAGACTGATTTCATAGTTGAATTGTCTTTAGAAGTATTTCATTGCAAGTAGTGTAGATTTGATTAGTTTTCTTATTAGTTTGCTTCCATTTGGGATTTACTTCAACAGTAGTTTAGAAGAGATAAAGGAACACCAAAAAGTTTTTAATAGGTGTTTTGGCCTCACTTCTTCCTTCAGGGACCATGAATTGAGGAAATAACTCCTGTGTAGCCCCAGAAAGATAGAATTCTACTTTCTCATAGAATTTAGGGTTTTTTGTACTTAGGCCAGCATTTGATTAGTTTGCAAGAGTAAGATTTAGTTATCATTTCTTCCATCTTTAGTCTTACATTAGATATCATCAATGATTCCATCTTATTTTGCAAGTTTTCTTCATACACGAAGTAGACAGTTAGCTCATTAAATTCTGTTTTCCTAGATCATTGAAATTCTTCTTGTTTACATGATTTTTGGGTAAATATAAATGTTTGATGTAGTGCAAGTGTTTCAGAAGTATAGAGAGATCCCATAGTCAGCAACCTCCTTCCAACTTCATCCATCCATGATCATTCCTTTCTTTCACTAATACCCTCACCAATTTCATCATTTTGAGTTCTGAGTAACCCTAGGTATTTCCTTACCTCATTTCATCCTCCAACCACCTTCCCTAAGCCTTCCATCACTTTCAGCACCCATCATTTTGCTCTCATCTGTATCTTCTAGAAATACAGGGAATCCTGTAGGTTTTCCTGTAGTGGCCTGTTTTGAGGCTGAATTGAGGGAAAAGCCTCTATTAAGCTAAAAAAGATCACTTAATGGAATCCCCAACCCTCTAACCATTCACCATCATCCCTAAGCCACCTTCCACATCACCAAAAGAGATTAGCTTTTACACTTTTCCATAAAAAAGACAAAAAGACAAATAGATTTATTTTAGCCATTTATATGCACTGCAGTATACTGTTTGATGTTTTGAATTTGCATGCTTGAGATTAGTAAGATTGCATACATGTTAACCTAGAATTCTTTTTGAAGCATAGTCTCTCAGCATTTAGCTAGAACATGGTGTGTTTTAGCATTTTATTTCAGTCTTTTTCCTTACTGCAGTAGACAAGATTTCTCTTAGAGTAGATTTCTCTTTCTCTCATCAGTAATCAAGCTTCTTCTGAATCCATAGAAGTCTAGCTTGCAAAACCCTAGTGGTATATTGCCAGTTGAACAATGACAAAGAGCATAACCATCACATTTACTTGGGTATACAACACTGTCACCTCCAAGTTTGTATGAACCCTGGGTTAATAAAGTAAAGTTGGTAGCCCCAGGAGTTGCAACATTCTTGCTGCAATAATGGTGCTCATCACGTACTTCCTTCCGCAACAAACTCATGACCAATATGTTGTGGAGTCAAAAGACTTCATTCATGGTGAGCTTCATTAGTTCTGTAACCTCTTACTTAGAACCCACAAATTCGAACCATATAAACCTTGTGGAAATTACATTACCACTCAATGTTTGGGTAAGGGAGCATCCATTTTTTAGAGTCTAGGAGAAACAATTCTCCCCAACCCTCCTTGTGAATTTGGTAGTTTCAACTCTACTACCATTATTCTTCCCCATTTAGAAGAACGTCTAGATTCTCATATCACTTCAGATCACTCTAGGGATAATCCAGTGAAGCATTCCTCCATCTTCCATCAACAACACAGTCTCTTAGACATTGTGGTTGTTCAACCCCAGTGTTCTCTAGGTAAGCATCAGTTCATTATATCCAAATCCTCTCTTTGGTATAGTGACACCATGCATGTGAACCCAGAAATAAATTCCATTTGATTCCTATATGTAGTGCCAAATGAGATTGGTAATCCACCATTTTCTTTCTCTAACTGTATATATTTTCTCTTCTCACAAGAAGACATCCATAACATAAACAAATGGCAAACCACATCATGCATAACCATCTTATTTACCATACCTATGTGTTTGGAATCCATTATTATAAATACATATGGCATGTTCATAGCATGCTACAACCATACATAAAAAAATAGCCTTTGTAGCATCTTGTGTTAGTTGGGTTGAGATGCTTGAATCCCTTATTTGAGCACTTGGAACAAAATGGTGCTCCACAAACTCTCCCTGCTAGGGGGCATCGTTTCGACCTTTGCATACTCAATCAGTCCCCCTCACCACATATGTTGGGGGATAGTATCTCATGCTTAGGGGAATGATGGCACCCCTCGCCACCTTCTCACTTGATTAACATAAGTCCTAGCCTAGACCCCAATGATCTAGGTATGGTTTATTATCCTCTCATTCATTGGATAGTTTTTCCTATTGGCCTTTCTGGTGAACCATATTCATATCGCATATCATAGATGTGTGATACCATATCTTCAAATACTCTATTCTATTTGATTCCACACTTACCACCCAGTGCCCATGTTTGACTTATTGGGTGGGGATGATCCTAAGCCTTCCCTAGTAGTTCATTCATGTATTCCTCTTCTTACCTTTATTTTTCATTAGGAACCATCCTTCCAAGAACCATTAAGGCCACCTACCTCCAAGTTTCAAATCTTGATTCTGACGGTTAGTTTTTCTACTACAATCTCCACAAGATTTAGCGGCTTGTCCTCCTCTCCAAATTCTCCACAACTCACTATGCAAATGAATTGTATTTGAGGGCAAAAATCACTTTTGTAGGAAAAACCATAGTTTTTCCATCACCTGTTGCAAACAAACTATAGCTCTGTCTGAAAAACCATCAACAATGTTACAAATACCTCACCGATTTCTATAATGGGTTTCCGTTTATGTTTGGTAATTTGACACTTCACCAGGGAGCTATTTTTTCCATGAAGTCCCACTTTGCCACCTTTTAAAATCAAATTTATTCATTTTAGCCACCTATACTTTGGTACCACTTTACCTTTTCACTCGTTGACTCACGTGTCGATTTTCATTATGAGTAACCATCATTTACTCATGTTTTTATGGTCCCCTCTGGGCCTCCCCCCCCCCGCCTGTGGCAGCATAATCAAGTCACCCTTGTTCAGAGCGTCCGAGATGAGTCACCCTTGTATTTATGGAGCCTGTTCTAAGTCCCCTTGAGTCCAGTTACAATGTTCCATATGTCGTCGTGTCACATCCATCCCATTTTTCATATTTGGCCTCCAACTCTACTGCTTTATCTTTTTCAAACCTTCGCTCAAGTCATTAACCATCCCCTCTAGAATCGAGTCAATCATTGCAAGGTAAACCATCCTTATTATGCTATGATAAAGGAATTCATCATCCTACCACCAATCTTGTTTCCTTCCATCATCATTCCTGGTGTTAGTGCATCATTCACTCTACTATGATTCCTCATGCCTTTCTTACAGATTCCTTATTGCCTTAAATTTGGCAGGCCCTCCTCTATCAACGTCAACACATTTATTATAGAAGAGTGGTCTAAAGGGTGGTGGACAATGTATCCAGCTTCCATCTTTGTTCAATTCCTCAAATCAAGAAAATGAAATCATAATTTCCTTTTGACTTGGTTGTTTCTCACGTGCTCGACACCATCTCCTTATAGCACAATTGTGATTCATACACTTGATGATTCGATGATCAAGATGATTTTCCTAGTGATTCCTAGGTGTGTGTGAGGTGTTCTAAACCTCACAGGGAGGTGGCCCTTAAGGTATCGCCCCACCTTCCTGGATGACCACAGATGTTGATCCAACCTTAGATACATTTCTAGAGATGTGATGGGTTCAGTTTCCACCACTTGCAATGCACACAACACGCATGTATCCTTCAGATGATCCATTCATACCTTTAGAGCCCTTTCCTATTCACTAGGGATTATTTGGTTGTGATCCTCCCTCACCATGTCAGCTTGAGAGGCATTATTTGTAATGTACTCAAATGTTATTGTATTCAGTGCTAGCTTATGTTTTTCTAGGTGCATTATGTATACAAGATCCATTGTATTATTTTTTGGCCCATTGATGCCAGTGTATCATGTATGATGCACTTTGTAGCTCAGTCCCACAATGCTTATCTCATCATTATTCTTTGTAAGCAGATATCTCGGTGGGTATGGGTATGCTTCTCCCACCTCACTTGAGCTCATGTACTCCCACATAAAATGCAGCTTCTATCATTTTAGTAGGTCTCGCCCCTTCATTTTTGTTAATCCTTGCATTGCTTCCATTATCTCCCTCTCTCTCTTTGACTCCCCTTTGGTGTCTCATGGAAGTGTAACGTACAATGTATTTTGGTCATACGATTTGCTCCAAACACTTATACATTTGGGGGGAATCTGTTATCACCAAAAAATGATCACCTAGACATTTCTAACTAGGTGGATTGAAATACATCATGTAGGATTAATTTTACCATAGTAAAATCACTTTCACTATGGAAAATAATTTAGTAAACCACTTTTATTAAGTTATTTTCTTATTAAAATAAAAAAAAAACCCATGAGAATAATTAGATAAATCATTATTTATTTAATTTTCTATAGGAATAATTGTTAAATCATTGTTTAACTAATTATTCGTTGTCACATTTGACTAAATCCCTTAATGATTAAATAAATCACTATTTATTTATTATTCCTTATTTCCATTATTGCAATAACTGTTAAATCATTATTTAATAATTATTTCAATTTCACACCATTCTTAATCTTCGTGAAATAATTAATAAATGATTTTATTTGTTAATTATTTCTAAATAAATATTTTTAACCATTTTAAATATATATTCCCTCTCCAATAAATATAATAAAGTATTCTTAGTGGTTAGGTCTTGATTTGGGCAATATTATTTTATTATTCTCCATTTTTTAGATTAACTCAATACTTTGTTATAAACAGGAGAGTTTTCCATTCATTCTTCACCATGATCATTATCATCGCCACCATTATCATCTTTTTTCTTGTGAACTCCCATTTGAGTTCTTCACATTGTTTGGGTTTTTCAGATATTGAAAGAGAATATTGATTACTGAAGCATCAAGGACATCAAAGGACCCATCCCATGGAGGGGGATTTGCAGACCCTTTTTTGTAGATCTCCTTCACTAGGTGCTATCAATAAGGAATTTATTCAATGAAAGTCTTTCCATTTGGGTTATTGCATTGAATATATTTATTATTGTTTTTTATTACGGATTGTATATGTTTTTGTTTCCGGTTTTTCCATTTTTATTGCAGATTTGAAGTGTAAGAAACCATCAAATTGTTGTTAGGCTCACTTGTCACCTAGTGACTTAAGTGAAGTTTTTTTGGTACACCTTCCAAGAAATTTCACACTAACAGTCACGGTCATAATGTTTGAAGGTGAATCATGATTAATGCAGTGCCAATGTTTTCAACTACTTTGATCCTTGATCATTACAACTCTTAATGAACTATCCAAAAAAGGATTCAGCCCAGTATAAGAACCTGTGTCTAAATCTCTAAAACAAGTAGACTTAATTGAATTCACTTAGAGATTGAGCCAAACCTACTGCAAATTCAAGTAACAATCCAAATCATATCCATCCTAGTCATGAAGTTGATGATAAAAACAAGAAGTTTGAGTGGAAGCTGATCAATCAAGGTATGTTTTGCAATCATTGATTATTACTACCACAATATAGTGGCCTTGGTTGAAGACATAATTTGATATCCTTCAACAAGAAAAAGGATTGAAGATAGGTTGTTAAATGGCTATAATCAATCATGTGCATTAATTTCATGAATAATCAAGTAAGAGAGGTGTTGTTATGAAGTTGGTTGCAAAAACAAGGCTTCATCACCACATATTGTGCAGATGTTAGATGTAACAACCCTGGTTAAAATCCATGTAAATATAAGATATAAGGCCATGGTGATGGCACAAATATTATAAGCCAAATGGTGAGGGAAATAACCTAATGGATGGTGATTTAGTTTATTATGGCTAAGGAAATGGTAAAGGCTTTGGAAAAGCATGAGGCATTTATTGGCATTTGTCTTTTTTCGCTATGATTCATGGACACCCTGGTCAATGGGTGGCGCTATGTCCACGGAAAAATCTAGGTTGATCATCCCGAAAGGGAATCTAGCCCCATGGCTCACTAGCCAGGCCTAAACCCAAGGGCTATGGGGAGAATGGGCCCTGTGACCTCCCGATGGCGAGACACTGATTTTGACCAACTGAGCTAACCCTTAGGGCTTCATCTATTAGCATTTTATTTATGAAAATGATGGAAATTAGGAGAAAAGGAAGGTGAAAGGTCACAAGTTTTATGTGAGGAGGAAAATGAAGGAAAAAATGGAAAATGAAGAAACTAGAGGCCTCATTAATAAAAATGTTTGTGATGGTCAGTGGGAAAGACTTGGTCAATTCAATTTTGGAGCTCTCCCATTATTCCCTCTCTCTCTCATACTCTTGGAGACTTAGAGTTTTCTTGGAGCACTCTTGGAGGGTGTTATCACTCAGTAATTTCTCAAGGTTAAAGAAAGAAATCACCGAGGTAACCACAAACCAACTTTTGGGCATAGGCTCTAGACAACCCATGCTCAGAGAGGGCTCTCTCTATGTGATTTAGCTTTGTTTGTTGGGATTTTAGGCTACTTATGAATGTTCAGGGGGTTTTTTGATTTGTATTTGAGATTGGGTGGTGGGGTTGTTTAAACAGATGGATAGAATGATGTCTCTAGACCATTGGTCTATGGAGTCAACACAAGGGTAGAAGAACTAGATCAAATCACTAAAGGGAATGCTCAAAGGGAAAACTAGCAATGTAAAGTGCAGGTCTTTCGAACAGGGGGTGAAATGGTTTGAATTAGGGTGAGAGAGCAATTAAGGGTTCTCAGGACTTAAATGAGGAATAGGGGGTAATCAAAAGCAAAGGGAAACTAAGAATCCTTTGATCTGAATTAGCAAGAAACAACATAAACTAAGGAGCAATTAAAAATTCCTTAACTTAGATATCAGTTGAAAACTTTTATAAGCATAACTATTAAGACAGAGTGTAATTAAACAAATTCTGAGATATTGTTTCAGTTATAGCATTTAGATTCAAAAATACTTTAAATATTGTGGAAAAGCTTTAAGAAAGATAACAACAACATGAGAAACTACTTGTCTGCGCTTCGCTTAACACATGATTCCTGTGAAATATCTTGTCTTTATTGATCAATCCAGCTTGTTGGCTCAGTCAGTGATACAATAGCTTTACAGTCTTTTGATTAAGAAGTCTATAGAAATGTCTAAGAATCCACACCCTACATACTTCGAATTATGAAGTATTTATACAAAAATTTTATTACAAAATATCTCAAGCTAACTTGGGATTTAATGTAGGAAATAAAAATATCTTCTTGTAAGAAGATAGAGACAGCTATTGAACTGCTTTCATGCTATTCCATCTATTGTGGTACTTCTGGCCTTTATGGTTTGATTTTTAGCCCTTTATGCTCTTTGTTGTTTGAACTTTCATGCTGGAGGCTTTAGTCACTTTAGGCTTTCATATGATACTCTTTGACATTGATATAATTTTACTTTGATGACCTGTCAATATCCTTTAATGTGTTTTTACTTTTACTGTACATTTTAAATTTTTACTGTGTATTTCAATAGTAAATTATTTAGTTTTTTATATGTATTAGCATATGGTAATGGATATTGATAAAATTTTTGTATGTTTGATTTGTTTGTCTTTTGAATGTATGGTCTGTCTGGTTCATTTGTTTTAATAGTCAATGTCTCTATGTGGATGATTTCTTTCTCTATTCTATGTATAATTGTTTTCTTCTTCTAAATGAAGGTTTCTTAAATAGATTTCCTTTCAAGTCTTGGAGTAAACAATTTTTCTCACTAGTATCGAAATTGTTTATCCAAGTTCTAGTCTTCTGCTAATTACGTACAAAATACAACAACCATTAAGAAAATATAGGTTGGCCGGAAAGGCAATTGATGGCTTTATTTCATAGGGATGTCTAGGGAAGGAGTCGTGGCAACATTTTGAAAGTAATCATAGGTCGAATTGTGTTATAGAGGTTCAAGGTGGCGGTGGATGGGTTTGATAGGTTTTACTATGAAACAGGGCAAAAGGAATGAAAACGAGGGTTTTAAGGGTTTTAACGGGCAACTTTTTAAATTTGGTGTGGGATTAGTTAAGTGAACAGTGATGGTTTCTCAGGTTGAGCAGGGAGGTGGTTTCCTAGGCCATCGCACCGCTTTTGTGGCAAAGGTGGTATTGAGGAGGGGTCACCCAATCTATCTCTGTGCCTGACATGTAGAATTTGGGGTTCGGGGGAAAACTGATTTATCGGCCGGGTAACGATCAGCCATCGAGCGCGGACGATATGGCTGTGGACAGTCGAATGAGGTGGATGGTGATCAGATGATAGTTGGGCAAGAGAGGTGCGCGAGTGATAAATCCATGGGCTTCGGGGGGCCCCAGAGCTTTAATCCTCGGCAGATTGGGATTATTTAAGACTTTAATCACGGGTTTAATCGATCAAGCAGGGTTTAATGATGGGGTTTAACCTCAGGCAAAGGTCGGGCATCAGGTGAGCCCAATATGGCTGTGAATCGTTGGATTTGGGTGCTGATAATTAGACAGCAGTCAGGTGGTGAAATAGCATGGACGGGATAGGGAAAACGTTTAGGGGACCTGAAGCTTTAATCACAAGTGGTTTGTGATTAATTATAGGTTAAATACGGGATTAAATTGATTGGAAGGGTTTTAATGAAGTGGGACCATGGGTTTAAACGAAGGGATTTTCTTAACTTTACTGAGGGTTGGTGAGTTAAGAGGGGTTTGTCAGGGAAGTATGAAATAGAGGGTCAACTATAGTTTATATTTAAACTAAGGGTTGGGGGTATTTATTTATGGGATTTAATTAATATATGGGAAAAAAGTATATCAGGGAGGTAATACATTAGGTTAGCATGTTAATATGAAATGAATGTGCGGGAATGTAAAATACACTAGGCATAGTGTAAAATATGATTTTTAGGTGCGATTTGTTCATTGTGATGCCCCACATAATCATTTAACACTTCTACTTAGGATAAAGCCTTTTTGTGGGTTTTTGAGTGAAAATGGGACTTAACATGGGATTTTTACTTTTCATAGGCAAATGGTGTTTAACCTTAGGAAAAGGGGTTTTATTAGGGTAATGAAGGGAAATGACTTTTATGAAGGGAATTCTAGCACTTAATGTCCATAAGTCATTAAGCCGAGGGTCCGGTCCCACCAAAAGTCAGAGAAATGCTCTGAGCCTCTTTGACTTGAAGGATTTAAAGTACTTGAACATGCTTGTGGATAGGAAATTAGTAAGTATAGGGGAAAAGATGACTGAGGGGGAGTTAATTAAATTAACTTGTAAACCTTTGCTTTTGCCTTCATAATTGATCATACATATTAGCACATATGTCTAAGCATGATGAATGTGTTTTGATCCAATCAACTTTATACTTCAGCAACCTTTCTTCTACTTACCCATTACTTACCCTACCATTTTTTCTTCATTTTATGTGGGTGCATTTAGACTAGCAAACCCTTATCATCCATTTTTCTTTTGAAAAGTAATCTATATAATTCTAACCTTATATCATCCAAGGGCTCTGTTAGCCTCCTGCTGCAACAGGTGTTCATCTTTCATGATTGACATTTTTACATGCCAAATATGTCATACTTTGCATGCTGCAATGTTCCATATTTGCAAAAGAGGTCAAAGAAGAGACCATGAAAGTGGGCCAGTCTAAATGCCACTATTGTATTCCAATTTTGATGAGTTAACCATTTTTGAAGAATTTTTTGTTAAGGGAAGGCCAAACAATTTAATCTTGGCCTCCCTAGGTTTCAACTTCTTGTTTTAGAATATAGAGAATGAATATCTGTCCAAACAGTTTAATCTTGGCAGATTTGTAGATAGGTAGAGAAACAAAGGAGCCCAACTGCTTAATCTGGGCCCTTGGAAGAAATAAGTGTAGATTTAGATAGGAGGACAACAAAAAAAGAAAAAAGGATAATCAGGGTTTGCAAGTCCAAGTGCACCCATGAAAAAAAGGAGAAAAAAGTCTAGGTAAGTAGGCTGGGTAGGTAGTTTTGAGGTTGCAGAATGTTGATTTGTGATCAATTTTGTGTTTCAAAGTGATATTGTACTTCAGATCACAAGTACAAGGCAGTTTTCATTTGGAGGAGCTCAAGCGAGGCATGTCTAACTCCCCCTTCTTCTTATTCCCCAAATCACTCACTAACTTCCCTGAAGAGGTCAAGATCTGCTTGATACCTCTTAGTTTCATCATTTTCCATATCATTTGCCTTGGTAAAGATCTGCTTTACTCAAGGAATGTTAATACTTCCTCTATGAATCATTTTCCCCCCTATTAGCCTAAGATTCACATACTTAGCGCTTTCTTATCACTTGTCATATTAACTACTAATTTTACTATGTAGCTCCCTATCTATCTCCCCTTCCCCTACTAAAACTATGTTAATAAACTCCCCTATGTACATATTCCCATCCCTTGGCATTAGAGCCATATTTATCAAGTCTAGGGAATAGTAGTCCATCTAGGGCTCCTACTAACCCTTCCGTGTCCTAACCTGGAGTTAGTCTGACATCTGGTAACACTAATAACCATTTCCCCTAAGTCCTAACCCTACAATACTCATTTCCCGCCCTTATCCTAAGGTCACGCATATGAATATTTTTCCCCCGCTTGTATAAAACCCAAAACCCACATTTCTAATGTTTAAACCCCCCGCCGTATGAAAATAAAAATAAAAAAACAGAGCGGGCCCCGTCCCTAACCCTCCGCCGCCTTGTCTGTCCCGTCGACCATCAGATCTGGAACGGCACAGATCAACGGTGGGCGGGTCTTTCCATACTCCGATATGCCGAGGGTTAGCGCCCGAGAGATGGGCGGTTTTCCCGTCGTACTCCCGCCACGCATCACCCTCCCAGCTTTGGCAGAGCCCCTTTCCTTCGAAACCGCCTATGCACAAAAGCAGTGCGCCTGAAACCGGATACCGCCTTCCCCCCTCCTGCGTCAGCGCTACGTCATGCTGACGTCATCAACCTGCATCGGCCTCCTGCCACCATGTCCCTGCCATCGTGTCTGACGTCATGCTGACATCATCATCAAAAAGGAACGAAATGCACAAATCGCAGCACAAGAAGCCCAGAATTAAAATCTAAGGCAGTTTTTGATGCGCGATTAGCGCCTAGCGCTAATCGCGCATCGCTAAGGGAAATAGGCCAAAATGGAAATCCCTTTCGTGGCTCGGCCTCCAACAGGCCCGAAAGGCGCAGAATGACATGAATTTCTTCACGTAGGATTCAGAAGGGGGCAAAGACAGTTTTTAAAGCAACAGAGGGCTGAACAACAGCCATAAGAGGTCGATGGGACAGTTGAAAGAGTATCAGAGGAGAGATAAAGCCCAGTTTCATGTCAAAGCACATCAATGAAGCGGCAAAGAGTATCAGTTCAGCAACATCAAAGTCAACGAAGCAGTAAAGGCCATTTAAAAGCTTATCTGGTCGGGATTAGTGCACATTAATGCCACCGAATAGCAGCATGACTGACTTAGAGGTGGAGATAAAAGACAAAGCACAGTTATTATAGAAACACTGCACTGAGCCATAAAGACGACACATTAATTCTTTTTTTTACAGCTGCCCCAGCACAGCTCGAAGATATTTTGTTGCATTTATTTCAAATAGATGTTAGGTTAAAGACACTTATTACAGCAGATCTGTCTGAGATCTGATTAGTGTAGATATTTTACTTATAAAACAACCCTAATTCCTATCAAAAGGGTTGGTTGGTTGTATAGCTCCAAGAGAGACTCACTCTGTATACCTAATGTTTTACTTAATCAAAGATTGCTGAAAAGCTTGGAGGAATGACTGTCTGCTCTGTGTCTGATGGTTTGAAGAAGTGAATGTGGAATTCTTGTGCTGCAACAGGACTCAATAAGTGTTTCCTACCTTTGTTTTCCATTGATATACCATCTAAAATAGCAGAAAGAATGAATATTTTAGACTTGGTTTAATTGCCATCTATGCTCAATTTCTGTTGTTTCTTTATGTTTTCATCTGGATTAGTAATGAATATGAATTCCCTGTGGCTCATATTTCCCCTAATTCACTCATGTTTGACAGTTATCTAGGGATTCTTCACTACTCCTAGATAGAGCTCATTCACCTTCCCTCTACTAAGCTGAACGAGAGATTCTTGTCTGGCTCTCATTCCTGGCCCTCATTCCATCCTTTTAGCTTGAATCATTGTGTCATGTGCAGCTAGCTTGCTCCATATTTCCTCTTGTGACCAAGAAAATGCACAAGCAGTCCTACTCCTTGACTCCACGCCCAATGGTTATAAAACTTTCATGCTATCCCTGCCTCTTTACTTGAAAGCATCATCCTTCCCACCAAAACTCAAACAAAACCCCTTGTACTCAATAACTAGCCTAAAATCATCATCAACAAAGCTAAAACCTAAAGAGAGAGCCCTCTCTGACTGCTAGTAGGCTAGGACCTGCAGTCCAAAGATTGGTTTGTGGTTACCTCGGCTGTATCCCTTAAGGAGCCAAGGGACAACCTAAGTGATAACAGGCTCAAATTAAACTGATGAGCTCCTTTTATTTTCTCTATCTATCTAATGATCTGCCCAGATTAAATTGTTTGGTTAGATTTTATTCTCTAACTACAAACATAAAATTCAAAGCATGACATAGTCAAGATTAAGCAGTTTGACTACCATGGGTTGTGGCATGTGTGACAAACTGCAAACAACCATTATTTGCAGTAGAAGTAACATAGTAGTGGAATTTAGACTTGCACGCTTTCATGATGTATTTTTCTATTTGGGGTTCATATATTTTCATTTTTTGATCTTTTATTATTCCTTTTGTCCTTTTGTTTCTTTTTTTTTTTCCTTTGATTATTCTTTTAGGACATACTCTCTTTACATTTTTTATTTCTAATATAGAAAAATTTGCAGTAAGCAAAGGTATTTATAATATTACAATAGTGACCATAGTCAATTCAAAATTATGAATCCTACTATTAAAGGACCCTGATAGTGGCTTCACATGGGGATGGCATCTCCTTGTGAGATGTCAAGAATACCGTCGACTAGTAGCCTGATCCACTTGGCCAATCCCAAACATGTATATGCATTGTTGTGTAATCTCTATGGTTGGAACTCTTGAACTGAAAATACACCCTTTTCTGCAAACTGAAATCTGACATATGTTGTACTGAAATCCGATCTGAAATAAACTTGCTGCTCAAAAACTGAATTTATTCAAACTGAAATCCTACCCACTTACTCTAATTAGTTGTTCAACAGTTGGTTAGGTAAAATGAAACAGCCAATGCAACCATTCAAGCATCATATACATTGGTGGATTTTACTGCTTGTGCTTGTTTGTGATTGAAATAGAAGTTCTACAACCCAATATAACCTTGTCAACCAATGAGAAGATAAGGAAATACTTGATTTCCTTTGTGGACTCTAAAAACTATACAAAAGGATCTTCCAAAATATATACACTATTGTTCAACTAATTTAAGCAAATGTACAATTGTTCTGGATGGCCTCCATGCCATGAAAGTAGAATGTCATTTTCATCTTTAACACCCTGCGGATTTTCAGATAAGCTTTGTGATGATATTTCTACTAATTGAAATGTTTGACTGATGAAACCTTTATCATCTTGATCCTGAATCTGATTTTTAGTTAATGAAGAAAAATTCTGATTGCATTCACTATCCAACCCATTAGTTATGGGATCATGAAAGACTTGGAAGGATTGCTGCAACTTATTACTCATAAGTTCGAATGGGACTTCACAAATTTCTACAAGATGCTCATCCTTTTCTTTAGATTTTTCATACCACATTTCCTTTAAAAATTGAAATGATTCAAAACATAGTGGTACAGAACTTTCCTGTATCATTTGAACAGGGGTTTCAATGGAATTTGACAACTGTACTTGTGAAACTGAAGGATCTTGATCAAGATTTTCATTGTCTTCTTTGTTGTCAATATTAATACATAAAGACTAAATATTTTTTATTGCTTTAAAGTTTTCTCTGATGAACTGAAATAAAACAAAACAAAGAGGCAAAGAAGCTTCACTTATTTCCAAATTTTCTGCACTTTCTTCCTCACTTTCATAGCTGATATGGATAAGATGACCATTGTTTTCAAGCTACTGAAACTGAATTCCTTTATTTCCCAAAGTAGTTTTTGATTGCTCTGTAAAGCTAGTTTAGATTTGAAAATCATAATTATCATCATAGTGATCATATTTAGGCAAATCATTAAAAGAAGTAGTGTCATCAAACATACACATTAGATCAACAGATTGCCTCTCCACATATTGCTCTATAAATCTATCTTCTAATCTATGGTAGTTGGAATTAGTAGGAATTTGTTCATGGCTATCAACCTCTTCTTTTTGTGAAATAAATGTGTCATGGTGATTTTGAGCAAGAAATTTATCTTTCATGGTGATCTTTTGTATCCTTTCCTCTATTTTTCTTACCAAAATGTCGCGTTTTACCTCTACAACGTTGTTCTTCTCTACTCCTGCTTTCAACTTTTCTCTTCTAATTTGTAGATTAACTTCTACATCTACTGTAATGTTCTGCATCTGTTCTAGTGTTAAGGGGTTTCTTTCTCTTAGCTGAAATTCTATCTTTGGATCAAATGCTTTTGGATAATGCAAGAGGGCTGAATCAGGAGGAGGGCTTATATTTTATGGCATTGAACAATAGAATTGATTAAATCTGTCAAAAAATTGTTATATTGTTTCATTTGGCTATCATTTTAACTGATTATATTCTTCTATGATCACAAAAAGATTAACCTTGATTGTCCATCTATCAAGGAAAAATTTGACAAACTGTTGGAAATTTAAGATGCTTGCAATAGGTAAATTCTTGAACCAACTCTTTACTCTACATTGCAAAAAGAGAGCAAAAAGTCTAATTCTAACATCATCTTCATCAATCTCAAATAAGTCCAGATAATTCTCAAAACCTTGAATATGTTTTTGGGCAATGATTTTACCATCTTCTCCATCAAACCTAGGGAGATAACTGTAATAATTATCAGGGAAATCATGGAGTGTAGGAGGTAAGATGAGTGGCTTATACCTATTAGGAACTTTACAAGGTACATGAATATGTACAGGGATTGTAAGATCATTCTTGATTATTTGAGATTTCTTGATTGGAAAATGATCATCATAAGATTCAGAAGAATGTTGCTCAAATGGATAAGGAGGATATATATTTACAATTTTCAAAGGAAAATAATAAAAAATTAATCTAAGATCTTCTCTAAAATACAATATACATTGAAAAACTTTCTTGATGAGAAAGAACATAATGTCTTGGATAACAATCCAAGTTAAAAGCCTAATCTTTTCATACTGTTATTTTAGGTTCATTCCTCCAGTGGAGTTTCAATTGTAAAATTGATTTGGAGTCGCCAGGTGGATGATTTTAACCTTTGTGTGTCTGATCACTGTCCACCATCATTGATCAGATATGAACCTGTAAAATATTTTTGAAGAAAATGCTAGTCTTCCCCAGTATGGTCGCCACTATGTTATCACTCAGTAATTTCTCAAGGTTAAAGAAAGAAATCACTGAGGTAACCACAAACCAACTTTTGGGCATAGGCTCTAGCCAACCTAGGCTCAAATAGGGCTCTCTCTATGTGATTTAGCCTTGTTTGCTAGGATTTCAGGCTAGTTATGAATGTTCAGGGGGTTTTTTTATTTGTATTTGAGATTGGGTGGTGGGGTTCTTTAAACAGATGGATAGAATGATGTCTCTAGACCATTGGGCTATGGATTCAATAGAAGGGCAGAAAAACTGGATCAACTCACTAAAGGGAATGTTCAAAGGGCAAGCTAGTAGAGTAAAGTGCAAGTCTTTGGAATAGGGGGTGAAATGGTTTGAATCAGGTTGAGAGAGCAATTAAGGGTTCTCAGACCGGGACTTAAACGAGGAATAAGGGGTAATCAAAAGAAAAGGTCAATTAAGAATCCTTTGATCTGGATTAGCAAGAAACAATGTAAACTAAGGAGAAATTAATAATTCCTTAACTTAGATATCAGTTGAAAACGTTTATAAGAATAAATGTTAAAACAGAGTGTAATTAAACAAATTTTGAGATATTGTTCCAGTTATAGCATTCAAATTCAGAAATACATTAAAGATTATGGAAAAAATTTAAGAAAGATAACAACAACATGAGAAAATACTTGTCTGCACTTCCCTTAACACATGAAACCTGTGAAATATCTTGTCTTTATTGATCAATCCAGCTTGTTGGCTCAGTCAGTGATACAATAGCTTTACAATATTTTGATCAAGAAGTCTATAGAAATGTCTAAGAATACACACCCTACATACTTCAAATTGTGAAGTATTTATACAAATTTTTTATTACAAAATATCTCAATCTTACTTGAGATTTAATCTAGGAAATAAAAATATCTCCTTGCAAGAAGATAGAGACAGCTATTGAACAGCTTTCATGTTGTCCCATTTATTATGGTGCTGCTGGCCTTTATGGTTTGATTTTTAGCCCTTTATGCTCTTTGATATTTGAACTTTCATGCTAGAGGCTTTAGTCACTTTAGGCTTTCATTTGATACTCTTTGACACTGATACACTTTTACTTTGATGACCTGTCAATTTCCTTTTTTGTGTTTTTACTTTTACTGTACATTTTAACTTTTTACTGTGTATTTCAACCGTAAATTATTTAGTTTTTTATATGTATCAACATATGGTAATGGATATTGATCAACTTTTTGTATATTTGATTTGTTTTTATTTTGATTGTATTCTTTGTCTGGTTCCTTTGTTTTAACAGTCAATATCTCTCTGTGAATGATTTCTTCCTCTATTATGTGTATAATTGTTTTCTTCTTTTGAATGAAGGTTTTTTAAATAGATTTCCTTTCATGTCTTGGAGTAAAAAAGTTTTGTGACTAGTATCAGAACTTTTTATCCAAGCTCTAGTCTTCTTTTAATTACCTACAAAATAAAACAATCATTAAGAAAATATAGGTTGGTAGGAAAGGCAATTAATGGATTACTTGTACAGGGATGTCCGGGGAAGGAGTTGTGGCAATGCTCTGAAAGTAGTCAGAGTTCGAATTGTGTTGCAGAGGTTTAGGGTGGTGTCGGAAGGGTTTGATAGGTTTTATTGTGAAACATGGCAAAAGGAATGGAAACAAGGGTTTTCAGGGTTTTAACGGGCAACTTTTTAAATTTGGTGCAGGATTAGTTAAGTGAACAGTGATGGTTTCTCGGGTTCAGCGAGGAGGCAGTTTCCCAAGCCATCGCACCACTTTTGTGGCAAAGGTGGTATTGAGGAGGGGTCACCCGATCTACCTCCATGCCTGACATGTAGCATTTGGGGTTCGGGGGAAAATCGCTTTATTGAACAGGTAATGATCGGCCATCGAGCGTGGGAAATATGGCTGTGGACTGTCAGATGAGGGGGATGGTGATCAGACGACAGTTAAGCGAGGGAGGTGCGTGCATGAGAAAAGCATGTGCTTCGGGGGGGCCCAAAGCTTTAATCCTCAGTAGATTAGGATTATTTAAGACTTTAATCATAGGTTTAATTGATCGGGTGGGGTTTAATGACAGGGCTTAACTTGGGTAAAGGTCGAGTGTCGGGTGAGCCTGATATGGCTGTGAATCATCAGATTTGGGCACTGACAATCGGACGACAGTCAGGTGGTCAAATAGCACGAACGGGATGGGTAAAAGGTTTAGGAGGCCCGAGGCTTTAATCGTAAGTGGTTTGTGATTAATTATAGGTTAAATATGAGATTAAATTGATCCGAATGGTTTTAATGAAGTGGGACCATGGGTTTAAATGGAGGGATTTTCTTAACTTTACTGAGGGTTGGTGAGTTAAGAGGGGTTCATCAGGAAAGTATGAAATAGAGGGTCAACTATAGTTTATATTTAAACTAAGGGTTGGGGGTATTTATTTATGGGATTTAATTAATATATGGGAAAAAAGTATATCAGGGAGGTAATACATTAGGTTAGCATGTTAATATGAAATGAATGTGTGGGAATGTAAAATACACTAGGCATAGTGTAAAATATGATTTTTAGGCACGATTTGTTCATTGTGATGCCCCACATAATCATTTAACGCTTCTACTTATGATAAAGCTTTTTTGTGGGTTCTTGAGTGAAAATGGGACTTAACATGGGATTTTTACTTTTCATAGGCAAATGGTGTTTAACCTTAGGAAATTGGGTTTTATTAGGGAAATTAAGGGAAATGACTTTTACAAAGATAATGCTAGCACTTAATGTCCATAAGTCATTAAGCCGAGGGTCCGGTCCCACCAAAAGTCAGAGAAATGCTCTGAGCCTCTTTGACTTGAAGGATTTAAAGTACTTGAACATGCTAGTGGATAGGAAATTAGTAAGTATAGGGGAAAAGATCACTAAGGGGGAGTTAATTAAATTCAGTTGTAAACCTTTGCTTTTCCCTTCATAATTGATCATACATATTAGCACATATGTCTAAGCATGATGAATGTGTTTTGATGCTATCAACTTTATACTTCAGCAACCTTTCTTCTACTTACCCATTACTTACCCTACCATTTTTTCTTCATTTCATGTGGGTGCATTTAGATTAATAAACCGTTATCATACATTTTTCTTTTGAAAAGTATGTATCTAATTCTAACCTTATATGATCCAAGGGCTTAGATTAAACTGATGAGCTCCTTTTATTTTCTCTACCTATCTAATGATCTGCCAAGATTAAATTGTTTGGTCAAATTTTTTTCTCTAACTACAAACATAAAATTGAAAGCATGACATAGTCAAGATTAAGTAGTTTGAATACCATGGGTTGTGGCATGTGTGACAAACTGCACACAACCATTATTTGCCGAAGAAATAACATAGTAGTGGCATTTAGACTTGCAAACTTTCATGATCTTTTTTTTTTATTTGGGGTTCATATATTTTCATTTTTTGATCTTTTCTTATTCCTTTTGTCCTTTTGTTTCATTTTTTTGTCCTTTGATTATTCTTTTAGGGAATACCCTCTTTACGTTTTTTAATTCTAATATAGAAAACATTTGCAGAAAGAAAAGGTATGTATAATATTACAATACTGACCATAGTCAATTCAAAATTATGAATCCTATTATTATAGGACCCTAGCAGAGGGTGTGGCATACTTGTATTCTTGGAGCAAGAAGGAAAAGGAAGAGCATAAAAGCACAAGGGGGCCTCGGGATCAACAATTACATCAAGTTTTCTTGTAGGTACCGAGTTGCATGTGTGGAGTACTAAAAGAGGTATGTTTTTGATGATCATTTCAGTATCTTTTCACTAGAACTTGTAAACCTTTTTGCATCATGAACTCGAAAAGAAATAAAGAATTATAGCCAAACATGTGAAATTAATCTGCAAGACTAAAACGCTGACAATTGTCATTTCCTCATGCAGGAAGGAGTGAAAACAAAAAGTTGTTGTTCTAAAGGAAAGGACAAGGACGAGATAACCGTTGTCCCTTTGACAGGAGACCGAATGCAAACAAGGCTAAGTAGATCAAAGCAAATCGGCCCTGAAAAGGAGATGGAGACGCCGTCTCGGCGTAGGAGAGAAAAGAGATGATTAAGGATTAATGGTTCGACGAATCCCTCAGGATACTTGATCCTGAGGGATCGCTGTTTTATCTATTTTGTTACTTAGACATCTCTGCCGTCACCCTTATAAAAAGGGACAACATTGTTAGCTTTGAAAAAGAGTTCGACATGATTATGTTTTTATGTAATTTCTATTGAGATCAAAACTTTGATCATTGAGTCTCGATAAGAACTGGTTCATTGTAATTTTGTTTCATGCATTAATACAAACTTGTTGATTATTTCATGTCTGCGTCTGGATTAACCTCAAGCAGTGTACCCTTGGAGGCTAAGGGTCCGGCCCTGGAGGACACTTGCTCCTGTATTACTACGATTTGATTTCTGCGTGGTTTGCTTATCGTCGTTATTTGGTAATCTGACGTGCTTTATAAGTTTACATCACATGCTCTGTTATGTTTAGTTCATCAAGGTTTCTATAGAAAAAATTGTTGTATTGACTCTGCATTATATTACTGCTCTTTTCAGAGTTGATCTAATATTGCTAGTCTTAGTAGAATACTGTCATTATTCCATTACATAGTTTTTGTGCTGTACATTTGTGTTACAGGATTCATCTTGAGAGTTATGTTCTTTACGATTGTTGGATTCAGAAGCAATGCTGTTCCATTTTGAAATGCAGTCGTATTCCTTTTAATTGAGACTGATGTTTAGAGCAGATTACTATTTAACTGTGTTGCGTGTGTATATGGTTTCTCAGCATTGTTCCATAACTTATCAGTAATCAGTGATGTTCCATTAGTGTGTGTTGTTCAATCTGCCTTAAGAGTGAAAGATTTGTGTTTGATTACAATTAATGCATTTGGTTTGATAGGTTAAGTTTGTTATTGCTTGTGAGACTTAGTTACTTAGTTGCTGCTCCATTTAAGAATTGTTGTTCCATTACGGATTTGTTGTTCCATTATAGACTTGCTGTTCGATTTCTTATTTGTTGTTCCATTTTCTTATCTGCTGTTCCATTTACTGGCACTTGTTATTTTGGTGTGGGAGACAATCTAAGGCTGTAGTGAGCCTTGGAATTTACTGTCTGGTTCCCAGATCCACGATTCGTTCTCTGATTTACTTTTCCATCAGTTTCCAAAGGGATGGGTTATCGCTACCGAACCCTTGACTGATAAGTGGCTTAGTTTTCTGAGTGTGTAATTTACTCTTTTGAAGTAACTTAGCTATAGACAAGCATTCGTTTACTCTTGTATTTTTGAACGCTGTACTACTAGAATTACTCTGACAAATGATTGCCTCAGACTGAGACTCTCTTTGAAATAACAAAATGCTCCCGGATTGACATATTAATGTGAGGTAATTAGAGGTGAAAGAGAGCCTTTTTATAGCTCTACATTTTGGTGCCATTGCCGGGGAAAGAGTGTAGCCATTTTTCCTTTTTTCAGAGTAGTGTATGAACCTTCTAGGGAAGAGTTGGATTTTAAAAACGGAAGGTAAGAACCTACGTACGGAGCATGTAAAAGCCCTGCTCCCCTGTCCGCTTTCCGAACAAATTTGTTGTTGCTTTGTTTGAATAGATTTTAGTAGTTCATTTGAGTGCATGAATAAGCAGAAAAAACCAGAAAAAAAATACCAAACCTCTACCCAAGCTAGAAAAAGCTAAGGGGCCGGTGACCCTTGGCCGAACGACCTTCATAGACAAAATCTACAAGAAAGCAGAATCTCAGCCATCAGTAGGACCCAAGAAAATCATTTCTAAACAACCTACTAGTTCCCTTCAGGCCACGGGATCACCATCTGTAGCCTTTGCTGAGGTTCATAGTCAAACTGAAGAGCAGGACTTTCAAGAAATTGAAAATTCTACTCCAGAACTATTGCAGGAAGGGAATTTCAGAAATCTTTGTGAAGGAGAAGGAGAAACAGGGGAAACCGAGGAACCAAGATCTCCTATTGGAACAAATCAGCCATTAAATGGCCCAGACAAGGGGAGTGCTGCAAAAATCTTTGTTGAAGGAACCCAATCCCCTCAGACATCAGGCATTCTCATTATCCCAGATAGAGGAAGTGCTATTAAAACTATTCTTGTCAAAGCCATTCCCTCTCAACTTAGATATACCCTCCTAGATATCCCAAAAGGTTATTGGCATATATTCGACCCTATGGCTCAAAATCAACCAAACACACAAACCTCTACATTACAATACCATATAGTGGATTCTGTAGCAAATGCACCTATGAAAGAAATCCCTCTTCAACATATCCCTACATTTCACAGTCTCACATCAGAAGATCCGGATGCATTTTTATTTGAATTTGATGTGTTCTGCAAGGGATATGATTACACCACCGACCCCCAGAAATTGAAATTATTTCCCTCTACATTAAAAGGGGTTGCTTTAAGATGGTTTATGGGATTATGTGGTGGGGTCATAAACAACTGGGATCAAATGAAATAATCTTTCCTAAAAAAATATTGGGATTACTACAGGTCTAGAGAACTGAAGGACGAAATATTCCAAATGACAGCTAGACCGAATGAAACATTAGAGGAGTATGTGGAACGTTTCCAGTACAATCTACAAAGATCTCCTTATGCATCACTACCTTTACCTGATAATGTGTTAAAAATAGCATTGATAAGGGGCATGCAGGAACAATGGATCGAAACATTAAACATCATGGGAAAAGGGGATATTTATCAAGAGAATTTTGCTGACATTATTGATTTATGTATCAGGAGTTTGAGAGGCAGCACAAGAGTAAAACCGGAAAAACATGATCGGTTTGTAAGAGATAACAAAATTTCAACAGAAGGAGTAACATGTGTAGAAATTGGAAATTTATTGGAAAATTTTAAAACTGATATTCTGGGGACACTAACTACACAACTTGATATTATGCAGGCTAAACAGAACAAAATGGAGGCAGAACAGAATTTGGTGATCTTCTATCCCTGATGCAGGAAAAAGAATAGTCACAAGGAATATCCACTAGATACAGTCCAAACATGCGCCATCTGTATAAAATATCACCTTACAGAGAGCTACCCCTCACTTCCTAGATTGAAAGCGGTATATAAGGAAGCGGAGGAAGAACCAGAATCGGTGTACTTGATGAACCAACGCCATCAGTGGCAGCTGAGACAATCTGGTATGTTTCCAAACCCAAATTCTTCTTTTCAGCCTCCACAATATAATTCTCAGCAATATAGTATGTGGCAAAGTCAGTCCTAACCCCTGTTTTCAAACTGGTCATCACAGTCGTTTCCTTCTTCAAACCCGTGGCTGAATCGGGCAAGCCAATCTGGTTGGCCAAATTTCCCTTACACTCCACCATTTTTGGCAAGGTAGCCCATATCCTCCACAATGGACTCCCCCTACTTCACAAAGTTCAGCCTAGCAGACAAACTGGCAGAGACCAATGCATCAGCCAGTAGGAACTATTCTGCTCCCTCAACCTAAACTGCTAGCCTTACAACAAAATCCCTAGTCTAATCTGAGACCACAACTCCCAGCCCAACCCAACCCCAATCCAAATAACAGACCGGTCCAATCTCTCCAAATTATAGAATCACCAGAAATAGGACCCGACCTGAGGGAGTGTAATGATCTTTAGTTAATATCTAGACGTATTATTGAAACTGAGGGAGATAAAACAGTTCAGATTGAAAATCAGTTACCAAGAGAACATCTGTTGCAACAAGAGGATGTGAATAAACAACAAACTCATAATCAAGCAACCACATCTTCTCCTCCGTTCCTAGAACGATTAGCCATACCTCGACCTTTACAATATCCTGATTTTGACATTCTGGGAGAATTACAAAATCTGTACATAAAAATTCCATTCCTCCAAGCCATTCAAGACATTCCCATATATGCAAAAACTATCAAAGAATTGTGCATAAAGAAACCAAGGAGGAATATAACAAATAATCCAAGAGTCCACGTAGTCGGCACTTTATCTGACTTACTATCAGGGAAAGAAACACCCATTAAATATGAAGACCCAGGGAATCTGATTGTAACTGTCCAAATTTATGGTCAGACCCTGTCTAATGCCTTAGTTGATCTAGGAGCTGCAATTAATATTTTAACAACCACTACTTGCCAAAAGCTCGGCATTACATCTGTAGAACCCACCTCTACTTTGCTAGAATTGGCTGACCGATCTGTGGTTAGGCCGGAGGGTACTCTACATGATGTCATGGTCTCTGTTGATTCCTGGGAATATCCAACCGATTTCCTGATAATTAATCCAAAAACCCGACTTGATGGACACCCGCTGATCTTAGGAAGACCTTGGCTTGCCATTGCCGATGCTTACATTAGCTGCCGGCAAGGAAATATGACCTTAACCAGAGGACCAAATATCAAGAATTTAGTTCTATATCCTCCAGCGTAGCCAAGTGTCACGATAATCAAAACTAATAAGCACCCTGTATCATACCTTACTGATAACATTAGATCTCCATTAACTATACAAGAGGCACTTGATTTTAAAGACCAAACAAAAGATGATGCCATTAATAACTTCATTAGTCAAACTGAATCCAAATCTTGCACACAGTATCATATGATAGACGCAGCATTTGATAATGAATTAGAAGAAGATCCTCTGAAAGATACACATGATCAAACAATACCTATTACTTCTGTTGCAAATAGTAAAATTGTGGAAATTAAACCAGGAAAAACCTTAAACATTAATGCCAACCTCACACCTGAACAAGAAACGAAGGTCATCCATTTGTTAAGAAAATATCAAGAAGCATTTGCATGGGATTACCCTGATATGAAAGGAATTGACCCCCAATTATGTACACACCACATTTATATAGAAAAGGATGCCAGACCTGTTCATCAACCTCAAAGGAGACTTAATCCTCATCTAAAAGATGTGGTAAAAGCTGAACTTCAAAAAATTTTAGATGTCAATTTTATCTATCCTATCTTTGATAGTAAATTGGTCTCTCCCCTTGTGGTGGTACCAAAAAAGAATGGGAAATGGAGAATCTGCGTGGACTACTAGGAGATAAATAAAGCAACACAAAAGGACCACTTTCCTTTCCCATTCATAGACCAAGTATTCGATACTTTAGCAGGAAAGAAATTCTTTTCTTTCCTGGATGGCTTTAGTGGATACAATCAGATTCAGATTGCCCCTAAAGACTAGGACAAAACTACTTTTACTTGTCCTTGGGGAACATTTGCCTACCGAGTTTTACCTTTTGGCTTATGTAATGCTCCTGCCACATTCCAAAGGGCTATCCTTAGTATTTTTGCAGATTTAATAAATGATGGACTTGAAGTATACATGGATGACTTTACACCATATGGAGATGATTTTGATCCAGCATTGGACACCCTAGAAAAATTCCTACAACGTTGCATTGCTACCAGGCTTTGCTTAAGCCACGAAAAATGTTATATGATGATGTCTGAAGGACTTATCCTAGGACACTATGTTTCACAGCTGGCATTTAGGTAGACCCAGCCAAAATCCAAATACTTTTGCTTATTCCCACTCCTACTACTCAAACAGAGGTACGCAACTTTCTTGGATTTTCTGGTTATTATAGGCGATTTATAGAACATTATTCGCACATTGTTGCACCTTTATATGAACTAACTGGTAACGTTGATTTTCTTTGGACAGAAAAATGTGAGCGTGCTTTCAAGTATTTGAAGAAGCTCGTATCCACAACCCCAGTCCTTCGAGGACCAAACTGGGATTTTCCATTCCAGATATCATCTGATGCCTTAGATACATCCATTGGCGCGGTCCTTGGGCAAGAAGAGGATAAAAAACCATATGCTATTTATTACATCAGCAAAAATTTATCCCCTGCTGAATTAAATTACACTGTTACTGAAAAAGAATTCCTAGCTGTAATACATGCTGTCAATAAGTTTAGACATTACATTACTGGATATCCTGTTATCTTGTATACAGATCATTCTGCTATAAAATATTTGGAAAATAATCCTGTCACAAATGCCAGAATAACTACATGGTTGATTTTATTGCAGGAATTTGATATCACAATCAAGGATCAACCTGGCAAAGAAAATCTTGTAGCCGATTTTCTTTCAAGAATGCCAAAGCCAATCGATGCAGCAGCAGTTGAAGATTAATTTTCGGATGAACATCTATTTGTTGTTGCTGTTCAAACACCCTGGTATGTTGATGTTGCCAATTACCTCGCAGTAGGTAAACTACCAAAACACCTAGCCCCTAATGAGTGCAAACAGATTGTTCAGAAGAGTGCTCGATTCTCATGGATTGGGGGCTATTTGTTTCACACAAGGGCAGACATGTATATCAGGAGATGTGTTCGAGAAGATGAAATCTTTGACATTCTAAAATCCTGTCATGATGGATCATGTGGTGGAAATTTCGCTGAGCATAGAACAGGACATAAAGTGCTGCAGACAGGGTATTATTGGCCCACGATTTTCAAAGATGCAAAGAAATTTGTCCAAGCCTGTGATAGTTGCCAGCGAGCAGGGCGTCCTGGTCAATCTACTGAGATGCCTCTAAAACCACAGTTAGTCATTGAACCATTCGAGCTATGGGCTCTTGATTTTGTCAGACCTATCAACCCATCATCAAATCAGAAAACATATATTTTGGTGGCAACAGAATATGTCACCAAATGGGTGGAAGCAGAGGCATTGCCAAGAGCCACAGAGGACTTTGTCATACAGTTCCTGTTCCATCTATTTGTACGTTATGGCCTTCCAAGAGAAATAGTTACAGACGGTGGACCACAATTCGCTGGGAACAAAATAGCTGCAACACTCAACCACTATCACATCCAACATAAAATCACTACTCCTTACCACCCACAAGCAAATGGGCAGGTAGAAAGTAGCAATAAGGTAATAGAATCAATCCTAACGAAAACCATTGCGTCACACAGGCATGATTGGGCTGCCAGACTACCTGAAGCACTCTGGGCTTACAGAACAACATGGAGAAGCACCACTGGTTACTCACCTTATCAATTAGTGTTTGGAAAACAACCCATTTTCCCTATAGAATTTGAAATCCAAACATTACGGATAGCACAGGAAGTTGGCTTAGATCTAAGCGAGGCACAGATTAATCGAATACAGTAGATCAATGAGTTGGATGAAATTAGGCTCTCTGCACTTCAAAATATTACCTTGATTCAACAGCAGCGAGCTAAATGGCATGATGCTCTCATTAAAAACAAAGTCTTCCACGAGGGAGACTGGGCTCTGTTGTACGATTCCAGGTTTCAGGACTTCCCTGGGAAACTCCAGACACGTTGGTTGGGACCATACGAAATCCAAAAGGTACATGATAATGGGACCCTTACTCTAATCACTATTAACGGTTCTAGATATGCCTTCAAGGTAAATGACCACCGAGTTCGTCTCTATCGCAAACCACTCACTCGGGAGTCCTTCTGCCAGTAGCTACGCCGAGACACTGATATGGAGATTCTGGGAGAGGAAGAGGAGTCTTTCTCACCTGTAATTCATTAAGGAATTCATTCCTTTTTACATTTGTACATAAGTTCTTTTATTTGAGTCTTTTTTTGTACATATGTTTGAATGAATGTTTTCCTGTCATTTTTTACTATTCCTTTTTTTCAAAAAGAACAACATCTTCGATTTTTGCCGTTCCTTTTCCAAAGGAATGGCATTTGTGTGTTTCTGTTGTTCCTTTTGAAAAGGAACAACATCCTTGATTTTTGTTGTTCCTTTTCCAAAGGAACAACATCCTTGATTTTCTACTGTTCCTTTTCCAAAGGAACAACATTCTCGATTTTGTGCTGTTCCTTTTCCAAAAGAACAACATTTGCCTATTCTGTTGTTCCTTTTCTAAAGGAACAACATTTCGATTTTTGTTGTTCCTTTTTCAAAGGGAATGACATTTCCGTGTGTTTGTTGTTCCTTTACCAAAGGAACCACATATTTTGATTTTGTTGTTCCTTTTTCAAAAAGAACGACATCTCCGTGTGTTTGTTGTTCCTTTTCCAAAGGAACAACATATTTTTGTGTTATTTTGATTTGGCTGTTCCTTTTTCAAAGGAACGGCATTGGAATATTCTGTTGTTCCTTTTTCAAAGGAACAACATTTGCACTTTTTGCTATTTTGAGGTCTCCTCTTGGCCTTTTCCCCAAAGAACATAACTTTTATGCTTTTGCTCTCCTTATGAAGCACCTTGTTCCTTTTGTTGATCTAAATTGAGGATGCTTCTTGCTCCTGTTCTTTCAAGTCTTTAAGACACAGCTATGCACTTATGCAATGAACACAAAATCACAACATACTGAAATCCGCAAATCATAAATCACTATCTTTATAAGGCTCTGCATTGATAAGAGGACAAAAGGAAGGACACACTTACTTATCATCTTTTTCTCTCATTGTTCTACTAATTTTGCTCTGATTGGTCATCTTTATCATGACGATCCCTTTAATCCTCTTTGATTATTATTTAGGAATAAGAGCAAAGGGTTCATATCTTCCTATGGACATGATAAGACTTCTTCCACCATTCCTACTCTTAAGGAGTGTTGAACCACCCTTTGTGTATAAATAAGTAAAAGTACTTTATGAAAAAGAAAAAAGAAAGTAAACATGACTTATAGGTTGTCAAATGCAGGATAGGGGGTCTCATCAAGAGCCAGCCTACCATGATCATGAGGATGGAAGCGAAGTGGCATTCCCACTATGGCCACCACACCAGGGATATGGTCCAAAAGGTATATCAAATAAACAACCCTTGGAACAGGAGGTCTCATCATGAGCCGGCCTGCCCACTTTTCGCTCCTTCCTCGTGAATGGCATTATGGTTAACTGGTCACCAAGCCAGCATAATGGCCTACACTTTGACATCACAACATTCCTAAGTATACACAAAGGATCATGGTTCTAGGGGTGAAATAAACAACTCTGCCAAGGTTATGGACACCTGTCGGCTGCAGAGAACTGTTAATGGTATTGAAGTCACATTGGTTACACCAATAGGTAAGTTACTAATACTCTTTTGTTTCTTATATCCTAGTAACTAGTCATATATCATTTCCCGAATTATATATCGCATGAAAATTTATTACCACCAATCATGGCAGAGTAAGTGACAATGATCACATGAGATTTGGCAAATACGACAGACGTCCTATCCCCCCAGCCTCGCATCATATCACAGCAGACTCTTACATAATACGCGATCCAACTCTACGCCTCGATTTCGGTAATTTGTTGTTTTTCTAAACATGGCATATTTTTATACGTTGTTCCTTTATGACTTTGTTTCAGAATGGGCGCTGCTCCTTTATTTGATGGTTGGGACAGCCTATCACATTGTGGGGGGGAGGTTAACCTCATTATTCCCTGGATTACATGTCAGCTTACTATTCAGGAAAGTATGGCATGGCTTAACGGCATGCTATTTTCTATTTTTGTTACACGAATTGCTGTTCATAAGCCATTTCTGTTGCATACTCTATTTTTTTTCAAACAAGTCTTGCGTCTATTACCCTCTCTGTGTTTCAACGGCACGAACAACTGCTGTTCCATTGAGAATTCACAGTGAAACCATGGGAGGAAGAGCGATCCGGAGGGAACCGCAGGTGTTGACAGTCTCTGCTGCTGCCCGGGAAATCCTGGCAAGAGCAGGGTGGCTGACTTATCTCAACCACTTGCAGGAGTCTAACGAGACAGTGGCAATTGAATTGCTGCATAATTTGTAGGAGGATTACTCCATAGTAAGGGGGAGACAGATAACAGTCACCGATGACATAATCGCAGAAGTCTCAGGACTACCAACCACTAGACCTATATGGACGTTAAAAAATGAGAGATTACAGAAGATTATAGAAATCTTCCAGGACGAAGGCCAGAGCTTGACAATTAAAGGGAAGGGAGTTCTGCCAGCAATGCTAGGAGAGCCCTGGGCAGAATTGGCAAGGACCGTTCAAAGCTACATCACCTGCGAGGGTAGAAAAGACATGGTAAGACCACGACATCTTAAACTCTTAGCTGTTCTAAAGCAGAAATGCTCTGTAAATCTGCCTGCACTTTTGAATTCGTTACTTCATGACGTTGCACGAAGCTTAAAAAAGGCACAGCATGTAGAGTCAGTTGTTAGTCATCATGGGTTAATTCGATTAATTGTTAGTCATAGCCTCACCCAGCAGTAGAGCAGCTGGGAAGAGATAATTGCAATGATTGAGGGGGTGTTGACAACACCATCCCCAAAATGTAAGCATGCTACCAGCACACCAGAATGTCTAGAAAAATGCAGAGAATTAGCAAAACAGAAACATGTCACTAGTACATCCGAACATCCAGAAACATGCAAGGAATCGGTAAAGCGTAAGAATGCTACCGGTACACCCAAACAACCAAAAAAATGCAGGAAATCGGTCCAGTTAGCACGGATACGAGGAAGACTAGAAAAGCTCCAGGAAAACAACAGCCAGCCAGTAGAAATTGAAGACGAGCAGTCCTCACGGCCAGAAGAAGAAGTAGAGCAATCTGAAGGAGAAGAGAAAGAAGAGGCTGAGCAATCTGAAGAGGAGGCCGAGTAGTCCGAAGAAGAAAATGAGGAAGGAGCTGAGCAGTCTAAAATAGAAGCTGAGCATTCTGAAACAGAAGTTGAGCATTCTGAAGCAGAAGCTGAAAAATCCAAGCAGGAGGGGGAAATGGAATAGTAGGAAGGTAGCCCAAGAAATGACAGAAACAGTCAGGGTTCCTGCCCCAGAACAGCCAGAGAAGAACAATGAAGAAGTACCTCAGAATGAAGAACCGAGGGCTAGTCATAGTCTAGGACATAGTGAACAGCCTGCTGTTCCTTCGAAGGAAAGTTTGGAAATCAAAGAACTGCAAAAAGAACAGCAGAGATTATTGAGCATAATAACCTAGCTCCACCAGCAGATTAGGATCCTGAAAGCATGGCAAAGGGTCAAAGAAACTTCAGGAAGGAAAAAGGTGACCACTCCAGCAAAACCCCACAAGGCAAAGGGAAGGAGGATCAGAATTCCTCTTGCTGTTCAAAACCTTGTCGAAAACCAAACTGCTGTTCCAAATGATGCTGAGGAACAAACGGCTGTTCCATTTAAAAAGGAACAGCATCAGACTGATATTCACTTTAAAATAGAAATGGATGACAGGATGGCCTGTGATAAGGAAATCCAGATGGAGGCACCATTTTCAGGAGTAATAAGGGTTCTGAACTCAAAGCAATGCAACAAGAAAGTTCAGGTAAAACTCCCGGCCTCCACTGCTGCATGGAGAAGAGATCCAAAACCAATGACCTTGCAAAAGGAGTTGAAGCAAGCTCAACAAGAAGCAGAAAAGCTTAGAGAGCAAACGGTCCTTCGCAAAAAGTATGAAGAGCTACAGCAGCAGCTTTGGAACGTCAATCAATCCGAGAGCCAGGCTTTTGAAGGTTGGCAGAAGGAACAAGAGAAAGTTGCAAAGGTAACTCGTAGGCTAGATATTGTTATCAAGAAGATGGATACCTTGTGTTCTTTATACAATGACGTCTTAACATGTAGAGCCCCTGCCAAAAATTATGCCCTGTTCCTACTGGAACGGTATTTGAAATTAAAAATAAAAGTTGTTAAAGTAGGTGCTCCCATACAAATTAAAACTGTCAATGATTTTATAGACTGTTGTAAGCACTATGGGGTAAAAGTCCAGAGATTGCTGTGTGAGTTCTATTTACATAGCCTTGTATTAGACCAAGAGACTGAGTTGAACCCTGGCCCTTTCGTGGGAGACATCCAATTGCAGGCATTCATCTAATTTGGGGTTAATCAGATTAAATGGCTTAAAGCCTACAATACTTTCCAGAGGCAAGAAAACGGCTTAGACTTGTGGGTAAGGGCTGAGCCTAGGGACCCAGTACAGTTCTGGAAAGCACATAGAAACCTCATGAAGGCTCCGAGTGTACTTGAGACATTAGGACCTATGCATGAGGCACTCATTCGGTAGGGATTAGATTACTTTTCCTCTATTAAGGACCTTGCCATTGATGCATCTAAATTTCGGTATCAAACCTCTAATCCGAATATCCAGCTCAGGGAACCATTTAAGTATGAAAATTTTAAATTAGCTGCCAACCGCTTGCGCCTCTATGGCGATATCATTTTGAGGGCAGGGCCATCCTGGTTAGGATATAGGTTTCGGAGCCCAATTATTTGGCATCCTACACCCGGATACCAAGCCCTGTATGAAATTCCCAAAGGTCATACATGCCATTTCTTTGACCACCTAGTTACGCATCATGGTTGGAGGCCTCCATGCAAGATTCCATCTCTAGCCTATTCTCTTACTGCCTTGCATGTCAACTACAACGTTTTCATGAGGGCATGAAACAGGGTAAGCAGGGGGGTGTGTGGAGTACTAAAAGAGGTATGTTTTTTATGATCATTTCAGTATCTTTTCACTAGAACTTGTAAACCTTTTTGCATCATGAACTTGAAAAGCAATAAAGAATTATAGCAAAACATGTGAAATTAATCTGCAAGACTAAAACGCTGACAATTGTCATTTCCTCATGCAGGAAGGAGTGAAAACGAAAAGTTGCCGTTCCAAAGGAAAGGACAAGGATGAGATAACCGTTGTCCCTTTGACGGGAGACCGAATGCAAACAAGGCTAAGCAGATCAAAGCAAATCGGCCCTGAAAAGGAGATGGAGATGCCAGCTCGGCGCAGGAGAGAAAAGAGATGATTAAGGATTAACGGTTCGGCGAATCCCTCAGGATCCTTGATCCTGAGGGATCGTTGTTTTATCTATCTTGTTACTTAGACATCTCCGCCATCACCCTTATAAAAAGGGACAGCATTGTTAGCTTTGAAAAAGAGTTCGACATGATTATGTTTTTATGTAATTTTTGTTGGGATCAAAACTTTGATCATCGAGTCTCGATAAGAACTGGTTCATTGTAATTTTGTTTCATGAATTAATACAAACTTGGTGATTATTTCATCTCTGCGTCTGGATTAAGCTCAAGCGGTGTACCCCTGGAGGCTAAGGGCCCGGCCCTGGAGGACACTTGCTCCTGTATTATTACGATTTGATTTCTGCGTGGTTTGCTTATCATCGTTATTTGGTAATCTTACGTGCTTTATAAGTTTACATTACATGCTCTGTTATGTTTAGTTCATCAAGGTCTCTACAGACATAACTGTTGTATTGACTCTGCATTATATTACTATTCTTTTTAGAGTTGATCTAATATTGCTAGTCTTAGTAGAATACTGTCATTATTCCATTACAGAGTTTTTGTGTTGTACATTGTGTTACATGATTCATCTTGAGAGTTATGTTCTTTACGATTGTTGGATTCAGAAGCAATGTTGTTCCATTTTCAAATGCAGTCGTATTCCTTTTAATTGAGAATGATGTTTAGATCAGATTACTATTTAAGTGTGCTGCGTGTGTACATGGTTTCTGAGCGCTGTTCCATAACTTATCAGTAATCAGTGCTGTTCCATTAGTGTGTACTGTTCAATCTGCCTTAAGAGTGAAAGATTTTTGTTTGATTACGATTAATGCATTTGGTTTGATAGGTTAAGTTTGTTATTTCTTCTTAGTTACTTAGCTGCTGCTCCATTTAAGAATTGTTGTTCCATTTTGGATTTTTTGTTCCATTATAGACTTGCTGTTCGATTTCTTATTTTCCGTTCCATTTTCTTATCTGCTGTTCCATTTACTGGGATTTGTTATTTTGGTGTGGGAAATGATCTAAGGCTGTAGTGAGCCTTGGCATTTACTGTCTGGTTCCCAGATCCATGATCCATTCTCTGATTTCCTTTTCCATCAGTTTCCAAAGGGATGGGTTATCGCTACTGAACCCTTGACTGATAAGTGGCTTAGTTTTCTGAGTGTGTAATTTACTCTTTTGAAGTAACTTAGCTGTAGACAAGCATTCGTTTACTCTTTTATTTTTGAACGCTGTACTACTAGCATTACTCTGACAAATGCTTGCCTCAGACTGAGACACTCTTTGAAATAACAAAACGGTCCCGGACTGACATATTAATGTGAGGTAATTAGAGGTGAAAGAGACCCTTTTTATAGCTCTACAACATGTATGATCTCTCCACTAGTTTTGGCATGCATGTGGTTTCTTGGTTATGATCTGTCATTGGTATGGAGGATGGTCGGGATTGATAATGTATTGCCTAGCCTTGCCATTTCCTAGATAGCCATGGTGATTGTGGGTTTACTTTCATTTTTTTTTTTCTGGTTCTCATGTTTCCTTAGCTTGGGTTGAGTTACTAGTTCCTAGAGCCTTGGTTTGACAAACACTTTGAATCCATATAACAACTTGGATTGAGTTACTAGTCCCATAGCCTTGCTTGGAAAAATGATATGGAGCCCTTTGTGGGTTGAGTTACTAGTCTTGGAGCCTTGGTTGGAACAAATGATCTGACGCCCTGGAAGGTGTGGATAGAGAATAATCAGATGATGGTTTTGGTGATGTCCAACGGTGAGGTGGAATCACTATTTGATGGGTTGAGGTGGATGGCCTCTGGAAGCCCTGGATGGTTTTTTATTGATGTGTTCTATGAGATCCCACATTCATGCTTGGAATATGGCATGAGGGTGAATGGATGAAGAGATATTCAGCTTAGACATTCTACGGTTGGGTGGATCATGGAAGTGCCATCCCGGGTTTGGATTTTTCATCATTAATGAAAGGTTGTTTCTCCTGGTATTTCTATGAGTATTATGGTGGATTATATGTGGTGCATATGGTTGTGGGTTCATTGATATGTTTGTCCCTGTTATGTTGGTTATTGGTTATGTATGTGTTTTATGACAGTAGCCATGTGGTGGCTCTCGTCATGTTTTTACTTTTCATTGAATGATGAATGTATCTATCAGTTAATGGATGGAATGGAAGTTGATGTGTTGAGGCATCAATGCTTCTTAGCGATTCTCAGCTAAATATGTTAGGATATTCCGACACATAGGAAGTAGTTAAGTATAACTTGGTCTAGTATAGAGTTAGGTAAAGTGTGATTCTTTACTATGTACTTTTTGTAACTTACAATCCGACGGTCACAATATGTAGTGATCCGACAGTTCATTCTCTCCTCGATATTACCAACACTTGATCAGTGGCTTAACACCCGATTGGTCCATGATCCCTATTTAAAGAGCATGGAGGGTCATTTGTATGGTAACCGTTCATGAGAGAAGCTTATATAAATTTTCATTCTTTTATTAATAAATTTCCTAAATTGGCTGCGTTGGCTCAGGCCATGGACTGTTTACCTCTTTGAGGGTTTTAACCACATCAACAATACTAGTGTATTGATCTGTGATCTATTTGTGAGCGGTGTCCTATGGTGTTCTATCTGAGGAACTTACCGTGTAAATTCATACATGGTATCAAAGCTATTTGAGGGCTGCATCCGTTGGTGATCCAAATCTGAAGCCGATAGAACTGCATCCGACTGTCGTTTCCTAGATCTACTATTTCTGACTACTTTCGGGCCGAGAGGACTGCTCTATTGTGTTAGGATCATCTGTTCCAGTGAGGAACCCCTTTCGTTTCACGCGAAAAGGTTTCTGGTAGTCCTAGCTACGTCATTTTTAAGATCTGGAGGTATACAGTGTTTACTTGCAGTTTCTAGTTATTTTCTCTCTGTTTATTTCGGTTTATTTAGCTTTTTGTTTTTTCATTGCCGAATCTATACCTTTCATTTCTGCATATGCTCTTTGAGCTGTGAATCTGTGCGATCTGGGCAAATCAAAAACAAAGAGGAAGGATTTTTCTCATGCGTATGCTCCTTTCTGCTGCGCCTTAGTGTGATCTCGGAAAATCAGAAACATTGAGGAAAATATTTAGTTTTCGGCTAAAGCTAAATTCAAGTCATAAGGTTTGTTTTTTTTTTGTATGTCTGTGTTGGGTTTTGTGTTTTTTATTTTTGTAGGGAAAAAGAGCTTCCTCAGGTAAGCACGCAACCCAAAGCTTCAGTGACTAAAAAAAAAAAACCCCTTCCTCTTTTCCAAAAATTACTAAACTTTTAGTTTAGCTCACTTGGTCCAAAGCTACCTTATGAGAGTAGAGTTCTTGAGTTCAAGTCTTCTTTTTGTTGAGCTAATTAGATTAAGTTTGGAAAGGGGACGGATTTTTTTTTAATATAACATTATCATTCATTTCCGTACATTCCCGCACTTCGTCGGCATCTTCATCAACTTTTCTTCAAAAAACCATAACTTCTTCATCCGGAAGCCATTTTCAGAGCTGTTTTTTTTAACCAGCCTAACTTTTCAAGATCTTTCCATTGGAACACTTAATTTCAATATCTATAGCTTCAGTTTCTGTTAAAAATGGAAAGTCCATGCCAAGTTATTCTTGACAACACCAACTACTTCCAATGGTGGTCCTACATTGTGGATTTAATTAGAAGTAAAGGTCTCTACAGAATATCCTCAGGCCAAAAAGCCAAACCGAAAGATGAAGATAAGGCAGCTAAATGGGAAAATAGGCAAGATCAAGCACGAGGGTTGATAGGGATGTCTATTTCTCCAGATCTTAGATTCCATATTGAAGAACTTGATACTCCTGATGAAGCAATGAAACAGATCACTAAAGTTTTTGGAATTAAAAATGAACTTAGAGCTCATCAACTCGAAAATGAGTTGCTTACATTGGACCCCAATAATTTTTCTTACATTGAAGATTTTTGGTCCAAGTTCAAGACCCTTAGACTTCTCTTGGAAGGTGTTAAGGTTAAGAAAGAAGATAGCAACCTTATCAATTCCATTCTTACTAAGTTGGGACCAGCCTACTCTGTGTTTGTTTCCACTTCTATTCAACAAGAGAAGCCTTCATTTCTCAAGGACAAGCCTACAAGTCCCCTTCCTTTGATTCCTTTTGTGATTCTTTAATAAGAGAACAAGAAAAACTCTTACACCTTCGTCTTCTTAATCTTGTAAACTCTTCTAAGAAAGCGTTAGCCACCCAACAGCAACCAAATTCAAAGAATCCTAAGAAGTTGTATCCTAAAAGGAATGGTCCTAAACCAAACAAGGGTCCTAAAAAATTTTAGCCTCAAAATGAAAAATCATTTCAACAAAATGATAAGACAAATAAAAACAAAGGGAAGAAGACTGATAGACATTGCCACTTTTGTAATTGAGATGGCCACTTAGAATCCAAATGCTTAAGAAGATGGAAGACTTGGAAGCAGCAATGAAGAAGCATAACATCCATTTGGAGCACTCTTCAACTTCAACTTCAACTTCAGGAATAACACTTTCTGCATGTGGTTGTTAAGCATCTTGGTCTGGCTATGCACTAAATGTATCTTCTTCTTCTCATTCTCATGAGTGGCTCATTGAATCTGGAGCTTCTTATTACATGGCCAAAAACAAAGCCATGTTTTCTTCTTTAAATGATTGTAACACCAAAAATATATATGTTGGTGATGATAGATCTCTTAGTGTTGTAGGGACTGGAACAGTTCATATAGACAATGGTCAATTTAATGATGTATTATGTGTTCCAACCTTATCCTACAACCTTCTATCTTTATATTAGATAACTCATTTAGGTGAAGGTAAAATCGTTGAATTTTCACCTCACGATGTTGTAATTAAGGACCTAAGAGATCCTAGACAGATTTTAGCTACTAGTATCGCTGATGATTCTACAAGGTTGTATAAGTTTCACAACTTTGGGTCATCAAATCTTCCCTCGGTATTTGTTGCTCATAACGATGAAGTGAGCAAACTTTGGCATGAGCGATTTGGTCACTTAAACTATCACTCCCTTCAGAATATATGTAGGGAAAATATGGTGACAGGTCTTCCAATGGTATCTTGCAGAGATGGTGTTTGTTCTGGATGTGTACTCGAAAAACATCATTGAGATACTTTTGAAAAACGTGCCTCTTGGCATGCCTTAGTCCCTTTACAGCTTGTGCATAGTGATTTATGTGGTCCACTTCCAGTTGTTTCATTCTCTGGATATAAGTATTTCTTAACTTTCATTGATGATTTCTCCAGACGCACTTGGGTATAGTTCTTAAAACTCAAGAGTGAAGTATTTAACATGTTCTTGGCCTTTAAGGCCTTTGTTGAAAAACAATCTAGACATCAAATTCTTAAGCTAAGATCTGATAATGGTGGAGAATATGTTAACAACAAATTCATCAACTTTTGCAATGATAATGAAATTCAAATGCAACATATTGTTCCATATACTCCACAACAAAATGGTGTAGCTGAATGGAAGAATTGCACCTTAAAGGAAATGGCTAATTGTATGCTTCAATCTAAAGGACTTAGTCTTAATTTTTGGGCAGAAGCAATTAACTGTGCAAATTACATAATAAATCACACTCCTACTAAGGTTTTAAAGAATATCACTCCAGAAGAAACATGGGGCTCAATTAAACCAGATGTAAGTCACTTTCATGTTTTTGGAAGTGAAGCATGGGCCCATATTCCAGATGAGAAATATAAAGCTTTAGAACCTAAGAGTGAAAAATGTATTTTTGTTGGACATTTTGAAGATGTCAAAGGATATAGACTTATTCCACTTAAGTCCAAAAATGTTATCATTAGAAGAGATGTAAAGTTTGTTGAAAATATATCGGCCTACGAGCCTAGTTCGGCAGATGTGCCACCTCTCCTTGTCTCTTCTACTTTTGAAAATATTTCTTCTTCAGATGATGAAAGCGAGGATGACAATCCTCCCCCACCTTCTCAGGATCCTCCTTCAGCTCCTCAGCGTTCAAAATGGGTTCGTGATACTCGGGATGCAACAGGTGATCTTGCAGGTGATCCTACAGATCAGCGATGTACACATTCTCAGTTCAATAGAGCCTCTTCTTTACTGGCTCAAGCTTCAGCGAATTATGATCCTGACACCTTTGCAGAAGCCTCAGGCCATCCAGATTGGGACGCAGCTATGAATGAAGAATATCGTTCATTATTTGCAAATGATACATGGGATCTTGTTCCTCTACCAAAGGGAGAAAAACTTGTTAGATGCAAATGGGTTTACAGAACCAAGTATGGACTAGATGGAAACGTTGATAAACATAAATCTCGTCTTGTTGCTAAGGGTTTTTCACAAGTTGAAGGCATTGAGTATACTGAAACCTTCTCCCATGTTGCCAAAATGAACTCTATCTGCCTTGTTCTTTCCCTTGCTGCCTCTTTCAAATGGGAAGTCCATCAGATGGATGTTAAATCTGCCTTCTTGCATGGGGACTTGCATGAAGAAATCTATATGGAACAACCTATTAGCTCTATACAAACAGACTCCAGCCTTGTATGTCAGCTTGAAATCCCTTTATGGTCTCAAGCAAGCTCCTCAGGCTTGGTATGTCAAAATGGATAGCTTTCTTTTAGAATCTGGCTTTTCTAGGTGTCATTTTGACAATACTGTCTACACCTAGAAAGTGGGCAAGTCTCTTATCATTCTTGTTCTTTATGTTGATGATCTTATCCTCACTGGTAGTGATCCAAACCTTATCAACCATGTGAAGTCCAGCCTTAAAAAGAAGTTTGAAATGACAGACTTAGGACACTTGCATTATTTTCTTGGTCTTCAAGTCTTGCAATCCAAGGAAGGTATTTCCCTTTCCCAGTCCAAATATGCCTGTGATCTTCTACGCCATTTTCACATGGAAGACTGTAAGCCAGCTCCTTCTCCCTTTCAATCTGGATCCAAACTTTCAGTCACTTGTACTTCTCCTGAAGTTGATGCTACGTTATATCGTCAACTTGTAGGAAAACTTTTGTATCTAACCCATACTTGTCCTAACCTTTCCTTTACTATTGGCCTTGTTGCTCCATTTATGCAAAACCCACATGAAAGTCATTGGAAAGCAGCTAAAAGAATACTTCGTTATGCTCGAGGTACAATTCAGTTTGGGATTCATTACAGTGCCAAAGCATCTCCTCTATTGGTTGGTTTCACTGATTCCAATTGGGCTGGTGACCCTGATGATCGAAAGTCTACTATAGGTTATGTGTTCACTCTTGGTTTAGGACCTATTACATGGGCTTGCAAGAAACAAGGTTCCATTTCTATTTCTTCAGCAGAAGCAGAGTATCGTGGTGCCGTAGAAGCTAGTAAGGAAGCCTTGTGGCTTCGTCAGATACTGTCAGAATTTGGGTTTCAATAGTAGCATCCGACTACACTTTGGTTTGATAATCAAAGTGCCATTCAACTATGCAAAGATCCAGTCCAACATCAGCGCAGCAAACACATTGAACTGCACATGCACTTCATCAAAAAGCTCATTCATGACCATGTTCCTGAAGTGCAATATTGTTCAATAGATGATCAAGTTGCAGACATCTTTACAAAGGCTCTCGCAGAGGCGAAGTTTACTAAACTTCGATTTATGGTTGGAGTTCAGGAAGTTGTCACTAAGGGGGGATAAGCTCTAGTGCCTCCTTCCTTCTCCTATTGTGTCATATTTGTACATCCTTCAATCCTATCCCAAGTTGTTCTTAAGGGGGGATGTTAGGATATTCAGACACATGGGAAGTAGTTAAGTATAACTTGGTCTAGTATAGAGTTAGGTAAAGTGTGTTTCTTTACTATGTACTTTTTGTAACTTACAATCCGACAGTCATGATATGTAGTGATCCGACAGTTCATTCTCTCCTCGGTATTACCGACACTTTATCCGTGGCTTAACACCCTATTGGTCCATGATCTCTATTTAAAGAGCATGGAGGGTCATTTGTAGGGTAATCGTTCATGGGAGAAGCTTATGTAAATTTTCATTCTTTTATTAATAAATTGCCTGAAGTGGCCACATTGGCTCAGGCTGTGGACTGTTTCCCTCTTTGAGGGTTTTAACCACATCAACAATACTGGTGTATTGATCTGTGATCTGTTTGTGAGCTGTGTCCTTTGGTGTTTTTTCTGAGGAACTTACCCTATAAATTCCTACAAAATATGAGACCCCTATGCTTAGAACTATTAATTAAACCTGTAAATTACACATTTGCAATATGTTTGATGAAATGGCTTTCATGGCTAGTAGGGGTCTATTCAAGGTCTTGAACAAGTATTTTATTTGGTACTCTGATTTCCATGTTATTTTACTGATCTGAAGAGATGGTTCAATTCTGGGCAGTGACCTAGGCTCTAGGACTGAAAAAGTGGCTGAAATCCTAGAGTCGGTGGCATAGCACTGGCAGTTTTGGTCTTTGGTCATTGGAAGGCAAGCCTGTGAGAGAGATTTTGGGTTGATGGTCACACTCATAGCACGTGAGCGACTGAGCCTTAAATTGTCCAAAAGCTCAGTGGGACCCTAAGGCAAGTTGTTTGAAGTATTGGATTGATTCCTCAGGGTCTTGTAGCTAATGATTAATGTTTGTATGGTTTCCATTAGTTCCATTTCCTTAACGTGACTTAGGAAGTCGAATCATATCATAGTGGCCTCTGGTTGCATTTTTACCCCGGGTGACTGGTTGCTTGGGTAGATATATGAGGAGGGTGTTACAGAGTGGTATCAGAGCGTGGTTTTACTCTCCTTCGGTTGTGTGTTGATCATGATTTCATGTTAGTTGCATATGTGCTCCTTATGAATGTAGTCCATGTGCTAGTTGCATTTGCATAGCGTTGATCATGTTTGTAGTGATGTCACCATGTGAAGGTTGAAGGTGTTGTCATGGAGTATGTCTTCATGTTTGTATGGTTGATTATTCATTGTTATGCACACTAGTGATCACATGTTATCAAATGAACATGTGGTGGTTTTTGTTGTCATGCATGAGGTCATGGTTTGTGTAGTTGATATGGTCATCCATTGATGATTGGACTATAGCTATAATGATGTGTATATGGTTTCTTAATCATGTGTTATATGCCTATATGTAGTTTTTATGCATGTATAGTCTTGGTTATAGTTATGCATGAACAGTAGGTCAAAAATGCCTTGTGAAGTAGTTATATGCAAATTTAGGTTATCATGGTGCTATTGGTTGTTATGATGCTAATGTGTTGGTTGAGATAGAATAGGAGATGCAGATCATTAAATTGAAGCTGTAGCATTGGACCTCGAATTAAGAGTAGATTGTCATTGAGGTATTGTATGTTTGGCATGTAGGTATGTAGGTTAAGGAGTGTCATATGCATTAGGTTTATATACATTAGGTTTATGTACTTGTTTTTGATGTTGTGGTTACATACATGATAGATGATAGTTTATTAGTATAGTCACATGCACATGTGTCGGATAGTCATGAATGTTAATAACCTATGGTTGTATGCATTGATATTTTTGTTTTATGTTAGATAACTTGATGATAATGTTATATGTTGTTGATGTGTATGTTATAGGTTAACGTGTTGTTGTTATATGTTAGTTAACTTGATGATTATGGTTATAACATTAATATCTTGATGTTATATGTATCATGCTAAATTGGATTGGACTATGCAGATGGTCATGGTTACAATATTCAGGTATGAGCCGACGTAATTGTGATGACTTTGCACACGTGGTTGTTATGTATGAACGATAAATACTTACAAGTTTATGATGTGAACATGTTAGTTAGTTAGTGTTATGGATATCATGATCTAATTTATGTTTGAGTTGACATGTTCTAATGTTATATGTTCCTAACTATATTGATTTCACAGACAAGATAGCCTCCCCTGAGGTACACTAATGTATGAGTTTTCTTATGTAGTATACTTGGTATGTTTGCAAGTTGGTTGAATGTTTGATGAGACACATAATACAAATATGTGTTCTAATGATCTTGTTTTGAGATTATTGTACTAAAACATATGTGTTGAGACAGTTGATATGTACTTGAGTATAGTAGGTGACAATTGTAGTAATTTGCCTAATGACTATGATTTGACTATGGATTATGACATGATTGTTTCTAAAGGTTGATTTCAAATTGATAGATATGATTGTATTGATATTTGGAATGTGTGATTGACATGGGTAAACAGTTGCAGGAAACATGCTTTGTATTAGTATGAAAAGGTAATAGTTTATATGTTTATATAGCTAATAGTTGGGTGATGTGACAATACATAGTAAGCCTCGATTGCAACAAGGTAAAAAGGGTAAAAGAAATTATTTTGACAATAATTCCTTTGGCTATGTTTGGAAACCCTAATTCCAAACGAATGAGTGCCTCACATACAATAAGTATTCTTAACCTTGATTCTATCTGACATTATATGGATATGTGTTATATTCATGGACATGTGTTTGATAGGTATATCAGCCAGTTTCTAGTTACAAGTAGATCTATCAAGGGAATTGGAGTCCCTTGAAACATGACACAGATGTGTTCAACTACAAGGCAGCATGCTTTGCATAACAAGATAATTTAATTGGTGTATTGTTATGTTATATATACACACTAAAAGTTATGTGTTTGTGGCAATATGATGTAGGGGATTGCATGGCAAAAGAAATTTCCAGGAAATTTTGAAGAAGGCTCAGGTCGAGCTATCCTTGGGAACCATGGGGATTGAGTCATGGTGTTTGTTGCTAGTCTTGTGCTTTTTGTCTTTTATGAATTGTTGAGCTTTATTGCGGTTTTGTTCATGTTTAGTGCAAGGCCTTTCCAATTTGTTGTGGTGTCATATGGTTATTGACTTTCATGGTTTTCTTCTTAGCTTTTTTCTTCTCTTGACTTTTATGTTTTGAGTCTTGGGAATTGTTTGGGAAAGAGGAAAATTGATGGACATCGGGAGAGCTGTGTGGTGCTTGAAAGGTAATTTAATATTAATATGAATCTCTATGTATGAGTAAGTGCAATGGAGGGTAATACTATGAAATCCAATTGGACTGGTTGGGTTCATTGGTGTAAATGGACAATTGTAGGATAGGTAAGAGAAAGGTCACTAAAAAGGTAAAGTAAATGGACCTTAGATGTCGGATGGCTTGAATAATTTGGGAATGGCGGTTCTCAATGTTGTGCACTAATAAAGGGAGTTCTCTTAACCTTGCCCTTGATCTCTAGTATTTATGTTGTGATCATGATTTCTTTATGCCAATGATTATATGCATATATGTATGTATGTACATTGTTATTTGACAGGGTCATCATGGATCATGACTGTTTTATGCTAATGTTTATGTATATGTATGTGTGTGTCTATGTATCTATGTCACTTTCAAACAGGGTCATTAAGAATCATTCTGGTGGAGGAGTGATTTCTTACGCAGGCAAATGGTATGAAGAGGTTCCTAGTCTTACAGCGAACCAATTGGGAAGAGTAGTCATGAAAATATATGACGTCAGTATCATGTGGTTATGAGTTGATATTATATGATTATATTATGTATATGTTATTGAAAGGTTACACCAAGGGATACATCATCAAAATGAAAGCAGTGTGGTCTACGAAATGCTAGGATAAACATCAATAAGACAATGGAAGCAAGGTTTCTTAGTAAGGACAGTGTGGTTTCAGATGTGTAGTATTACTATTGTGCATATGTTGTATATGTTGTACATGTTGCATCTGTGATGATTGTGGTTGAGGGAGTAAACACATAGGTCAACATCAAAACCACTTTGGAAGCTGGGATCTAGCCCTACCAGCTTTAGAAAGGGATCTATCTGTAAAATTTAGCTTTGTTTTATGTGAATTTTAGGCTAGTTATGACTGTGCTGATTGTTTTGATTGAATTGTTTGGTTGTTTTAATTGTTATAATTCCATTGGCTATGAAGTATAAATATTTAACTGGATTTGCATAAAATTTTAGAGGAGTTTCACAGGGCAAGTTAGGTTGCACTAATTGGATCTTTCAAAAATTAAAATGGATTATGAGATAGCAGAAATGTAAGATTCAATAGAAATTAAGGAGCAATTAAGAATTCCTTAATTTGACTTCAGCATAAAACATGTAAATTACTAACAACTAGAATAGGGTGCTCTATGTGACATGTCCTATTCATCACAGTTTTTGTTAAGTAATTGAGATTTTCATAAATAACAGAGAAAGGAAACAATGATTAAACACATAAACTGAAGAAAAATATCACCATTTCCTACAGCACATGAATCCTGTGAAATTGTCCTTGTATTTTTTATGCTTCCAACAACTGGGAAATTACAATTTGCAGAGGAAAATTATATTCAACAATCAACCTTTAATATTTCAAACAATGAAGTATTTATACAAATAATTACAAAATCGTTGTCTCAACCGACAGTGTATTATTAGCATTATTCTAAACAATAAAATTTATCTTTGGCAAAAAAATAAGCAACATAGAAAGCTGCATGGAAAGGTGGCTCTATTTTGGTGGATTCGATTGATGAATCAGCCTCAAAACTGTGTTGTGCTGATGTGCTAGATGTTGTTTTATTACATCTAAATTACCCTTTAATACAACAAATCACATAATTCTTCCCACCTTTTTTCATATGGTATGGTTAATTTAATTACCATCTGGTAAATCTCATCAACCTCAGTATACTTCACAAAAGTTGGTTTTACTGTACAAACATGTTTTACTTAATTTTGGATATAAAAGTCATTTGCCATGTTTTCTAAAAATGGTCTTGTTGTCATACTTCATTTTATACCACTGAATTTGACACTGCTTCTGGCTACTTCCTTCATCTTCAAGACATAATCTTCTTGAGTGATCAATTTATCATTAATCACAGATATGTTGGGCAATCCTCTCTGGATTAATGCTTTACTTCTGCTAGAAAACCTGTTCATTCCCAGCTCTAGTATCTCACACCTTTCTTCCAATTGATCAATGAGGTTCCTGTTAGTCAAAACGTTCTTGAATTCCAAAATAGTGGCAATCCTGTCACTAATTCCTAATTCTTCAAGTTCATATTTAGTCTTCAAATTTAGGAATTTGATGATATTGGAGGCTTTTGTAGGCATATCTCCCAGCTTTTCCCTTACCTAAAGAATGGTTTCTGTGGTCTTTTCTATCAATTCTTTCTGTTGGAAAATGATTTGGATACATGGCCAAATCTCATTCATAGAGTTTAGGATACCCATCGAAATGGTTTACTTCGCCTGATCTGTTAGATGTAAAATCCTTCTGATATCTTCACTTATTCTGGGCTGTATGGAACTGTTAAGGATGTTCATATCTAGGTGAACAAACTCTTCAATGAAATATTTGTATGAGAATTATTGCTGCTCTTTCATGACCAATGAAGTCCAAATATCAGAGGCTGCTGGTTTCCCTCATCATCCATATTCTGCATTGCAAAACTGTACCTATTTTCTTGATAATAAAGAAACATGTAGATTAAAATGGAAGTGTAATTAAACACCTGCTATGTTGGAAATTTCGGACATTGCTCATGGATGCTATCAGCCAGAAATTGACTGAAATTGAACAAAATGGATGGTTTGTTGTCTGTGGAAAAAATAGAAAGGAATCCTAGAATGGGTTCATCTACCCACTGATCAGAACAATAACCCAAAATATATGAAATTATGGTTATAGTATGTTTATCTTGATCAGTGAAGATTAAGGAAGGGTATGGAGGGTTCTTCTTGGGTAATTGGTAATTTTCAGGTAAGAAGATCTCAAAAATCTTGGCCCTAGTAGCAAAATCGACCTTCTGATAGAGTTGGGTGAGGGCTTCTAAGGATAATGGGACATTGTTTTCCATAGGGGGAGCCAACATCATTTGCTTTATAGATTGGATAGTAATGGTAAACATGATGTCACGAGATGGGGCCATAATGGCTCTTTAGCTGGGGACATAAAAACCTTGACATTTTTTGGTAAATTCAGGGGCATGGAAGGTTAAAGGAAAAATGTAATGAGGGAGATTGGACTCCCAGAGTCCAATTTCATTTGTTTTTTTGGCATGTTTGTCCTCCAGCCAACTGTAGAGCTTTAAAAACTCATAATCGCACTCTGTTTCACTGATCTGATAATCCCTATCTGCTAAAGGAATGTGATCTAAATCTATGAAGGGAGGGATTAATGGATTGACAGGTTTCTCCTGGGTTTTTCTCTTTGGAGGTATGATTAGATCAGTGAAAGATAACAGTAATTGACAGGATAGCTTACCGGGAATAGTATGAGGTAATGAGTTATCAAGGAAAGAAGACAAAGGGATGTCAATTTCAATCTTGGTCTGGTTCCGTGAATGCTCTGAAAATGGTCGCTTACCAGAAACTGGGACTTATCGAGAATGAGCACTGAAAGAGACAATTGAAGACTATTCAGGGCTTTTTAAGCAAAGATGGGAAGTTTTGTTGGAGGTGGCATGGGATTGTTAAAGACTGAATGGTTAGATGGGAAAGCCAATTAAATCGCCAATAGTAATTCTGTCGGGAGAGCATTTAATTCGGCAATGGCTCTGCAACGTGGTGGGAGATGAGTAGCAGAGGTATCGGGGTAGGGACATGATCGAACAGTTGAAGGGAAGGTGGTTTTGGAGGGGGTAGAGGGTGGTAAGCAGTATTGCAAGGGGGGTGCAAAATAAGGAGGGGGCGCCATGTATGGATGGGGCCTGGTGGGAAAAACTACTTTTTTGGACCCCCCCAACTGATGGTAAAGGTAGGATGGAGAGGGGGGGCCGAAAGAAAATGAGGGTCATTGATCGTGAAGATGGAAAATCTTGATGCTCTAACAACATTTTCCTTTAACCGTATACCACAAAATCATCTTGCCCATATGCACTTTTTTATCTTTTTCTTTTGAACTTAGGATATTATTTGCGATATGAAATATGTCAAACACTTTATCCACATTGTACCATTTTACCTTTTACAATGTCATTAAAACTTAGGATAAAATGGCACATAAGCATATTTATAAACCAACTATTTTTGCCTACCCTTTAACTAAACTAACATTTTTATTCTTCTAAGGGCTACACTTAGACTAGCAAACCCATATTACTTTATTTTATGTAAAATGAAAAACTATGTAAATCCTATCACTTATTTCTCCTATTGATTCAGATTAAATAGTTGAATCATTGTCATTTTCTACCTAACTACTGATTTCCCAATATTAAACTGTTTGGAAAATATTTATTCTCTAGTCTAATTTACAGAAATTTAAACATGTTTAACCATGATTATATTGCATGATTAAACAAATAACTAGTCATCGTGGCATTTTAAACAAGCTGCACACAACCTTTATTTAACAATGATGAAGAAAAATATTCGTCAATAGTGGAATTTAGGCTTGCAACACTTTTAGTATTATTCATTTTTGTGTTTATTTTTTTTGATGGGGTTCAATCTTTTATTATTTTTTTGAATGTTTTTGTTTTCCTTTTTTTTATTTATACCCTCTTTTCATTTTTTATACTATTTTTCTTTTATTTGGAAATCATTGGCAGATTGACAATGATTTACAATATGATATTTCTGAGATAAAATACTCAATCACCTTGAGATCCTATAAATTATAGGACCCTAACAGTGGCTCTGGCTAGGGATGGCACTCTCCATGTGAGGTGCCAAGAACATTTGATCAATAGCCTTGAGTGTTCCATTTCAGCAATATCCACACCTGATTTTTTTTGTTGTAGAAGTAATTATGGCAACATATCAATGGAAGCTTAGGGCCTTCTCTGCAGGCTTCAACTTCTTTCAATAAGTCACCCAATCGAAATAATAAAAGCGGTTTGATGCAAGAAAACTTCTATTGCTAAGAGAAATAATGCTTCAACATTCTGCCATTCACAGGTCCACCAGGCATTTCTATTCCATCTAGATGTTTGAGAAAAAATGCATTGTGTCCTCTCAAAGAATCAATGATATAAGGTCATGTCCATAGATTGCCAAATTTTCCATGCTTTCCTTTGTCCTCTCTTCTAGAATCCCACTTTAAAACTCTATCAACCAACGTGAAATCATCTCCTTTAGTCATTCTATCGAAAATATTTTTGATATTCTCCTCAATGACCTGAGCTTTATTATGGACTTCTTCCTTGGATTGATGCAATTGAATTGTCTGATCAATCCTCCTCTGGATGTCATTTGGCTCAACCTAAAATTCTTGAATTATCTTCATAACTATAACTCCTAAAGAGAAAGGAAAAAAAACATCCATTCCATAAACCAATTGGTATGGTGACATGCCAATTGATTTCTTTATTGTGAGTCTATCAACCCAAAGTGCATTTATCAATTTTTTGTGCCATGAATTTTTGATCTTTTCTAACATATTCTTAATAACGTTTACCGTACTCTTATCTGAGGATTTAGCTAATCCATTACCCTGTGGGTAATAAGAAGTTTAATGTCCCAACATAATATGGTATTTATTGCAGAAGTCTATTATTTTCTTGGATTTAAAAGCTACAACATTATCTGTAATGAGCTTGTTGGGACAACTAAATCTAGATAGGATATTGGTTTCCATAAATTTGATAATAACAACATCAGTAGCCAATCTAGAAGGTGTGGCCTCAATCCATTTGGTGAAGTAATGAGTAGCCGTGAGGATCCATTTGTGTTGGGAAGAGGATGGTGGATGGGTTTGTCCAATGAAATCCAATCCCAGTTGTTGGAAAGGACTTTCAATAGATATGGGTTTTAAAGGCAGAGGAAATAGTTTTCTTTTCCCCTCAAATATTTGGCATTTGTGGCAAGAGGTTACCTTCTTATGAACATTAGGGAAAAGGGTAGGCCAGTAGAAACCAACTCTAAGGATCTTGTTAGCAATTGTTTTCTAGTATAGATGTATACCACAATCACCTTCATGGAATTCCTGCATTGATCTTTCTGCATCATCTTTCAAAATACACTTTAGTAAAATACCACCAGCATGTTTCCAATATAAAACATTATATATGATGCAAAATTTCATCGCTTTCAATTTTGGAAATCTATCCTTTGTCTTAGTTAAACCAGGACGAGCATTTAAATTGAATAAACCAAAAATGAGGTCTGTATACTGGGGTGAGGTCATAAAAGCCTCATCTAATTGTGGAGTCACCTGTTCCTCTTGACCATCTAATGCAGCTATGAAGTTGACATCCAATGCATTAAAGTTAGATTCAACCATCAATTTGGCTAACCCTCCTCCTCTGATAAGCTTGGTGGGCTTCATTTCCATGTCATACTCAAGAATGATGGCAATCTATTTGCCTCTTTTACCATCTGGCTCATTTTGTGTTAAAATATCCTTAACCACAACATTTGGTACATAAGCAATTATGTGAGAATGGAGGATATACACTCTGAAACCTTTGATTGCTTTTATTAATGCAAAGGCCTGCTTTTCCATTATATTATATTTTAGTGCAGCATCCCTTAAATCATTGCTAAAGAAAGCAATGGGCTATCCAAATACATCATTATTTTTTCTGTAAAAGCATAATTGCAACAGTGCATTCATAAGCAAATGAAAAGATTATAAAATCCTTAGTGAAATCTGGACTGATTGGGACTGGTGCTTTTCTCATTGCTTGTTTAACTTGATCAAATGATTTCCTAGCCTCAATCTTCCATCTCATTTCTGAATCTCTTTTCAGCATATTTGTTATGTTTCAAAGGAGTTCTACAAGGTTAGGGATGAATCTCCTTAGGAAGTTTATTTTTCCAGTAAATGATTGAAGTTCCTTAATGTTTCTAGGATGGTTGATTTTCAAATTAGCTTCAATCCTTTTAGGATCAATTCTAATACCTTCCTTAGAGATGATATGATTGATAAGTTTTCCCTCTTCAAGGCCAAACAGTGTTTTCTTAGGACTTAATTAAATCCCAAACCTTCAACATTTCTCAAATACTCTTCTTAGATGTAACAAATGTTCTTCATCAGTTTTGGAATAAACAATAATGTCATCTAGATAGATCATGATAAACCTGCCAATTTCATCAATCAAAGCAATGTCCATTTCTCTTTGAAATGTGGCTCCGACATTCATTAACCCAAAAGGCATCTTCGCATACATGAAGGTACCCCATGGAGTAGTAAAGTTTGTCTTATCTTGATCATCAAGGTGGACTAAAAACTGATTATATCCTGAGAAACCGTCTAATAAAGAAATCCTAGAAGATCCAACTACCTTCTGTAGAATATGATCCATTTTTGGTAAAGGGTAGTTGTCCTTTAGGGAAACTTTATTAAGGTTTCTAAAATCTATGCATAATATGATTTCACATGTTTTCTTCCTAGTTGGCACTATATTGGAAACCCATTTAGAATACCTAAGAGGGACTATGATTTTAGAGTCATACATTCTCTTAATTTATTTCTCAATTAGAGGCATTAGGACTGGATTTATTCTTTGAAGATTTTGTTTAAATGATTTCTGATCCTCTTTAATTGGAATTTTATTTTGTATAATCTCTGTATCATACACTTTTAGATATTCATAGCTCTAGGAAAAAAAATCAGTGAATTCTTTGAATAAAGAAATGTACATTTGTTTATCAGCAGTTGGGAGTGACTTGGATAGTTTTATAATTTTAGGATCTTTTTCACTACCTATGTTGTAGTCTTCCACTATTGCCCCTATGGGCTCAATCTTAGGATTTTTAGCGACATCATTGAAATCAAATAATTCTTCCAGTGTAACTAGACCTCTAGGTAAAACATTATCCTTTAGCTGAAGTGTTTCAAACTCTTCTTTTTTTAGATCTATATCATGTAATTCTAATTTATTTACAACTTTATTTATATGCATATTTACATCTGAGTTTTCTAACTTCCTTTCTACATCAGAATGTACAACTATTTGATTTTCTAGCTTAGACTGTAAGTCTATACTATCATCTTCAAATTCATCCTTAGATTCCAGAAAACTTTTGATTTGTTTATCGCTTCCAAACACCTGCCAATACTTCATGTTATCTGGTACAGCTGGTCAATGTTTCACTTTCACTGTATACTATTGATTAGGGTAAGGAATTTTAGAGGAATTGGATAAAAAATCCAGACTATTTGGAATGATATTTTGTTTTCTAGGAATTGCAAAAAGGTCATCTTCCAGGAAACTCTCTAGAAAATCGAGCACAACATTTTTGTATCCTCTAATTCGAGGGTGTTTAGCTAAATACTCTCATTTAATTTGTTTTATAATTAACTCAAATTCCCCTTGAATGGAGATTCTCTTAGCACCCAATTTTTTTAACAATTGCAATCCTAATATAGGGGCTTCATACTTGGCTATGTTATTGGTACATTGAAAATTGAGCTTGTATGAATGACCTTCAACATGATTGCTTCTTGTGTTTACCATCCACAGTCCTGCTCCAAAACCATATTTGCTACAAGAGCCATCAAAGCTCATGTTCCAAAGAGGTTCAAGAAGAGTGTTTTGTTCTATTATTTGTGTTTGGTTTGGATTTGTTTTAGAAATCCAAGTTTCTACTTTGACCACCTGAGTATTCATGTCTCCATCATTATACAGAATGAAAGAATCTAAATATGAGTGGACAGAGTAAAGAGGATAGTTGTGAGGCTTCTTTTGACTACTCACCATGAATTTCATCAAAGTTTTCCTATATAATATTCTTCGCTGACCAAAAACTAGTATGGTGGAAAAGGTCATATCCATATGTAGGGTACCTTGTAATTTTTCTCCCCATTAGTGTGAGAACAACATGCCATACTTAGGGGGAATATCTGCAACCACTATGTCCATTACTAGACATTTGGTTGGGATTTGAGATAAGGTAACACATAGGTCTTTGATGAGACCAAGGCATCTTACTTTGTTGGAATCAAACGAATATAAGTCTTTATAAGGTTTGGTAATGTCAACTCCTAGTTTCTCCATAACAACTTTAGGCATTAAATTGTGGGAAGCACCTGAATCTAACATAGCATTATGGAGAACCTTATCATGAATATTTAGGCTAACATAGAATGGAAGAACACCCCCTTCCTGTGATTTGCCATCAACTTCTGGCCCAAATAAGATTTCAGGCTGGTCATCATTCAAATTAACAGAATCTGTGTTTTCCCCTATGTTTATAGCTTTCATCACTTGAGGTCTGTATATATTTTTGTTCATTAACTCTGTTAGGGGATTAAGAATTTTCAGTTTTGTTAATTCCTTCTCAATGTTGAACAACGTTTAAATCTTAATCGGGTTGGGAAGATCAGGTTGATTTGTAATTTATACTGATATAGGCTCTTTTCGTTGACTTGTGGTTAGGATATCAGTTTGAGTAGTTTTCAAAACACTATCAACTATCTTTTTGACAAGAGTTTCTACTTTCTTTTTACCAGAATTATCAACAGTATTCTTAGGAGAATTATCTGTGGTTTTCCTAGGATCAGTTTCAGAGGATTTTTTAGCAGGATTCTTAGAGTTTTGGCTGTTGAGAGTGTCTAAATTCTTTTTTCTCCTAAGTTTGTATTGTCTATGAACTTCCATGATGGAATTTTCAAAACCTTGTTTATATTCATTTGATTCCTCAGAGTCAAGTTCAGTTTGAGTTAGGAGGAAAAGTTCTTGCTCCTCTTGAGTGAGAAAAATAGTTTCATCATCATTTATTCCCATCAGATTTATTTGACTGTCATCTAAATCTTCAATAATACTACCCTCATCATTGTTATAGTTTTCCTCAAAAGGAGGCTAGACCTGCTGGTTTGTACCCTTTTTCTCTTGTTGTTTGATTTGGGGAACATTTCTTCTCACGTTTTGATTCCTATTTTGAGGAGCAGATTGATTTTCTCCCATTTGAGCTTGATCATTTATGTTTACTCTTTGAATCATCTTTTCCAGTACCCTCACTAGGTTATCGATTTTGTGATCAGAGGTAGAAGTGGAACGCTCTTCTTTAATGGTAACCCTACATTTAGATTTTAGTTTTCCCTCCTTAGCTAAGATGTTAGCTCCAATGTTTATAGCATTAGCTTACATTTCTTCCAAAGTTGTTAGGTGTCTCACTCTGAATTGATATTCCATGTCTACATCAGAACCATTAGGAAAATCAATGAAAGCTAGCCTAGGGGATGGTTTGATTTCTATAGGAATTGCATTGTAAATACTGTTAAACCATTCGCAATATTCCTCCATAGTTTTATTTGGCTTTCTTTTCAGTCTTTTGTATTCATTCAGGAGTTGAAGTTTTTTTTTCTTGATTTCCCATCTAGCTAAGAAAGTTTGATGGAATTCATCAAGGTTGGCTATACTTCCTGCAAGTAAACTCCTAAGCCATTTTTTCTAGTCACCTCCTAGACTTTCAGCAAATAGTCTCATCATTACTTCAGCCTCATCTACTTCTTGAGGGTCAAAAAAATCATTCATTCTATTCACATGTTGCTGAGCAACATGAGAACCAGTGTTATCAAAGGTCAGAATTTTGGACTGATAATATGAAGTCATAAAATTAAGCTGGCCTGGTAACACCAAATGTGCATACCTACATGTCATAGATGGTCTAAGAGATTGACTGGAAGATGGACCTGTGGTAGGTGTAGTTGTGATAACTACAGGGATAGTAGGAACAACAGTCTGAGTTATTACAGGTGAAAAAGTACATGCTATAGAATGAGTAGGATTAGGGTATTGTATATTAACACACTGGGGTATATATGGTTGCATTAAATCTTGATCAATGACAGTCTGATTTACAAAGTTCTCATATTTTTTCCTAAATAAACTATGCTGGAAAGGCAAATCAAACTCTATGTCTTGAATAGTTTCAAACTTCTTAGAAAGAGAGTTAGACCTTGACAAAGGAATATTATCAAGAAGATACTTGAACCTAGACAAAGGACTATTACTACTCTGATTCTTTGTAAGACTTTTCTTTCTCACTAATTTCTTTGGATTATCTAAAAATTCAGTAGGGTTGGGATCTGGGTGAGCTCTACTGAAAATTATTTTAGGATCCAGATCAATTAAAACTTATCACACAGATAATAAAATCACAATTTAATAACACACTCAAACATATACAAGATTACAACCTCAGATCATGTATTTCATTGTGATATAAGAACTTTAATTTATTGAAATAGTTAATAAATACAAGGGAATAATTGTTTTTCAATTTAAAAAGTATTCTTCCCCTATGGTCACCACTATGTTGTCATTCTATATTTTTGAGGTTGAGGGAATAAACACATAGGAAAACAACAAAACCACTTTGGAAGTTGGGATCTAGCCCTACCAGCTTCAGAGAGGGATCTCTCTATAAAATTTAGCTTTGTTTTATGTGAATTTTAGGCTAGTTATGACTATACTGATTGTTTTGATTGAATTGTTTGGTTGATTTAATTGTTATAATTCCATTGGGCTATGGAATCTAAAGATTTAACTGGATTTGCATCAAACTTTAGAGGATTTTCATAGGGAAAGCTAGGTTTCACTAATTGGATCTTTTAGAAATTTAAATGGATTATGAGACAACAAAAATGTAAGATTCAGTAGAAATAAATGAGCAATTAAAAATTCCTTAATTTGACTTCAGTAGAAAACATGTAAATTACTAACAACCAGAATAGGGTGCTCTATGTAACATGTCCTATTCATCATAGTTTCTATTAAGTAATTGATATTTTCAGAAATTATAGAGGAAGGAAACAATGATTAAACACATAAACTCAAGAAAAACATTACCAATTCGTACACCACATGAATCTTGTGAAAAACTCCTTATATTTTTTACGCTTCCAGCAACTGGGAAATTACAATTTGCAGAGGAAAATTATATTCATAAATCAACCCTTAATACTTCAAACAATGCAGTATTTATACATAATTAAAAAATCTCTCTCTCAACCGACAATCTATTATTAGCCTTATTCTAAATAATAAACTTTATCTTTGGCAGAAAAATAGGCAACGTAGACAATTGCATGGAATGATGGCTCTGTTTTGGTGGATTCAGTGGATGAATCAGCCTCAAAAGTGTGTTACGCTGATGTTCTGGCTGTTGTGGTGGTTGTTGTTTTACTGCATCCGAATTACCCTTTAATCCATCAAATAACATAATTCTTCCCAACTTTTTTCATCTAGTATGGTTAATTTAATTACCCTCCGGTAAATATCATCAACCTCAGTATAATTCACAAAAGTTGGTTTTACTATAAAAAAATGTTTTACTTCATTCCAGATATAGAATTCATTTGCCATGGTTTCTAAAAATGCTCTTGCTGTCATACTGCCTTCTATAACACTGAATTTGACACTACTTATGGCTAATTCCTTCATATTTAGGACATAATCTTCTTAAGTGATCAATTTATCATTAATCACATATATGTTGGGTAGTCCTTTTTGGATTAATGTTTCAATTCTGCTGGAAAATGTGTTCACTCCGAGCTCTAATGTCTCACACCTTTCTTCCAATTGATCAATGAGGTTCTTGTTAGTCAAAACTTTCTTGACATCCAAAATAGTGGTAGTCTTGTCACTAATTCCTAATTCTTCAAGTTCATATTTAGTCTTTGAATTCAGGAATCTGATGATATTGGAGGCTTCTATGGCCATGTCTCCCAACTTTTCCTTTACCTAAACAATTGTTTCTATGGAATTTTCTATCAATTATTTCTATTCAAAAGTTATTTGGATACATGGTCAAATCTCATTCATAGAGACTAGGATACCCATCCAAATGGTTTCCTTGGCCTAATTTATTAGATGTAAAATAATTTTGATATCTTCACTGATTCTGGGTTGTATGGAACTGTTAAGGATGTTCATAGTTGGGTGAACAAAGTCTTCAATGAACTATTTTTATGAGAATTCTTATTGCTCTTTCATGACCAATGAAGTCCAAAATATCACAGGTTGGTGGTTTCCCTCACCATATAGCTTCTGCATTGCAAAATTGAACCTGTTTTCTTGATAATAAAGAAACATGTAGATTAAAATGGAAGTGTAATTAAACACCTACTTTGTTGGAAATTTCAGAAACTGCTCAAGGATGTTATCAGCCAGAAATTGACTGAAATTGAACAAAATGGATGACTTGTTGTCTGTGGAAAAAATAGAAAGGAATCCTAGAACGGGTTCATCTACCCACTGATCAGAACAATAACCTAAAATATATGAAATTATGGTTATAGTATGTTTATCTTGATCAGTGAAGATTGAGGAAGGGTATGGAGGGTTCTTCTTGGGTAATTGGTAATTTTTAGGTAAGAAGATCTCAAAAATCTTGGCCCTGGTAGCAAAATAGACCTTCTGGTAGAGTTAGGTGAGGGCTTCTAAGGAGAATGGGGCATTTTTTTCCACATTGGGAGCCAACATCATTTGGTTTATAGATTGGGTAGTAGTGGTAAACATGAAGTCACGAGATGGGGCCATAATGGCTCTTTAGCTAGGGACATAACAACCTTGACATTTTCTGGTAAATTTAGGGGCATGGAAGGTTAAAGGGAAAATGTAATGAGGGAGATTGGACTCCCAGAGTCCAATTTCATCTATTTTTTTTGCATGTTTGTCCTCGAGACAATTGTATAGCTCTAAAAACTCATAGTGGCACTCTGTTTCACTCGTCCGATAATCCCTATCTGCTAAAGGAATGTGATCTAAATCTATGGAGGGAGGGATTAATGGATTGACAGGTTTCTCTTGGGTTTTTCTCTTTGGAGGTATGATTAGATAAGTGAAATATAACAGTAATTGATAGGATAGCTTACTGGGAATAGTATGAGGTAATGAGTTGTCAGGGGAAAAAGACGTAGAGATGTCAATTTCAATATTGGTCTGGTTCCGTGAATGCTCTGAAAATGGTCACTTACCGGAAACTGGGAATTATGGAGAATGAGCACTGAAAGAGACAATTAAAGACTGTTCAGGGCATTTTGAGAAAATATGGGAAGTTTCATTGGAGGTGGCATGGGACCGTTAAAGACTAAATGGTTACATGGGAAAGCCAATTAAATGGCCAATAGTAATTCTACCGGGAGAGCATTTAATTCGGCAACGACTCTGTAATGTGGCAGGAGATGAGTGGCGGAGGTATCGGGTTAGGTACATGATCACACAGTTGAAGGGAAGGTGGTTTCAGAGGGGGTAAAGGGTGGTAAGCAATATCACAAGGGGGGTTGTGAAATAAGGAGGGGGTGCATCGTATGGATGGGGCCTAGTGGGAAAAGCTACCTTTTCAGACCCCCCAGCAGTATAGGTAGGATGGAGAGGGGGGGGGGGGGGGGGGGGGGGCGAAATAAAATGAGGGTCATGGATCATGACGGTGGAAAATCCTAATGCTTTGACAACAACGTACTTTAACCATATACGACAAAACCATCTTGTCCATATGCGCTTTTTGATCTTTTTCTTTTGAACTTAGGATAGTATTTGTGATATGAAATATGTCAAATACTTTATCCACATCATACCTTTTTACCTTTTACAATGTCATTAAAACTTAGGATAAAATGGCACATAAGCATATTTATAAACCAACTATTTCTGCCTACCCTTTAACTAAACTAACATTTTTATTCTTCTAAGGGGTGCACTTAGACTAGCAAACCCATATTAAATGAAAAACTATCTAAATCCTATCACTTATTTCTCCTATTGATTCAGATTAAACAGTTGAATCAATGTCATTTTCTACCTAACTACTGATTTACCAAGATTAAACTATTTGGAAAATCTTTATTCTCTAGTCTAATTTACAGAAATTTAAACATGTTTAACCATGATTATACTGTATGATTAAACAAATAACTAGTCATTATGGCATTTTAAAAAAGCTGCACACAACCTTTATTTATCAATGATGAAGAAAACTATCTATCAGTAGTGGCATTTAGGCTTGCAACACTTTCATTATTATTTATTTTCGTTTTTATTTCTTTTGATGGGGTTCAATCTTTTATTCTTTTTTTCAATGTTTTTGTTTTCATTTTTTTTATTTATACCCTCTTTTAATTTTTTATTCTCTTTTTTTTTTTTTTTTTGGAAATCATTTGCAGAATGACAGTGATTTACAATATGATATTTCTGAGATAAATTACTCAATCACCTTGAGATCCTATAAATTATAGGACCCTAACAGTGCACATGATGGCTATGTAGTGTTGTGTGCATATGGTGCTGTTGGGCATGGAATCCCTCCATAGCATGGTTTGGGGCTCAAAGCCCAAGTTTTGAGTAATATTGTTGTAAAGACTCCACGAATTGCGGGCGTGGAGCGCGAATTGTATTTTAGAGTCATAGGGTTGTCTGGCCTAAGTTTTGAATGTAGTGTCGGCCTACCCATGGTCCACGGACCATGGGATTGTATAAATAGAGCGAGGCTCTAAGTTGTAAAAAAGCTGAATGAAGGGATGGAATATGATAGATAGAATAAGATAGCAAGCATAGAGCAAAAGTCTAAGTATCTTGGGTCGTTGTAATAGGAAGAGGCTCTGTAGCTTAGTGCACATGGCAGAGTTGGATCTGTAACCGAGGAGGAAGAATAATAAAGAGAAGTTTTATCTGAATTTCGTTTATCTATTCTTATGTTATTACATGTTTGATATCAATTGCAATTATACTGTTTATTTACTATGCACCTTTGTATGAATGGTGAATATTTTTAAGTATAACTGAAAGCATACAGATAAGCTAAGTTAATCAACTAATATTGAGTTACTAATAAGGCCTTGGGTAATAACACTATTCGGCCCTCGAGTAGGACTGCGCAGAGACAAAATCATAGGCTTTGAGGTACTAATAGGTGTGTGTAGCGACGTGCGGCAGGGTCAAATGATAGACCACTTGGAATCCATCAGACATCCCTAGGGTGCAGAAACCTGGTTGTAGCACCCTCCCATACTACTTCGAGTGAGACCTCAGTTCGCGCTCCACGGACTATTGCCAAAAGGGCCAGTGGTACCAGGATTTGTTTGGCTAACTCATCTTCAAACCTGGGTCAGGTCCCGAGAAGCCAACAAATGGTTCCATTATCGGGACGGGGATCTACATAAGGAATTTTTGATGGCGTGTCACTATAATCCAACGAAGAAAGACATTGAAGGGTGGTTAGATAGAAAGATTCATGAGTTCGCGATGCAAGAAAACATGAATCCGTGAGTATCAAAGGAATAGTGGTTGGGGCGCTACTTATATATGGAAATCCACGAAATTTTCTTCGCATCCTTTCCCTCTGAGTTGTATAAGGGGATCACGAAGCTAGCAGATAGTCACGGAAGGTGTAGGCTCAACAAACCAATTATGTGGACTCCCGAATTAGTGCACAAACTAGAAGCATCGAAAGATAAGATCGCGCATGCTATGGACCATTGGCTCGATCGAATTATAGGGGGGTTTATCACCGAGTTCGCGGTAGATACGATAGTTAGCTACAGCGAGGCAGAACGACGCTTCCTCAAAGGACTGCAAGGTAAGTGCATTAAATCTTTGAACACTTGGATTAAGATGCTATTGTGTGAAAAGAGGGTTATGCAAATAAATTGATGTTTAGGGCTACGCAAAGTGGTAGGATCTATAGAAATGAAGGTAGCGCATAGATAGAAAATAGCCCCTTGATTTCGCCTCGATGGGAAAGTGAGGAAGAGCTCACGAAAGTTTCTCCAAGGAGCGCGGTCAATCTGATAAGGCAACGAATTCTGTGCCTACCACCTCCACCTACACTGCCACCAGTCTCAGCATCTTCACCTCCATCTTTTCCCACACCACCTTCGCCACCACCACAGTTCAATATGGTGAGCGCGATAAAATTGTCGGTATTCAGGGGAGTAGGGAACGAAGATCCGGACCAATTTTAGTTCGTGGTAAGGGTTGTATGGGAAGCACAAGGAGTCGTGGATGAAAATATAAAGAAGGAAACGTTGGTGATTGCGTTACAAGATCATGCACTGACATGGTACATTAAGCATTTTAATGACCATTTGAATGCAAGTTTGCAGATATCCAAGCTGCGCTGAACATGGAATTTAGCAAGCCAAAGTTGGAGACTCAATCGATTATCAGGTTTAAGGAGATCACGATGGTTCCAGGCGAGACCCCATGGGATCTGGATCAAAGATTGAAGAGTATGATTTGTGAAGCGAATATGACCTTAACAAATGGGTAGCACCACGCATGGTTTGTAGCGTCACTAACACCGCATCTAAGGACAGTGCTATCACAGCAGAAGTTATCCACCCAAGCCAAAGCTTTTGAGATTGCAATTAGACTGTACAAGACCCCAATACAAGATCCTGGCCTGGGAGTCCAAAACATCCATGCGCAACTATAAAATTTGTGTATAGAAATGCAGAGTTTGAAACAGGATACGACAACTTGGCCAGAGGCATGCGAGGAGGTATGATGCATAAAGTGCAAAGGCTAGGGAAATGAAAAGGACAATTGTCGAGTCTTTGCAAATTACTTGGCAGGAGGAGGGCTGATGCCATTAAGACCAGAGGCACAAGTAGGACTAAGCATGCCGCCTGCATTATGGTACGTGATTTTTCAGATAGGAGTAAAACACACTACGGATAATTGTCATCTATTAAAGAAGTATATGCAGATGTCCCAACAATTGTTTTGTAATTTCTGTAGGTCGGTAGGCCAAGATGAGTGCACCTGCAGAAGTTATGAACTAATGATGGATCAGACTCTTGCCTACAAAGTGCAAGCTGAAACATGAACCCTTGACCCAAATGCGGGAATGGCTGACACTGGATTTCAGCGGCACGGACGAGGTCGAGGAGAAAGTGGACTAGGAAGGGGTTGCGGACAACTAATTTGTTACAATTGCAGAGGGTTAGGGCACTATGCCCACGATTGTATGAATCGAACAAGAAAATCATGCTTATATTATAGTCAGTTTGATTATGAGACAAAGGACTACCCTACACTGATAGTGAGGCTACGCAATAAAGGGATACTCCAGCCTCCCCGGACTCAAAATTTGCAAATTATGAGGTCTGAGCTGTGTGAAGAGGACTTGAATGTAGACATAGTGCTCAGAAGAGATATCATGATAAGAGATGACAAAGGTAAGTAGCCTGAAGAAAGAGCGTGGTTTCACAAACCTCCTACAAAGGAACCTGAATTTGATTTGGAGCATGTGAAGGAGACATTCATGGTAGCTAAGAAGAGCTTCACAGATGCCTCCACTTCTGGTAGTAAGGATCAACTAGAGTAGGAGATGGATCCTTCAATGATCATTACCTTTTTGGAGACATGTATGAAATTGCTACTCAATAGCAAGGCTATGAAAGGGTTACAAGAACTTATCACTAGGTGCGCTGGGTCAGGAGAATCACGCATAGTCTGGAAGCTCGGAAAGCAAACATCACGAACAGGAAGGGAAATGAGATTGACTGCACAAATCAGGGAGTATTAAATGGATCAAGTAATTTTGGATCTAGGATCAAACATAAATATGCTGCCAAAATAGACATGGGAGCACATGGGTAGGCCTGCGTTGCAATGGTCCCCTATTCAACTATGGATGGCGAACTAGCAGAAGATCCTACCGATGGGAAGATTACAGGGGATAACATTAGACATCAAAGGTGTGAGTGCGCTTGCAGATTTTGAGGTGATAGAGATTGTCGATGACAAAAATCCTTATCCCGCGCTACTATAAATAGATTGGGTCACTGATATGAACAGAGTAATAATTCTAGAGAAGCACAAAATGATTTTTGAGAAAAAGTCACTATGCGTAGTGGTGCCTTTAGACCCTGTGGAAGGAGCACGCTACACAGAGCCAGTGCACACCGATGAGAGTGATGACAAGCTAGATTGTATCTACAAGATAATTGCTCGGGAATAGGATTAGGTGAATCCTACAGCAGATGGCCGGATTTTGTGGGAGCGCAAAAGCTCCTGCACATCAAATTTGGATGAGGAAACAGAACGATGGCAGAATAGGTTATAGGACGTAACCACACTCAATTGAAACATGATGGTAAGATCACTACGCTGCATGACAATAGAGGTAAGGGATCTACCTATGTATGATGAGTTGATAGCGGTGGATGAATTCCTGAACAAATTTGAAAGCGCAGTGCCAGAACAGCTGTGGTTCAATGCTCTGAAATGGGCGCTTCGGGTTATGCCCGTAAGGTGGTGGGGTACGCATCAGAGAAGCTTTGAGGACTCGCATGGATGCAGAACGATGATGCGCCTATGATTTGGAAAACCGTAGATGCAACTAGCAGACAAGTATGACGGACAGGATGATCCATGTACACACCTCACGAAATGGACCGAGGTCTACGGGGAAGAGCCATAGCCTGAATGGGTACATTTGTTCTATCATATCCTGGATGTCATACCCATGAATTGGTATACTAAGACAGAGCTCCGCCATGGTACGAGTGAATTGGATATCTTGTGCGAGGGATTTCTCTTAAATTTCACGTTTGAATATCGTTGGTGGGATACTGTTGATGATGCGCTACAAGTAGTTAAAGTAACTATCTTCAAAATAGCCCAGGAACCAATGGAAGTACTTTAGCCAGAATGGGCGACATAGCTGAGCTGCGCACTAGAGTGTTACAATGTAAATGTTGAGGAGGATGATGAGGACCCATGAAATATTAACATTCCAGAAACAAAAGGCTGTCGCGAGGTTCGAGGACCATCGATTGAGGATCCTAACATCACCGTACCACTAAAAACAAAGTAGGTAAACATTGGAACGGAGGCGGAGCCAAAGTACGCAACGCTTGGGGACTATTGGGATGATGCCATGGTGGATAAGGTCACTAAGTTACTCTGCAAATACCAAGACTTGTTCCCGACCAAAATTATGGACTTAAAAGGGATCGTTGGCGACTTAGGGATGATGAAGATCACCCTAAAACCCAACGTGAAGTCAGTTAAGCAGTGGCCTTACCGCTTGAATCTGAAATATAAGGAAAAGGTCCGTGAAGAATTAGACAAAATGCTCGCAGCTGGAATTATTGAGCCAGTGGAAGAATCTGACTGGGTGAGTCCTATGGTAGTGCAAGAGAAAAAGCAGAAGGGCGAAATAAGAATATGCATGGACCTCAGGAAGCTGAACGATGCCTATGTACATGATCCATTCCCAACACCATTCACAGATGAAGTACTAGAAAATGTTGGCAGCCAGGAAGCATACTCGTTCACGAATGGGTTCTTAGGGTACCATCAGATCAAGATCACACCAGAAGACAAGAGCAAAACGACCTTTGCAATGGAATGGGGCTACTTTCAATACACCATTATGCTGTTTGGATTAGAGAATGCGCCAACCATATTTTCGCGCATTGTTGTTGTTGCGTTCCAAGAATACATCCACAAGTTCCTGGAGGTCTATCTGGGTGATTGGACTGTCTTTGGATTAGTTAAGCACCATGTAGCAAGATTACGCTTGATGTTGGATACTTGCTGATGACACTAGATTGCGTTGAACCTTAAGACATGCAAATTCCTCTTTCCCTTTGGAAACCTGCTGGGATATGTGGTCTGTAAACAAGGACTAATGTTGGACCCTGTGAAGATTTCCATTATTCTAAATTTGGAAGCACCGTGAAGTATTAAACGATTGTGTGCTACCTTGGGGCACACTGGATACTATAGAAATTTTATCAAAAGCTATGCCCAAATCACTGCGCCGATGGAAAAATTATTGAAAAAGGATGTTACATTTTGTTGGAATTATGATTGCATGAAAATTTTGGACGTCCTAAACGGGAAATTGGCCTCTGCTTCAATCCTGGTCTTCCCAAAATGGGATGTGAAGTTTCATGTCCATGTTGATGCGTCATGTATCTCATTGGGAGTAGTGCTCACATAGGAGGGCGAGGAAGGCTTGGATCACCCTATCGTGTTTGGAAGTTGGAGGTTGTCCAAAGTAGAGAAGAACTATTCCACTACCAAGCACAAGGGGTTGGCGATGGTGTACGTGCTCCAAAAATATTGACACTATTTACTCGGAGGGCATTTCAAGATGTAGACCAACCATTCCACGCTGAAATACCTGGTCAATAAGCCTGTGTCGGGGGGGCACATATGCAGGTGCCTCTTATTGTTCCAGGAATATGATTTTGAGGTCAGCGTAAAGCTATGACGCCTGAACGCAGGACCAGATCACTTGTCGTGAATTGAGACGGGCGAGGAACCCACTAATTTGGAGGAGGGACTACCTGATGCATAGCTCTTTGCAATGCGCGTCATGGATGGGAACTTCAAAGATATAATCCATTTTATGCCAATATGGACTGCATCAAAGGAATACTTCGTCCAACAGAAGAAGGAATTGGTGGTACACGTGGCGGATTTTTCTATCATTGCGGGGCACCTATACAAAATGGGAAATGATGAGATATTGCGAAGATATGTACCTGAATTCGAACGAAGTCAGATCCTCGTAGAAGCACATGGGGGTACTGTAGGAAGACACTATGCAGGACTCGTGACCACATAGAAGATTCTTTGCACAGGGTCTTAGTGGCCAACCCTGCACCAGGATTCGAAATCGCACTGTAAGGCCTGCGATATATGTCAAAGGACTGGAAAACCATCGCGGAGGGATGAGATGTTGTTAAATCCACAAATGACACTACAACCATTTGAAAAATGGGCAATTAACTTTGTGGGACAGATCAAACCTCAAGGAAAGATGGGTGCATGATACATCATCACCGTGATGGAGTACCTAACACAATGGGCGGAAGTGCAGCCGGTCAAAGACTGCACGACCACTACGGCTGTGAAGTTTTTGTTCAAAAACGTGTTGACCTAATTTGGATATCCGAAAATATTAATGAGTGATCATGGAACACATTTCCTGAATGAAACCATTAACACACTCACAGAAGAGTTCCAAGTGTATCGTCAGAAAAGTACACCATACCACCCACAAGCTAATGGGACAGTAAAGGCATTCAACCAAATATTGGAGATTGTGCTGACCAAAGTGTGTAATGTGCAGCGAAACTATTGCGACATGTGTGTACCTGCCATGCTATGGGCTTACAAGACAATGTGCAAGAAATTGACGAGACAGACACCTTTTCAGTTAGTTTATGGCCTAGAAGGTGTCATGCCGACGGAATATATCGTACCTAGTGTGCAAATAGCAACGCTTATAGGCATGACGAACCGCGAAGCTCTGGAGGATAGGCTCGTGCAATTAGAAGAACTCGAGGAAGAATGATTTTTGGCTAGATTTCATCGACAGGTACAAAAGCAGCGTGAAAAAGCCTGGCACGACCGCCATATCAAGTTGCACACCTTCAAGGTAAACGACTTAGTGCTACTATATGATAGTAAGTTTGAAAATTTTCCAGGAAAATTCAGAATGCACTGCCTGGGACCTTACATGGTTAAGGAGGTCACAGACGGAGGCACAGTCTAGCTAGTCAAACTAAATGCAAAACCCTTCCCAGGCAAAGTAAATGACAGCCGCTTGAAGCCCTACATGGGTGGGCCAGCTATCTGACTAACCCGCTGAAGCACAGTGTTTGCGACCCAAGGAGCTGAAAAAGATCGTGGGACTATAAACATACACAGCAGATGCTGGTACAAATGTAAGGACATAATTCATACATAGAGGAATGAAAGCAGCAGGTTCCGCACGCAGCAGCTTAGTGCAATGCAGACACCAGCACCGTACGAGAACACTTGGAGGGACTCCATGCCAAGATCGCCGTGACGACAAAGTGACTCGAGCACAAGTTGTGATGTTTGTGTTCGGGGTCTGTTGGGCATGGAATCCACCCACAACATGTTTTGGGGCTCCAAGCCCAAGTTTTGAGTAATATTGTTGTAAATACTCCACGAATTGCGGGCGCATAGTGTGAACTGTGTGTTAGAGTCATAGGGCTATCCACCCTAAGTTTTGAATGTAGTGTTGGCCTACCCATGGTCTGTGGACCATGGGATTGTATAAATAGAGTGAGGCTCTGAGTTGTAAAAAAACTGAATGAAGGGATGGAATCTAATAGATAGAATAAGATATCAAGCATAAAGCAAGAGTCTAAGTATCTTGGGTCATAGTAGTAGGAAGAGGCTCTACAGCTGAGTGCACAGAGGCCTAGTAGAGTTCGCAGCTAAGTGTGCGGACCCCTGCAGCTGAGTCTGCAGGGTGGAGTCGAGTCTATAACCAAGGAGGAAGAATAATAAAGAGAAGTTTTATTTGAATTCCATGTATCTGTTCTTGTGTTATTACATGTTTGATATCAATTGCGATTATACTGTTTATTTACTGCGCGCCTTTGTATGAATGGTGAATATTGTTAAGTATAGCTGAAATCATACAAATAAGCTAAGTTAATCAACTAATATCAGGTTGTTAATAAGGCCTTGGGTAATAACATTGTTTGGCTCTCAGTAGGACTGCGCGAAGATAGCATCATAGGCTGCGAGGTACTAATAAGTGCACATAGCGACGCATGGACAGGGTCAAACCGCAGACCACTTGGAACCCATCAGACATCCCCAAGGTGCAAAACCTGGTTCTAGCACCCTCCCATACTACTTCAGGTGAGACCTCAGTCCATGCTCCACAGACTGTTGCCAAAAGGGACAGTAGTTCTAGGATTTGTTTGGCTAAATCACCTCCGAACCTGGGTCAGGCCCGAACAAGCCAATAGGTGCTCCGTGCATTTTGGATATTCAGTGTTATGTAGAGATGGTGCTATGTACATGTTGGATATGCAATGCTATGTACATGTGGTGTTGTGTGCATATTTTACATGTGGTGCTATGTACATATGGTGTTGTGTGCATGATTGTACAAGTGGTGTTGTGTGCATGTGGTGTTGTGTACATGTTGTACAAGTGGAATTCTGTGTAGGTGGTGCTATCTACATGTCGTGGATGTGGCACTGTTTACAGCTGGTGTCGTGTACATGTCTTTTATGTGGTACTATGTGTTGGCATTATGATACAAGTTTTTTCCTCCATGGAAACTGACTCATAGGTCAATTCAGTTTTGATGAAAGGCGACTCACAGTGTAATAGGTCTATTTAGATGCAACATCGTATTGGTACAGAAGAACAGGTAGATGGAACTAAGGTCTACTGATCAAAATAAAGAAGTTGAAGGAAAAGGATGGTGTAAAGTAGTTTAAGATGTGTACATTGGTCCACTTAGTCAAAATAGCATATACACACTTGTTCATAGAATAGAAAGAGTGTATACGTATAGATTCACTTTCATAAGAAGAAAAGCGCGTATATGTTGGAAAATCAAGGAAATTCAAGAGAAAAGAATAACAAGGGTTAATACCATGGTATTAGCCCATAATATTGAGTGGAGTAACAACTATTTGATCTTGTCCAATAATACCACGGGTCCTAAGTAGTTTTGGTCCGAGGTATTGAGAAAGGCCTAAAACTATATAAGGAGGAGAAGATCATAAGGTCAGGTTGTTCAAAAAGGGTTTTCTCTAGAATACTTCTATCGGAAGTATATTTTACGTTGCAGGGATTGTGTTTGTGATTTGATCCGAAATATTTTGTGTACCTTGAATTCAATGTTGGATCAGGATCATGAGACCTGAAATGACTTATCATTGAATGATCTGATATTAGTTGGGATGGATTTGATTATGTACACCTGTTTTATTCTTTAAATGTCATGATCTGGGTTTTGTATGAAGTCTTGAATAGAAGTGAAGTTATGAGTTAATATTTGCAGATCTATACACTGGTTCATCCTGGTAAAAGTGTGTATACACGTAGGTTCTACTCTTCCAAGTAGCATATATAAAAAGCCTATTCCTCATATCTAACTGATCTATCTGATCAGTTATGTTGTTTTACTGCTATTTGTCAATGAAGTCTTCTTAGATCTAAATGTAAAACTGAATGCATAAGGAGTTTGGTGTTTGATTGACTAATTGTCTAAGAAGGGTTATCTCCGCTACTGCCTATGTAAAGCTCTATAAATTGACAGTAGATGTTTAGTATATTGCTGCTTGGTATAGACTTGATTCATAAGTTTTATGTTTCAGTAGTTTTGAGGGTATACACAGGTTTGGTTAAAGGAAGTAGCGTATACACGCAAGTTGGGTTCAGTAAAGTAGCGTATACATTTTGACGCATGATTTTTGAGGTTACATCTAGTTTTGAATGATGGTGCAGGTTTATGGGTTCAGCACAGTGTTCTGGTGACAGTGATCTGATTTTTCAAATTAACTAATTGTTGGTTGATGCAATTTGAGTTTCAAAGTTTCTGATGGGTCCAATATGAAAATATGATGAAACGAGGCCTTCATTTTTATTTTTGTGTACTGGGAGCATCGAGTCTAAAAATTTATGAAACGTGATCCCTGGAGGAAGAGAGAATGTCATAGCCTTCTGTAGGCTGACGCCTACATACTAGTAAAGACATTGGATAGTACAAGAGCCAGGGCATTGTAGCTCCCTTCCAGTAGAAGCTAGAAAATAAGAGAAGGTTGTAGCCTTCTGCAGGTGCGTGCCTTCATACTGGTATGAGTATGCACTAGTACAAGATTGTAAGTAGATTTTCATAATATTAAAAGAAGACAGAGATGACAACAGCAAGTGGTTTTTCTCCCGCATTGGGTTTCGACCTCAAATCTTGGTGTTCATGTGTGTTGCTTATGTGTGATTGTTTATTATGTTTTTACTACACTATTTAACAAGTTATTGTTGCACTAATTAAGGTTCAACACATGATAAATTGACTAAATCATAAGTTCTCTAGGTATACAATGGTTTCTCTAACCACAGTAGCTGTACACACAAGTTCGCTTCATAGAAGTAGCGCATATAAATTTGTTTGGGAAATGAAAATTTATTGAACGGTAAATACGAATTCACCCCCCCTCTCAGTGTTATTTCCAACAATTGTTATCATAGTAGGTCCTTCAAAAGAAGCTTGATCACTTGAAGGAAGATCTTTCAAGATGAATAATCATGAAAGCATGTGATCTATCAGAGCACCAATATTCAATGGGATCAACTTGGTATATTGGAAAATAGGAACCAGAGCCTATCTTCAATCGCTTGGAGCCGATGTTTGGGAAATTGTGGAAGGAGGATACCAATTTCCAGTAGCAATACCTACAGACTCTGTAGGTAAGAAGTTATACGAAACCAATGCCAAAGCTGTCAATACTTTATCGGGAAGTATGCCAGAACCATAATTTGTCAAAGTCATGCAGCTCAAGACAACCAAAGAGATATGGGACAAAATCATTCAGAGCTACGAAGGAGACTCCCAGGTAAAACGTGCTAAGCTTCAAACTCTTAGAATTCAGTATGAAACTCTTAAGATGCATAATGATGAGAGTATTGCTAGTTACTTTTTACGTGTAGATGAGATTGTTAATTGTATGAAGAATCTGGGCGAAGAGATAAAGGGAGCTACTTTAGTTGAGAATGTTTTTATATCTTTGTCTTCTAAATTTGAGTCAAAGTTATCTGCCATAGAAGAAAAATAGGATCTTCAAACTATTACTATGACTCAACTCCATGGAATCCTAACTCCCTTTGAAATGAGGAAACGAGGTCCATTAGATATGAGAGAAACAACTTTTAAAGCTTTAGTAAAGGGAAAATAAAAGGAAGAGCACAATGAACCAGGATATAATTCAGAAGAAGAAGATGAGGTAAATTTTGTCAAGAGGCTTCAACGGGGTTCCAGAACATTTAGAGGTAAGCTACCATTAAAATTATTTGCTTGTGGTAGAGTCGTCCATTATGCTACCAATTGTCCTCATAAAGATAAATATCAAAAGGGAAAGGAATATGCAAAAGGAAATAGAAAATAGGTTGTCAATAGAAGGAGTTACTAAGGAAGAATTTCTTGAAGAACTCACAAAACTCAAAATCTATTAAGAAGAAAAGAATATGATCATAGATACATTGACACATCAACTCACTGAAAGAGAAAAACACAATGAAAATCTAGAATTTGAAATTGTGGGTCTAAGAAAAGAACTTGAGAAGACAAAACCTCTTAATCTTAGATTCACTAAAGGATCAGAAACTTTAAATGAAATCATCAAATTTCATCATTCTCCTCTTATAATGTAAGGTCTTGGATATACTGAAGAATCATCTCAATCAAAAAATCCATCAGCCTCCACCAAAAGCTATCTTGATGCAGCAAAGACCAGTGAATAGTATGTCAATCATCAGCAAAGGTCTAAAAGTACTCATTAGGTAAATCATACTCAATTTACTCCAAGGATGAATATCAGTAGAAGCTTCAACCAACAGGTAAACAATGCTAAAAGATTCTATGATCACAGAAACTTCTTTAATGGGAAATGTTTTTCATGCCATAACTTTGGGCATAAGGCTGCTCAATGTGTTGCTTACAAAACCATCATGACTAGAGAAGCACGAAATCAAAGGAGTGTAACTAGAATCAAGAAAAGTTCCTATAATAACTTTTCTCCTCTTGAAGATGAAATAGAATGTTCGATTTGTAACAACTTTGGTCATGAAGAATCTGAATGTAGGGGAAAATTTCAGCCAACACTTCAAAAATAGAAATCATCATTAAATTCCAAGATACGGAGAAAGAAGAATCTCAAGCAGAAAGATGTGGCATAGCTCTGTATCCAGAAGGACAAGAGAATCGGTGGTACATCGACAGCGGATGCTCGAAACACATGATAGGTGATAAAGAGAAACTTCATTCTTATAATGCTTTAAAAAAGGAAAAGGATGTCTCATTTGGAAATGACGCACAAAATGTCATTAAAGGCAAAGGTTTTGTCTTCTTGAAAGAAAAGGTTGAAGCTGCAAATTTCATGTATGTAGATGGTTTAAAACATAACCTGTTGAGTGTATGTCAAATGTGTGATCAAGGAAATGAAGTTGTTTTTCGATCAAAAAGATGTGTGGTTCGTGAGATTGATATAGGAAAGACCGTGATCAAAGGTAAAATAACTCCAAATAACTTATACATACTCAAAGGAGGAAAAAAAAATGTTATCTAAGAAAAACAGATAAAAACTGGCTATGTCACGGAATATTGGGACATTTAATATTTTCTCAGATAAGAAAAGCATGCAGGCTCAAGGTAGTTCGTGATCTTCCAGATATCAACATCGCAGAAAATACCATATGCAAACCATGTCAAGTCGGTAAGCAAACCAGAGTTCACTTCAGTGAAAAAGAAGGATCAACAAGTAAGCCTCTTAAACTCATCCATACTAATTTATGTGGACCAACAAGGAAAAAGTCACCTCGTGGTGAAGAATACTTTATTTTATTTATTCATGGTTTTTCCAGGATGTGTTAGATAGGTCTACTAAAGCATAAATATGAAGCATTTGAAAAGTTTAAAGCCTTTAAAGCTTTAGTTGAAAATGAATCAGATCGAAAAGTAAAATGTCCCATATCTGATCGAGGGGGAGAATTCATATGAGATAAATTCTTTGAATTTTTTGAACAACATGGAATAAAAGGGCAATTCTCCATTGCAATAACTCCTTAGCAAAATGGCATAGTGGAAAGAATGAAAAAAACAATTCAACAGATGGCTCAAGCTATGCTTGATGAATATGGAACTCCTACAACCTTTTGGGGTGAGGCTGCATTTGATGCCATTACTATTCTTAACAAAGTGAATGTTTAGGTTAATAGCAATCAAACTCCATATGAAATTGATATGGTAAGCCTCCTACTGTAAAACACTTTAGAGTTTTTGAAAGCAAATGTTTCATCAAAAGGACTGATGAAAAACTTGGTAAGTTTGAATGTAAAGCAGACGAAGGAATTCTTCTTGGTTATTCATCCAGAAGTAAAGGATACAAATGTTATAACAAAAGACTTCGGAAAATTGTTGAAAGCATTGATTTTGTAATTAATAAAGCACGTAGAAATCCTGAACAAATGAAATCAACATAGGAATATGACAATGAGGAGTATGGTAAATTCTTTCCCACATAAATCAAAATGATATAGAAAAAGAAACCAATGAAGCACCAGAAGAAGATACAACAGACAGGTAAAAGACTCCATCCAGGTATGTTCAGAAGAATTATCCAAAATATCAAATTGTAGGAGAAAAAGGGTCTGGAGTACAGACAAGAAGAACTCTTATAGGGACCTCAAATTATCTATCATTATTGTCCTCCACAGAACCTTAGAATGTAAATGAAGCCTGAAAAGATGAATGTTGGGTCAAGGCCATTGATGAAGAACTTGACCAAATTGAAAAGAATGATACTTGGGAATTAGTTCCTCGACCTCATGATAAAAAAGTTATAGGAACAAAATGCATAATTAAGGATAACTTGAATGAAAATGGAAAAGTTATTAGAAATAAGGAAAGACTTGTTTGTAAAGGGTATGTTCAACAAGAAGGTATATATTTTGAAGAAAATTTTGCACCTGTTACTAGATTTGAAGCCATAAGGATATTTCTTGCTCTTTCTAGTTTTCAAAAATTCAAAGTATATCAAATGGATGTAAAATTGTTTTTCTTAATGGAGATCTAGAAGAAGAATTTTATATTGAACAACGAGAAGGATTCATTATTGGAAATCATGCAAAACTCATATGCAAGCTCAAAAATGCTTTCTATGGTATGAAATAGGCTCCAAGGGCTTGGTATTACTGGCTTGACAAATATCTACAACAACAAGGTTTCACAAAAGGTTCTGCAGATAGCAATTTATACACAAAGATTGAAAAGGATAAACTATTAATTATTGTTTTTATGTTGATGATATCACCTTTGGTAGTAGTGAAGAATCCATGAGTCAGAATTTTGCTTCAGTAATGCAACAAGAATTTGAAATGTCCTTACTTGGTCAACTTACTTATTTTCTTGGTCTACAAGTACAGCAAACAAAAGATGCTATTTTCCTTTCAGAAACAAAATATCTCAAGCAGATCTTGAAGAAGTGTGGAATGGAAGATTCTAAACCAATATTTAATCCAATCGTAACAGGATGCAGTCTCAGTTCTAATGATGAATCACCAGCAGTAAACCAACCAACATACAAATCTATGATTAGAAGTCTGCGCTATCTAACAGGTACCAGACCTGATATCATGCATGTAGTAGGAATTGTTGGAAGGTTCCAAGCAAATCCAAAGGAATCACATCTTTAGGAAGTTAAACGAATTTTCAAATATCTTCAAGGAACTCAAGACTTTGGTCTATGGTATCCTAAAGATACATATCTCACTCTTCATGCATATATAGATGCAGATTGGGCAAGAAATGTTGATGATCGAAAGAGCACTTGGAGGTGCATTCTATATGGGTTCATAGCTAGTGTCTTGGTTCAACAAGAAATAAAGTTCAATTGCCTTATCTACCACTGAAGCAAAATATGTGGTTGTTACATGTTGTTGTGCACAACTACTTTACATGATGAAAACATTGCAAGACATTCAAATCACACGTACTCCACCCATCTCCATTGTATGTGATAATACAAGTTGCATCAGTATTTCGAAAAATCCTTTCATGCACTCCAAGACCAAGCACGTACCCATTAAGTACCATTTTCTACGAGAACAAGTGCTTGAAAGAAAGGTTAAGTTGGAGTATGTTCCCTCCAAAGAATAAGTTGCTGATATATTCGCCAAACCACTTCCTAGAGAAACTTTTGAATATCTCAGACAAAGGATGGGAGTATTTGCTGCATCATCCTACTGTTAAATCCTATTTTCAGAGGAAGTTTGTTATACATGGGTTTCATGGAGTATAGTCGCGTATACAGGCAGGTTTCTATGGCTGAAATACAGTATTATTTTTTCTAATAGAAAAAACAATGGGTCAGACTCTGATATGGGTGCTCTGTCTGATATTGATGATTACAGTTTAACAATATACTTTGTTCATTGACTTTTATCTGACTGACAAAGATGCCTTGACGAATGACTTGTTGACTATGCACAGGTTCAGGGGGACATTAGCCTTCACATGCATTCTGTACTATTGGCATTATGGTTGTTGAGTTCAGCTATGATTTTAGATATTTATATTATTTGTTGCATAAGTCATGTAAAGATCTAGGGGGTGATATAATCCTTTTGACATAGTCTATATTTGAATGAGTCCTATTGGACATATGATGTAATTTGTTTCCCCACTATGCCAGGGATGGATGATGTAACAATTGTTGTATTTCTATCATGTATAAACACTTGATATATCCCCACTTGGTTGGGTGATTGATGTATGTATGAGTCATTGGTCTTAGGGAGGTCATACTCACTTAGTTGAGTTCTAGAGTCATGTTATTCTTTTGAAACATATCTCTGCAGAGTTTGCATGTACTTAGTGGGAGCATGGACAAGATAATGTATATCAGAGAAGAATAGTAGGTTGGTCCGCCCTTTGCCCTTGATGTCAAAGGGGGAGAGTATTTTGGTGTTGGAGATACATGCTATCTCTAATAGTTTCTACATCTTGCAATAATCAACACCATCATGGTTTCCATCAAGTCCAAAGGGGGAGATTGTTGGCATTACGATACAAGTGTTTTCCACGATGGCAACTCACTCACAGGCCAGTTTATTTTTTATGAAAGGAAACTCACAGTGTAACATGTCTATTCAAATGTAACAAGGAATTGGTGCATAAGAGGACGTAGATGGAACTAAGGTTTACTGATCAGAATAAAGAAGTTGAAGGAAAATGATGGTGTTAAGTAGTTTAAGATGTGTACATTGGTCCACTAAGTTAAAACGATGTATACACATTGGTTCACATAACGAAAAGAGCGTATACATATACACGCACTTTCGCAAGAAGAAAAGCGCGTATATGTTGGAAAATCAAGGAAATTCAAGATCAAGGAATGCCAAGGGTCAATACCATGGTATTAGCCCACAATATTGAGTAGAGTAATGACTATTTGATCCCGTCCAAGAATACCATGGGTCCTAAGTGGTTTTGGTCTGAGGTATTGAGAAAGGCCTAAAACTATATAAGGAGGAGAAGATCATAAGGCCAGGGTGTGCAAGTAAAAGGGTTTTCTCAGGAATACTTCTATCTGAAGTATATTTTATGTTGCAGGGGCTGTGTTTGTGATTTGATCTGAAATATTATGTGCACCTTGAATTCAATGTTGGATCATGATCATGAGACCTGAAATGAATTATCATTGAATGATCTGATATTGGTTGGGCTTGATCTAATTATGTACACCTATTTTATTCTTTAAATATAATGATATGGGTATTTCTGAAGTCTGGAATGGCATCGAAGTTATGAGTTAATATTTGTAGATCTATACGCTGGTTCGTCTCGGTAAAAGCACATTTACACGCAGGTTCTACTCTTCCAAGTAGCGTATACAAAAAGCCTATTCCTTAGATCTAACTCATCTCTCTGATCAGTTCTGTTGTTTTAATGCTATCTGTCAATGAAGTCTTCTTAGATCTGAATGTAAAACTAAGTGCATAAGGATTTTGGTGTCTGATTGATTGATTGTCTAAGTAAGAAGGGTTATATCTGCTACTACCTGTGTAAAGCTCTGTAAATTGATAGTAGATGTTTAGTATATTGCTGGTTGGTACAGACTTCATTCAGATGTTTTACATTTCAATAGTTTTGATGGTATACATGCAGGTTGGGTTTAGTAAAGTAGCGTATACATTCTTATGCATGATTTTTTAGGTTACAGATAGTTCTGAATGATGATGTAGTTTGTTGGGTTCAGCACAGTGTTCTGGCGACATTGATCTGATTGTTGAGATTAATTGATTGTTGGTTGATGCAGTTTGAGTTTCAAAGTTTCTAATGGGTCTAGTATGAAAATTTTATGAAATGAGGTCTTCATTTGTATTGTTGTGTACCAGGAGCATCCAGTCTGAAAAATTATGAAACAGGGTTCTTGGAGGAAGAGAGAAGGCCTTAGCCTTCTGTAGGTTGTCGCCTACGTACTAGTAAACACATTGGCTAGTACAAGAGCTAGTGGGTTGCAGCTCCCTTCCAAGTAGAAGCTGGAAAATGAGAGGAGGTTGTATCCTTCTGCATGTGGGTGCCTGTGTAATGGTATGAGTCTGCACCAGTACAATATTGTAAATAGATTTTCTTAATATTAAAAGAAGATAGATATGACAGCAATAGGTGGTTTATCTCCTGCATTGGGTTTCCACCTTAAATCTTGGTGTTCATGTGTGTTTCTTATGTATGATGGTTTATTATGCTTTTATTGCACTACTTAACATGTTACTGATGCACTGATTAAGGTTCAACACATGATAAATTGACTAAATCATAAGTTCTCAAGGTATATGTTGGTTTCTCTAATCATAGTAGCGTGTACACGCAAGTTCACTTCACAGAAGTAGAGTATATAAATCTATCTAGGAAACGAAAAATTATTGAACTGTAAATACTAATTCAACCCCCCTCTCAGTACTATTTCTAGCACTATTCACATGTGGTATTGTATACACGTTGTATAAGTGGTGCAACGTACATGTGGCATTGTATACACGTTGTGTAGGTGGTGTAATGTACATGTGATTTTGTGCACATGTTGTGCAGGTGGTGGCAATGTATAGGTTGTACTGTGTACATGTGGTACATACAGTACTAGTGTACATGTGGTATTGTGTGAATATCGTACATGTTGTGTTGTGTACATGAAATACTATGTATGTGCATTGTGTAGTCGTGGTATCATGACGTGTATTCATTGTGTTATACTCTATGTGGGTATATGTATTATGTGGCGTTGTACATCACGTATATATGTATGCGTTGTGTTTCATATCGGGTGTATGTGTATGAATTTTGTGGTGTCGCACGTTGTGTGCGAATGCATGTCTTGTGATGTACATTGTGTACATATATGTACATACACTGGGTGTAGGTGTATGTGTTGTATAGCAAGTGTAGATGCATGTATTGTATGGTGTGGTATGTCATGTGTGGTTGTATGTGTGGGATGGACATTATGTGTATGTGCACATGGTTGAGGAGAAGGCACTAGGTGTTGTTAGGCATGGAAACCGATCTGGAGTGCGTACGGAAACCGATGTGAAATGTTTATAGACGATGATTTGGTCAAGATGTTAGTTTGACTTTTTCTGACAGGAAGCGAACATGACTGCAAATGTACCTTATTGATGAGATACCAATGAGGTATGATGTGAATTTATTTCAATTTATTTTAAATCTAATAGAAGATATGTGCTTGGTAAAGGAATGCATGACATGCCTAGTTGGGTGGTTGAAATTGACTGCAAGAATTAGTAGTGTCAGCAAAACAAATTGGAACAAGAAACATTACTTTGGTAAAGAACTCCAGGAGTAGGGTCATTGTGGGGCACTCGTACCAAATAGTGTTCATTGATTTCCATGAACATGCTATGACCAGTATGATGGTTTTGAGGTAGGGATATGCCTTGGTTTTTGTATCTTCCAATGCGAGGAAGCATTGCCAAAGGATGGAATACCCAAGATGGGGGTGCTAGCGAAGCATGGAAGGTGAGTGACTGCATGGAAGGGGTGACTAGATTTCCCAAGGGATTATGTAGGAGAGAAGGGAAGGCCAGGGATATATTTTTTTTGGTCATTAGCATTGCCAAATGGAATTAGACGCACATTGGGAGTGCACCCTAAGACAATGAGCTGATAAATTTTCACTAAGAGGAAAAGTGGTGCATGATTGTAGTGTTGGACATTGGATGTAGATTTGACTTTGCGGTGGATTCTGGACTTCATGGGAAGGAGGTCAATCCTAGTATTACCTTGAGGGTGGAGGTGTGAGCCTCTGGATTCTCTTGTTGTGGATGAAGGCATCGTATCCTTTTATTTATTGTTTGAGAAAATGTGAATATGTGTATATCATTGTAAATACTATATCGAGCTAGTTTATAAAACTCCATAGACGGTATGGTGATTTTATGGTTGAAGCAAATGTGTGTGTATATAGGTGGTTATTATTGTAAATATCGTAATTAGTTGTGTTATAAAGCCCCAATAAACAATATGTTTGTCATGTTTTAGCAGATGGTCATTGTAAATACTGCAATGAGTTGTGTTATAAAACTCCATGGGTGGTATGACTTGTTTTCAACAGTCTTATTAGTTATAGGTGTCATTGAACACCAAGGACAATGTTCCCCCAAGGAGGAGGGTCTTGTAACAGCCCTACTTAAAAATCCATGTAAATATAAAATATAAGGCCACGTTGATGAGACACGCATTCCAAGCTAAATGGCGAGGGAAACATCCTAATGGGTGTTGATTCAGTTTATTATGGTTAAGGAAATTGGAAAAGGCAATGGAAAAGGCTTTGGAAATGCATGAGGCATTTATTGGCATTTTATTTATGAAAATAATGGAAATTACGAGAAAAAGAAGGTGAAAGGTCACAAGTTTCATGTGAGGAGGAAAATGAAGGAAAAAATGGAAAATGAAGAAAATATAAGCCTCATTAATAAAAAGGCTTCTGAGGATCAGTGGGCAAGACTTGGTCAGTCTAGTTTCAGAGCTCTCTCATTATTCTCTCTCTCTCCCATACTCTTGGAGACTTCAAGTTTTCTTGGAGCACCCTTGGAGGGTGTGGCATACTTGCATTTTTGGAGAAAGAAGGAAAAGGAAGAGCATGAAAGTGCAAGAGGGCATCAAGATCAAAAACTACATCAGATTTTCTTGCAGGTATTGAGTTACATGTATGATCTCTCCACTAGTTTTGGCATGCATGGCACATGCATGTGGTTTTGTGGTTATGATCTATCATTGGCATGTAGGATGGTTGGGATTGATAGTGGATTGCCCAGCCTTTCCATTTCCGGGATATCCATGGTGATTGTGGGTTTACTTTTATTGTTTGTTTTTTCTTGGTTGTCATGTTTCCTTAGCTTGGGTTCAGTTACTAGTTCCTAGAGCCTTGGTTGGACAAATGATCTGGAGCCCTGTAAAAACTTGGGTTGAGTTACTAGTCCCATAGCCTTAGTTGGATAAACGATCTAGAGCCTTTGATGGGTTGAGTTACTAGTCCTGGAGCCTTGGTTGGACAAACGCTCTAAATTTCGATGAAAACTTTGGGTTGAGTTACGAGTCTTGGAGCCTCAGTTGGAAATAATGCTATGGAGCCCTAGAAGGTTGGGATAGAGACTGATCAGATGATGGTTTTGGTGATGTCTGACTATGAGGTGGAATCATTGTATGATGGGTTGAGGTGGATGGCCTATAGAATCCTTGGATGGTTTTTGATTGATGTGTTCTATGAGATCCCACATTCATGCTAGGAATATGGCATGTGGGTGAATGGATGAAGAGAGATTTGGCTCAGTCATTCTATATTTGGGTCGAACGCTGAAGTCCAATCTCGGGTTTGGATTTTTCATCATTAATGAAAGGTTATTTCTCCTGGTATTTCTATCAGTATTATGGTGGATTATATGTGGTGTATATGGTCATGGGTTCGTTGATATTTATGTCCCAATTATGTTGGTTATGTATGTGTTTTATGATAGTAGCCATGTGTGGCTCTCATCATGTTTTTACTTGTAATTGAATGATCAATGTATCCATGACCTAATGGATGGAATCACAGTTGATGTGTTGATGCATCAATGGTTATTATTGATTCTCAGCTAAGTATGAGACCCCTATGCTCAGAAATGTTAATTACACCTGTAGATTACACATTTGCAATATGTTTTGACAAAATGCGTGTCATGGCTAGTAGGGGTCTAGTCAAGGTCTTGAACAAGTATTTTCTTTAGTACTTTTAGTTCCATGTTATTTTACTGACCTGAAGAGATGGTTCAATTCTGGTCAGTGACCTGGCCTCTGGGCCTAAAGAAGTGGCTCAAATCCTGGATTCGTTGGCATAACATTGGTATTTTTGGTCTCTGGTCACTGGCAGGAAAGTTTGTGAGAGTGATTTTGAGTTGTTGGTCGCAGTCATGCCTATAGCATAGGAGTGACTGAGCCATAAATTGTCCAAAATTTGAGCGGGACCCCAAGGCAAGTTGTCTAAAGTATTGGATTGGTTCCTGAGGGTCTTGTAGCTGATGATTAATGTCTTTATGGCATGTTTTCATCAGTTCCACTTCCTTAACATGACTTAGGAGGGTGAATCATATCATAGTGGCCTATTGTCGCATGTTTACCTCGGTTGGCCGGTTGCTTGGGTAGATGTGGGATGAGGATGTTACATTAGATTCGCATGTATTCTTATGTATCATTGTCACAATTTATCTATAGTATGATTCAGAAGTTTGTATAGCAGCAGTAAGAGGTCTGTGTTGTATCAACTGAAGGAAGTTTGGCTAAGGGTATTACTATTTTTACAGTAAAAGTTTTCAGGATTTTATTATTATATCTATTCATTACAAGTGGGTCATTGTCCCTGGTATGATATCCCACACTAATTTACAGAAGTCTAATCATTGTAAGTGGGTTATTGTCCATGGTAGGGGAAATCAAAATAGTGGACCAAATACATTATCATTTCAGGGTGGATGGATGGTGTTAGGTTGGTGGTTGAAGTCACCTTCATGTTGATGTCTAACAACACTTCAGGGTGGTAAGGTTGTGCTAGGGAAAGCTTGAGCTTGTAAGGGTGTTGGAGAATCCTTTCATTATTGGATGATAAAATAGGGCATTGGAGCATCCTTCTAGTTAACGCTAGAAAATTCAATGCTTTTCTAGAGTACTATGGAGTTGGGGCTTTCCTTTTTAGTTGATGTTGAATAATTTTATGTACTCACAAAATTATTAGAAAAGAATTCCATGGTTTTTTTCCCAGAGGGGTTTCCACCTAATATTATTGTGTTTATTATCTATTGCTTATTTATGCTTTAAATTGATGCTGAAGATTATTTAATGCTCTGAAAATATTAATAAGTTACTAATTTCTAATAAATACTAATTCACCCTCTCTCATTATTTCCAATAGTAAGAAACAATATATTATTCATCATTCATTTTGAGACATTCAAATTATTTCCAGAATGTTTGAGGCATTTCCTTCTTTACCTTTTCATCACCTTCATAGATATTAGTAAGCTTGTCCCGCATGTATTTAGCTAATTCATAACTCATAACTTTGGTAAATTCAGAATCTAATAGGCCACTCGATATAGAGTTCAATGTGTTGGCATTTTCTACAAACACCATCTTCCCATCTTAGTATATTGGTAGAGGATATGGGATCTTATATTCGTTTGTAACTGATTGATAAACTTCAACACCAAGATACATCAAATAGTACTTCATTCTGACCTTCCAAAATGAAATTTTTTTCCATCAAAGTGGGGAGCTTTAAGTGCTTCTTTATTGTCCATTGTGATTCTTAATCCTTCTTCTATCTATTAGGTTAATTTTTAAGAAGTTGGCTCTGCTTCCAATTGTTAGAAATATTGAGGGGGTGTGAATCAATATTTCATCCAATTGTTATTTTTTTTCCAATTAAGGTCCTTTTATAAATGACAAGCACTAACCATGCCAAAACATAAGAATAAAAAAAAAATAACTTGATTTCCTTTTGTTCAAAATACAATAATGAGGACACCAATCCTCTTTTACCACTAGCCTATTCAATTTGACCAATTGGACTTCAAAGTTTCTCCAAAATACTATTCCAATACAAGCTCCAAAATTGATATAAAATACTTCTCCAAAAAATTCTTCAGGATAGGCAGTAAAGTCCCCTTCAAAACTTATTCAAGATAGGCATCAAGTTATGCTCCAAAACTTCTGTAAGACAAGCTTCAAAATATGCTCCGCAACTTCTTAAATATATGCATCAAAGTTTGTTCAAAAACTTCATCAAAAACTACTCCATAATCCGCTCTAAGATAGGCTAGAACATGGCTGAATATATCATTGTTATAGGCTAAAAATACGGGAAGAAAGTAGGGTTAAACAAAGGCCAAATTGAGGCTATATTAGTGTATGTGATAGAGGTCAAGGATAAGGCCAATATAATGTCTAAATTCTTGAGACAAAGGCCAAGATATTAGAGACAGATACAAGGCCAAAATTCTTGGGACAGAGGGCAAAATTCATGGGACAGAGGCCAAAATTCCTTAGATAGAGGCTGAAATTTCTAAGAAAAAGGCTGGAATTTATGAGATAGAGGTAAGGATAAAATTCTCGGAGACAAGGCCAAATTTGAAGGTTTCCACATAATTATTTTATATAACAAAATGTACTTCAAAAACCAATAGAGACCCTTCATATTATCTGTTAGACTCCTTGATCCTTGTAGCCTAGGTTAATGAGGTATGAACCTTTCTTCCTTTCTTTTCCATAAAACTAAATTACTTCTTGATGCTTCATTTAAATCCTTGGTTGAATGAGAGAGAGGAAGAACTATTTATAGGCCTTGTTGACCCTCAAATAGGGTCAAATTATTCCAAGTAGGGTCGACCTATCATATGGGAGAGTCAACTTGATAGGGGTAAAAACAATTTGATTTGTACCTTGAAAAATTCATATCTCCGAAATGAAGAGGAGTGAGATGTGAGCCACACCTCATTGGAAAGGTCTTGAGATGATATTTAGGGTGTATTTAGTCTTGTAATATTATCTTGATGAGCTAGATGACCTTTGAAATAAATAACAATTATTCTCTCAACACTCCTTCCCAACAACCCCCATCCAATTTTATCTCTCTCTCATTCCCTTTCCCTATCCTTCATTATCATTTTCCTCCTTATCTCTCTCCCCGCCCTTTCTTCTCTGTCTCCTAGAATTCTCTCTACCTTTCTCTTTCTTTCTCTCCCCTAAATTTCTTCTCCACACACACACACACACACACATGTCTTTTCCTCTATTTCTATATTCTTCCATTTCTCTCTCCCCATCCATATCTATCTCTACATCCATCCCTATATCATTCTATATTTCCCTCCCCTCAATCTTTCTCTTCCTCTCTCCTCCATAAATATCTTCCTCACTCCACCTCAACCTCTCTCTTTATTTCTCTCTTCTTCCTTTTCTCTCCCTTCCATCTCTATCTCTATCTCCCTCCATCTCTCCTTCTCTATCTCCATTTCCAAACCTTTCTCTCTCTCTCTCTCTCTTTCTCTCTCTCTCTCTGTTAAGCCCCTATAATACTAGTGATTCCCTCATTACTATTGTCATTGTATCCCTTATTGTTATTATTGTGCAGCTATTGTCCCCATATTGTTATTAGTATGCCCAATAGAAACCCACTATTGTTATTTTTGTGCCCTTATGTTATTACTGTTATTGTCTTCTTGATTATATTATGACCCCTTAGACTCCTATATATAGAAGGGAGGTTTAATTATTTGAATCATCAAAGAATTATTCATTTGTGTAATGTAAAGGAGGTCTCCCCCTCGAAGAGGCTGAATTCTAAGGCGTTAATCTATCTTTTCTATCTTTTTGTGAGTTGTTTCCTAACATTTGGTATTAGAGCTTTAGATTCTAGGGTTTCGCTACTCCAAACAGGTCATCGTGGAATTTTCTCTATAACTTTGTTTCTGCGAAGTTTCAAAAGCTACAAAAAAAACCCATTTGATCCGAAATCGTTCTAAACTTGAGGTCCTAATTTTAGAGCTTGTATTGCTATATTTGAAGATATATGATCTGAGTAAGTTAGGGTTTTTGCAGACTCATGAAATACATCCCAAACAGGTGACCTGGGGAAAATAGTCATAACATTTGTTTTGAGAATCAGATTGAAATTTCGTAAGAATTTTCAAAAAGAGGACGGCCTATAGTTTTCTTTGTATCAGGTTTACATACTAAGGTCAAAACCATGACACGTGGAACATCGTACAAGTTCACTCTATTGAACTAGTTTATAATCAGGTCATTGTGGGAGATTTGGCATAACTCTTCCTTGGAGAATCCAATCTTGATTAGACTTGCGGGGTTATAAAGAGGAATCAAAGGGATGCCACAGGCCAAGATTTCAGATATTCGAGATCCACAGTTATAGAGATACAACAGATTTAATATCGAGCTCTTACAAAGTGAAATAAAAGGTGTGAAGGTTTTATAAAATTTTGCATAAGATTGGTTTGAAAAATTAGTTTGAAGGAATTCAATGGGAATAGTGAAGAATTATTAGCATTAAATATGTAGGAATTTACAGGGTAAGTTCCTTAGAAAGAATACCAAAAGGACACCTCTCACAACCAGATCACAGATCAATACACCAGTATTTTTGACATCGTTAAAACCCTCAAAGAGGGAAACAGTCCACGACCTGTCCCAACGTGGGTACTACAGGCAATTTATTAATCAAGGAATGAAAATTTACATAAGCTTCTCTCATGCACGGATTACCCGAACAATGACCCTCCATGCGCTTTAAATAGAACTCATGGACCAATTGGGTGTCAAGCCACGGATCAAGTGTCGGTAATACCGAGGAGAGAATGAACCGTCGGATCACTACATATCGTGACCGTCGGATTGTAAGTTACAAAATGTACAACGGTAAAGAAACACACTTTACCTAACTCTATACCTAACTCTATACTAGACCAAGTTGAACTTAACTATTTCCTATGTGTCGGAATATCCTAACATCCCCCCTTAAGAACAACTTGGGATAGGATTGAAGGATTTACAAATATGACACAATAGGAGAAGGAAGGAGGCACTAGAGCCTATCCCCCCTTAGTGACAACTTCCTGAACTCCAAGCATACATCGAAGTTTATTGAACTTCGCCTCTGTGAGAGCCTTTGTGAAGATGTCTGCAACCTGATCATTTGTTGAACAATATTGTACTTCAAGAACATGGTCATGAATGAGCTTTCTGATGAAGTGCATGTGTAGTTCAATGTGTTTTCTGCGCTGATGCTGGACTGGATCTTTGCATAGCTGAATGGCACTTTGATTATCACACCAAAGTGTGGTTGGATGCTGCTGCTCAAAGCCAAACTCTGATAGGATCTGACGAAGCCACAAGGCTTCCTTACTAGCTTCCACGACACCACGATACTCTGCTTCTGCTGAAGAAAGAGAAATGGCAGCCTGTTTCTTACAAGCACATGTAATAGGTCCTGAACCAAGAGTGAAGACATAACCGACAGTAGACTTCCGATCATCAGGGTCACCAGCCCAATCAGAATCAGTGAAACCAACTAACAGAGGAGCTGCTTTGGCACTGTAATGAATCCCAAACTGTATTGTACCTCGAACATAATGAAGTATTCTTTTAGCTGCTTTCCAATGACTTTCACGGGGATTTTGCATAAAACGAGCAGCAAGGCCAACAGCAAAGGAAAGATCAGGATGAGTATGGGTTAAATACAAGAGTTTTCCTACAAGTTGACGGTATAAGGTAGCATCAACTTCAGGAGAAGTACAAGAGACTGAAAGTTTGACTCCAGACTGAAAGGGAGAAGGGGCTGGCTTACAGTCTTCCATGTGAAAATGATGAAGAATATCACAAGCATACTTGGACTGGGAAAGGAAAATACCCTCCTTGGATTGCAAGACTTGAAGACCGAGAAAATAGTGTAAGTGTCCTAAGTCTGTCATTTCAAATTTCTTTTTAAGGCTGGACTTCACATGGTTTATAAGGTTGGGATCACTACCAGTAAGAATAAGATCATCAACATAAAGAACAAGGATGATAAGAGAGTTTCCCACTTTCTTGGTGTAGACAGTATTGTCAGAATGACACCTAGAAAAGCCAGATTCTAAAAGAAAGCTATCCATTTTGGCATACCAAGCCCGATGAGCTTGCTTGAGGCCATAAAGGGATTTCTTAAGTCGACAAACAAGGCTGGATTCTGTTTGTATGAAGCCAATGGGTTGTTCCATATAGATTTCTTCCTGCAAGTCCCCATGCAAGAAGGCAGATTTAACATCCATCTGATGGACTTCCCATTTTAAAGAGGCAGCAAGGGAAAGAACAAGGCGGATAGAGTTCATTTTGGCAACAGGGGAGAAGGTTTTAGTGTAGTCAATTCCTTCAACCTGTGAAAAGCCCTTAGCAACGAGACGAGCTTTATGTTTATCAACTTTCCCATCTGGTCCATACTTGGTTCTGTAAACCCATTTAAATCTAACAAGTTTGCGTCCCTTTGGTAGAGGAACAAGATCCCATGTATCATTTGTCATCAATGAATGATATTCTTCATTCATAGCTGCTTCCCAATGTGGATGGCCTGAAGCTTCTGCAGAAGTGTCAGGATCATGATTTACTGGAGCTTGAGCTAGTAAAGAAGAGGCTCTTTCAAACTGAGAACGTGTACGTCGCTGATCTGTAGGATCACCGGCAAGATCACCTGCTGCATCCCGAGTAGCACAGACCCATCTTGGAAGTTGAGGATCCTGAGAAGGTGGGGGAGGATTATCATCCTCGCTTTCATCATCTGAAGAAGAAATGTTTTCAAAAGTAGAAGAGATAGGAAGAGGTGGCACATCCGCCGGACTAGGCTCGCAGGCCGATTTATTTTCATCAAATTTTACATCTCTTCTAATGATAACATTTTTGGACTTAAATGGAATAAGTCTATAACCTTTTAATATGCCCCAAAGAAAGAAAATGGAAACACCTAGTAAGCAACCTCAAAGCTCTAGCATGACTCATGAAGAAGAGGAAGAAATGCAACATGATATATCGAAATTACAAGACCAAGTACAACAAATTTCACTCTCACTAAAGGTAAATGAAGCCAAGATGATTGGCATGGAAGCTAATATGAATGGAATGCAAGTTAATATGGAAGCTAAGATGGATGGTGTGGAAGCTAAGATGGATGGCATGGAAGCTAAGATGAATGTGATGGATGCTAAGATGAATGGCATGGATGATAAGATGGAAGAATTGAAGATAAATTTGAATAAGTTGCTGTAAGAAATGGTCACTAATGGTGAAAGGGTAGTAAAGGAAACTCATGATGAGAAAAAAATAAATGTTAATCGTGATTTCATAGATGCTAATGTTGGATTGAAGGCCCACCATGTTCCAAAAATCGATATGAGGAAGTTTGATGGCAAGGATCCCGGAACATGGATACTACAGATGGAGCAATTTTTCGATCTCAATAATGTGCAAAACACACAAGAGGTACGTATTGCAACTTTATATTTGGAACCAAATCAGTTTTTATGGTATTGATGGCTTTGCTCTCGTAAACAAATTGTCACTTGGGAAGTTTTTATGGAATAAATGATAGCACATTATGAGGATACAAAAAGATACACCTTTTTTAGCCAATTGATAAATCTCAAACAAAAGGGTTCAATGATGGAGCACATTAAGGACTTCAAAAAATTGAACATAAGGGTAAAATATATTCCAGAGGAGCATAGGATTGATGTGTTCATAGGGACTTTAAAGGACAATATCCAACATGAGGTTTGCCTTTAGGAACTTGATTAATTGGATAAGGCATTTAGGTTAGCAAGAAAAATGGAAAGCAAAATTATGGCAACCAGAAAGCCTACCACTCACAACTATAAAGATGGAAGTGTTGTTGCCCTTAGCCTTCCACAACCTACAAGGTTGACACCACAACATTTGGAAGAAAAAATAGCAAAAGGGCTTTGTTATAGTTGTGATATCAAATACACTAAAGATCATAAGTGTGCTGAGAAGAAATTATTCTACACAGATTGTGAAGAAGAGGAAGAAAAGGAACAAGAAATGTCAAAAGAAGAGGGTATCCTCCAGGAAAAAATCCTAGATAAAGAAGAAATCAATCTGACCATATCTTGTAATGCATTGGCTGGAATTACCACTCCTCAAACTATCAAGATAGAACGACATATCAAGAAGAAAAAGGTAATAGTGTTGATTGATTCGGTAAGTACCCATAATTTTATTCATTGTAAGATATCGAAGGAATTGAATTTCTTCCTATATCCAGCACCAGAGTGTCAAGTGATGGTTGCATGTGGAGGAACCATAAATTGCTCTGGAAGGTGCCATAATATCAAGCTATCCATGGGAGAATATGTATTGAATAGTCCAATCCTTTCCATTCCAATGGGTGGTGTTGATGTTGTATTAGGAGTCCAATGGCTAGAATCCTTGGGTACAATAGCTTTTAATTTTCAAGAACGTTTGATGAAATTTTGTGCGAAAGGAAAGGAATTTGAATTAAGGGGTATTGCAGGGAAACCGAGAAAGATAATCAGCTCTAACAATATGACAAAGCTTCTAAAGAAGGAACAATAAGGTGTAATTGCACAATTATGTTCGCTAGAGGTTCCCACATTGAAATCATCTATTTCCCCAGATCTCCAAGAAGTCTTGGACAATTGTTCCAAAGTATTTGAGACTCCCAAAGGTTTCTCACCTATTCGTGATCATGATCATGCTATTCATTTGATTCCAAGAAGTGTTCCTCCAAACATCAGGCCATATAGATATCCCTATGCCCAAAAGAGTGAAATTGAACGTATGATTGTAGAAATGCTAGAGGTTGGTATAACTCAACCTAGTCAAAGTTCTTTCTCTGCTCCAGTAGTATTGGTTCACACGAAGGATGGATCATTGCAAATGTTTCCGGATTATAGGGAGCTCAACAAGCTCACTATTAAAGATAAATTTCCCATTCATGTCATTGATGAATTATTGGATCAATTGCATGGATCAATTTACTTCACCAAGTTTGATCTTCATTGAGGAGATCATCAAATCAAAATGAAGATTGAAGACATTCTGAAAACAACATTTAGAACTCATGAGGGTCATTATGAATTTTTGGTCATGCCTTTTGGCCTTACCAATGCACCTTCTACATTTCAAGGTTTGATGAATTCCATTCTCAAACCCTTCCTTCGAAAATTTGTGCTGGTATTTTTTGATGATATACTAATCTACAGCAAGTCTTGGAAGGATCATGTTGCACATTTTGACAAGGTGCTCAAACTATTGGAGGAGAAACAATTATATGCAAAAATCTCCAAATGTTTCTGTGGAGTACAAGAGGTGGAATATCTGCATCATATTGTATCTCATGAAGGTGTTAAGCTAAACCCTAGCAAAATTAAATACATTAAGGAATGGAAAATCTCCACATCCATAATGCATCTACGAGGATTTCTTGGGTTGACGGGGTATTATCGCAATTTTGTTAAGAATTGTGGGAGAATAGCAACATCTCTAACAACATTATTGAATGAAGATGCATTTTCATGGATTCTAGAAGTAACAAAGGCCTTCAAACATCTTAAAGAGGCAATGTGCCAAGCACCGGTCTTAGCTACGCCAGACTTCACAAAAACATTTATTATGGAATGTGATGCTTCAGGAAATGGAATTGGTGTTATTTTAATGTAAGATGAAAGACCCATTGCTTTCGAAAGTCGTCCAACCAAGGGAAAGTATTTACACAAATCTATTTATAAGAAGGAAATGTTGGCAATACTACATGCACTTAATACATGGCAACCCTACCTAATGGGAAGACACTTCGAGGTAAAAATGGATCACGATAGTCTTAAATACTTTTTAGAACAAAGATTATCCTTTGAAGAGCAACAAAAATGGGTCACAAAGATGATGGGTTAAGACTTTGAAATCATCTACGAAAAAGGGAAACAAAATGTTGTGGCAGATGCACTCTCAAGAAAGGATGAGGATGTGGATGCATTGTTGTGTGCCATTTCTATTATCCAACCAGATTGGATAAACGAAGCAAGGAAGGAATGGAAGAATGATGAAGAAGTGTGGGCACTCATTCGAAAGCTACAACAAGATCCCAGTACATCTGATACATTTAGTTGGAAAAATGATTCGTTATGGTAGAAAGATCACTTATACCTATGTAATAATTCCCAACTCAAACAAAAGATTCTTATGGAATTGCACACTTCTCCCTTAGGAGGGAACTCAATATTTTTAAAAACTTGCCACAGGGTTAAGAAGGAATTTTTTTGGGATGGCCTTAAATCAGATATTCAAAAGTTTTTGGCAGAATGTTTGGTTTGCCAGCAAAATAAATTTGAAACTATTAAGACCCCAGGTCTATTACAACCTTTATCCATTCCAAGCCAACGTTGGGAGGAGGTTTCAATGGATTTTATCACAGGTTTACCCAAGTCTAAGGGAAAGAGTGTCATCATGGTGGAAGTTGATAGACTTACCAAGTATGCACACTTTTGTGCATTATCACATCCATTTAAAGCCAATACAATTTCTACTGCATTTATGGGAACAATTCAAAAGCTACATGGAAACCCAAAGATTATTGTAAGCGACAGAGATCCCACTTTCACTGGAAATTTTTGGATGGAATTATTTTCTTGTCTCGATACTCAGTTAACTCATGGCTCATTTTATCATCCTCAATTTGATGGAAAAACTAAGATAGTAAACAAATGTTTGGAAGGATATCTTCGTTTCTTTGTATCTGATAAACAGACACAATGGGTCAAATGGTTGCCTTTGGCTGAATGGTGGTATAACACTTCCTTCCATACTGCAACAAAAATGACCCCATTTATGACACTTTATGGATATCATCCACCATCCATAACATCATATTTAAGAGAAAGTTCTAAGGTTCAAGCAGTGGAACATCACATCGAGCATCAAAAAAAAGTTCTCCAACTCTTAAAGGATAACCTCACATTGGCACAAAATAGAATGAAACAAAAGGAAGATCAACATTGCAATGAAAGAAGTTTTGATGTAGGTGACTGGGTATTCCTATGGCTACAACCATATAAACAAATGTCCCTCAAGCAAGCTAAGAATGATAATAAATTACACTAAAGTATTATGGTCCGTACAAGGTGTTGCAAAAGATTGGTACTATGGCATACAAATTGGAGCTTCCTCAGCTTCCCAAGTGCACCTAGTTTTCCATGTTTCATGTTTAAAGAAGGTTATAGGTGACAAGCTCCCAGTTCAAACAATATTGCCAGAACTTGATGAGGAAGGAAAAATCATATTGGAACCAGAAGCAATCATAGAAACAAGAAGTCGACAGCTACGAAACCGATCAATTTCAGAGTATCTCATTAAGTGGAAGAACTTATCTGCTAAAGATTCCACATGGGAGGATGAGAAGTTTATACAGAAGCATCCAGAACTACTCAAGCATTGAGGACAACACTTTTTGGAAGGAGAGGGGCATGTTAGGCCCCTATAATACTAGTGATTCCCCCATTACTATTGTCATTGTATCCGTTATTGTTATTATTGTGCACCTATTGTCCCCATATTGTTATTAGTATGCCCCATAGAAACCCATTATTGTTATTTTTGTACCCTTATGTTATTACTGTTATGTCAACTTGGTTATATTATGACCCCTTAGACTCCTATATATAGAAGGGAGGTTTAGTCATTTGAATCATCAAATAATTGTTCATTTGTGTAATGTAAAGGAGGTTTCCCCCTCGAAGAGGCTGAATTCTAAGGCGTTGATCTATATTTTCTATCTTTTTGTGAGTTGTTTCCTCTCTCTCTGTCTCTCTGTCTCTGTCTCTATCTCTCTCTGTCTCTCTCTCTCTCTCTCTCTCTCTCTCTATATATATATATATATATATATATATATATATATCTGTGTGTGTGTGTGTGTATCCATCCCTATTTCTATGACTCTCTTTCTCATCTACCCCTTCTCTCCCTCTCTCTCTACCCTTCTCTCCTCTCTCTCATTCCTTCCTCTCTCCTCCCCCCCACCTCTCTCTCTAACCTCCAACTATTCTATATCCATATCTATGTATCTCTCTTCCTCCCTCCCTTCTCTACTCCCTATGCCCCTACTTCCCTCCCCCTTCTATCTCTCTCTCTCTCTCTCTCTCTCTCTCTCTCTCTCTCACACACACACACACACACACACCTTCAACTATTCAAACTTCCTCTCACCCTCCCTCTCTCTATCCATGTCTATGTATGTCTCTCCCTCCCTCCTTTTTTTAGAAATTTCTATATAGATCAGCTAGCTTTGATACCATGTGGAATTTCCCACTGCAGATCACGTGATAATGCAATATACTAAAGCAAAATACATGATCTACTTCTACAAACAAACTTGCAGAAGCTTATTTGATTATGAGCAAGATCAAATAGAACACATATAACAAAGAATGAGAAATCAATCACACATGAACACAGAAGAATACTCTGGGCAAAGCCTCAGCGAAAAACCCCGCTATCTGAATTATCATACAAGTGGAAATATCTCAATATTACACAAAGCTGTAGCTCACAAGCTATCCAACTCTCAATACAATCCCTCACTGCTGCTCATAGATAGAATAGACAACACATATGCCTTCCTTCAGTCCTCCAAGCCTCCTACTTCCTTGTGCAGTTTCTCCTAGGTCCTCCAGTTGCAACCTATGTGATTCTCACCTCACACACAACACTGACCTCTGCAATAACTGCGCAATCCTGAAGGAGATAATTCGTTCTGCATGGATGAGTTTCCTTTATAGGAAAATTCCTCCAACTGATAGTACAATGTCCCTATCTTTAATCTCAACTGGGTCTTTCTATACATTGACATGCATGAGTTATTTATGAGAGAATATTCAATTATCTGGAGAACACTAGTTGCATGCATGCATGCATTAACTAACTGAAATCACAATTAGTTCCTCCAATTGTTTGGAACTAATTTAACTAAACTTAACTCAGTTAACTGAGCTAAAGAATTACAACTCAAATACAACTCATCCTTATCTCCTTAATTAAGGGATAACTTCCTCAATCAAAGGGATAATTATTGCATGTCTTCACAAAGACTTCATGTTTGATTTTCTCCAACTAATTAACTCAAGATGAATTAATTAATTATTTTTCAAATAGCTAGTGAGACTAAATTCGAATTTTAATCCTCAATTTTAATTCAAGGGAAAATTAAAATTGGAATATATCCTGAAATGCTATCTATAGCAATGCTACTTTTAGCATTTTTATTTTTTGCATTCCTTGTTGCTATTTTCAACACTGGTACCTGAAATGCTATCTGTTGCAATGCTATTTATATCATTTCTACTTTTAGCATTTCTTGTTGCTATTTTCAACACTCCCTCTCAACGCAAGAGGCATTCAACTTGAACCTAATCCTGAACCTTTGGAATGTTTTGCATGCAACACTTCCCTCAAGCATTGTTGCTCCAGCAACTCTAGAAACAAAAAGTATCCAACCTGAATCAGAATTATGCCTCTGTCATCAAAGTCTCTGACTGCTATTACCTCTGTCAACTGGAAACTATGCACCTTTGTGCTCTTCAGTATCTGACTACTCTAGCCTCTGTCACTTTGATCTCTAACTACATCAATCACACTAATTCCTCCTACTGCATCTGTGTTTTTGTTGGTCCTTTCTCCCAACACTACATCTACACTGCACCTCCTCTCATCATGTTGCATTGTGCTTCCCACTACTGCACTGCAACTCAGTTACTGAGAGGTAAGTAACTGATCTCCCAACTGACCTCCTTGTTGGGCTAGAAACACCCTTTGATGCTGAAGCTCCCTCTACCGCTCCATTTGCATCTATATCTACCCACTCAGCCAGTCGTGCTACTCCTCGTCGGGGCTCCCATAGTAGGGTCTAATCAAAGCGGCTGGGTACCTCAAGGATACTGCCCCTATTTTAGCCTTCTTGGGACTATCACTTCACATTGCCCCACCTCACACCTCGAGGTATGGCTGCATGTGATCCCTCTGCCCACTTGGCTCGAAATTTCCTCCTACTGGAGGTCTCTACATGAGTGGATGCCTCCAATTGATCTCCTCTCGGCTTCTCTAGTGGTGGCTGCTCCACAACCTCCTGAAGCTGCTTCACCAATTGTGGCTCCTTCATAATTGTTTGAGACTTCTTCTGGCACTGCATGTTGAGAGGTAATGTACACTCCCTCTCAACCACCAAGTCTCCAACAATTGCCTTGCTCTTTAAGGCTTTGCATGCATCTTGAACCTTAAGAGCGTACAGGTTCTTGACTCGTGAAGCAATCTCCTTCACTTGTCTCATGGTGACATGTCTAAGGAAAACCTTTCCTTTACTGAAGACTACATCATAGCCTTTGTCTTCCAGCATTTTGATCGATACCAAGTTTTCCCCAGCCTGGCACATAATTCACATCTATAAAGGTAAAGCAAGCTCCATGCTCCCTCTGAAAAACAACTGTGCCTACTCCTGAGACACTATACTTTTCATCATTACCCATCTCTATGAGTATCTGGCGATATTTCTCCTCCAAGGTATTGAACAAACTCTTATCACCAGTCATGTGGAATGAAGCTCCAATGTCAAGAAACCAACCACATGCCACCATGGATGAGACCATGCATGCGATGAGGGTGAAATCCAACTCAAACTGTGAGGCCAGTGCCTCACCTTCTGATCCTTCCTTGGATCCCTTCTTGGATTTCTTCAGTGGACAATTTGTAGCAAAATGGCCCACCTCATGACAATGAAAGCATCACACTTTCGATTTGTCAAACTTCTTCCCCCCATAGGAAGAACTTGATTTGGGATGAGAATCCTTCTCCTTCCCTTTCTTTTCCTTACTCGCTAAGGCACAATTTTCTTCATCCTCCTTGGATGAAGAACCGTCTCTGGTGCTTCTCCTTATCTCCTCCTGCATCAAATATGACCAAAGTCGTTCCCAATCTGGCAGTTTCTCTCTTCCATTTACCGAGTCTTGGTAGCTATGCTAGCTTTTAGGAAGACTAAGGAGAGTAAGACTCACCATGTCATCATTGACTGTCATGGTCCCTACACTTCCAAGCTCATCCCTGCAGGTGGTGAGCTTGTTAAGATATGTAGAGATCGTGTCGCCCTTTTCACACTTGATTTTTTGAAGCTTGTCTTTTAGCGCCAGCTTCCTCTGATCGTTGTTGTTCTGATATAGATCTTTCAATGTTTTCCACATTGAAAACATTGTCTCCTTCCCATGGAGACTCGAGACTATGTGGTCTCAAACTCCCTCCAGAAGGATTGTCGTCACTCTAGCCACACATTTCTTACATTCCGTCGATTCTGTAGCATTAGTTGCTGCTAGCTTGGGGACTTCTTGATCAATGAAGTCCTTTAGACCGTTTTCCTCTAATACTGGTTCCATGCGATCCTTCCAGGCTATATAATTCGAGCTTCCATCAAGGGCATACTCGAGTCTTAAACTGTTGAACGCCATTGGTGAAATTTGAGATGTGATAAGAATTCGAATTCTATAATTAGGAACTTCAACCTTTGAACTTCTCCCTTCTTTGTATACTATTCTTTGCTTTGATCACCTTTGCTCCAATACCATGTAGAAATTTCTCTATAGATCAGGTAGCTTTGATACCATGTAGAATTTCCCACTGTAGATCACATGATAATGCAATATACTAAAGCAGAATACTTGATCTAATTCTACAAAAAAACTTGCTGAAGCTTAATCGATTATGAGCAAGATCAAATAGAACACATATAATAGAGAATGAGAAATCAATCACACATGAACACAGAAGAATACTCTGGGGAAAGCCTCAGCTAAAAACCCCACTATCTGTATTATCATACAAGTGGAAATATCTCAGGATTACACAAAGCTTTAGCTCACAAGCTATCCAACTCTCAATACAATCCCTCACTGCTACTCGTAGATAGAATAAACGAAACATATGCCTTCCTTCAGTCCTCCAAGCCTCCTATTTCCTTGCGCAGTTTCTCCTAGGTCCTACAGCTGCAACCTGTGTGATTCTTACCTCACACACAACACTGACCTCTGAAATAACTACGCAATCTTGAAGGAGATAATTCCTTCTGCATGGATGAGTTTCCTTTATAGGAAAATTCCTCCAACTGATAGTACAATGTCCCTATCTTTAATCTCAACTGGGTCTTTCTCTGAATTGGCATGCATGAGTTATTTATGAGAGAATATTCATTTATCTGGAGAACACTAGTTGCATGCATGCATGCATTAACTGACTGAACTCACAATTATTTCCTCCAACTGTTTGAAACTAATTTAACTGGACTCAACTTAGTTAACTGAGCTAACTAATTACAACTCAAATACAACTCATCATTATCTCCTTAATTAAGGGATAACTTCCTCAATTAAAGGGATAACTATTGCATGTCTTCACAAGAATTCATGTTTGATTTTCTCCAACTAATTAACTCAAGATGAATTAATTAATTATTTTTCAAATAGCTAGTGAGACTAAATTCAAATTTTAATTCTCAATTTTAATTGAAGGACAAATTAAAATTGGAATATATCCTGAAATGCTCTCTACAGCAATGTTGTTTTTAGCATTTTTATTTTTTGCATTCCTTGTTGCTATTTTCAACACTGGTAGCTGAAATTCTATCTATAGCAATGCTATTTATAACATTTCTATTTTTAGCATTTATTGTTGTTATTTTCAACACCTTCTCCACTCCCTCTCCCCTACTTCCCTACCCCTTCTAGATCTATCCCTATCTATATGGCCCTCCCTTCGTAACTAGCCCCCCTCACCCCCTTCATATCTTTCTCTATCCCTCCCTCAGTCCTTCAATCCCTTCTTCATAAAAAATTCCATTCACTATTTCCTTCTGTCCTTAACTATCCGCCCTCCCCCACCCCCTTCATCTCTATCTCTATCCCTCCCTCAATCCTTCAATCCCTTCTTCCTAAAAATTGCCATTAAATTTACTCTCTATCTCCCATTCTCTCTTTCTCTCTCTACCACCCCCCCTTCTCTTCTCATTACCTCACTCTTTTTATCTCTCTCTCTCTCTCTCCCTCCTCTCTAACTTTGTCTAAATATCTCCACCTCTCTCTCTCTCCCCCTCCCCCCTTTACTCTATTTTTGTATCCATCTTCGCCTCCCTTAGTCCCTCCTTCATAGTAACCTCCTCCAACTCCCTTGCGCCCCCCCCCCCCCCCCCCCCCCCCCCCCCCCCCCACCTCTCTCACTCTCTCACACAAACACATATCCCTCTAGATCTGTCTCTATTTACTCTCTATCTCTCTCTCTCTCACACACACACATCTCCAACTCTATATAAATATCACACCTCTCTCTCTCCCCCTTTACTCTAATTGTGTATCCCTCTCTACCTCCCTTAGTCCCTCCTTCATAATAACTTCCTCCAACTCCCTCCCTACCCCCTCTCTCTCTCTCACACACACAAAACCCTCTATATTTGTCTCTATTTACCTCCTTCTATATTTCTCTCTCTCTCCTCGTCACTCCCTCCCCCTATCTTGTTATCTTCCAAATTTCATCCCTCTATCTCTCACTTTTTATTTCTCTCTCCCCCTCTCTCTCCCTATTTTGTTTTCTTCCACCTTTCCCCTTTCATCTCTCTATCTCTCACGCTTTCATATATCTCTCTCTCTCTCTCTCTCCCTTCCCCTATCTTGTTATCTTCCCCCTTTCATCTCTTTATCTCTCACTCTTTCTTTCCCTCTCCCCCCCTCTCTCTCTCCCACTCAATTTCCCTTCCTCTCCCTCTCCCTCCCCCTCTCTTCCTCCCTCTCCCTTCTCTCTCTCTCTCTCTCTCTCTATGTATCTCTATCCCTCTCTCTTGTTATATTCCTCCTCCCTAGTTTCATCTCTCTATCTCTCACTCTTTCTTTCTCTCTTCCCCTCTCTCTCACACACAAACAAACACACCCTCCGCCAATATTTTTACCCCCCCCCCCCCACTCTCTCTCTCTCTCTCTCTCTCTCTCTCTCTCTCTCTCTCTCTCTCTCTCTCTCTCTTTCCCCCCATCTCTCTCTCACTCCCACACACTACCTCTCATCCTTATTCCTTCCTATCTCTTTCCCCTACCTCTTCCTTAGTCTCTCTCTCTCTCTCTCTCTCTCTCTCTCCTTACCTCCCTCTATAAATCCATATTTCAAACCCCCCCTCTAAGTCTATCTCTCCCTTCCTTTCCATGTCTCCAACAATTCCCTCTCTCTGCTCTCCACTCTCCCTCTCTCCTCCTTATCCACCTCTCTCGCTTTTCAACTCTCTCTCTCTCTCTCTCTCTCTCTCTCTCTCTCTCTCTAAGTCCCTATTTCAAAAAACACCCCTCTAATTCTATCTCTCTCTTCCTTCATTTGTCTCCAACAATTCCATCTCTCTCCTCTCCACTTTCCCTCTCTCCTCCTTCCCCACCCTCTCTAGATTTTCAACTCTAATTCTCTCTCTTTATCTCCCCCTTGTTTCCCCTCAGTCATCTGCTCATTCTTTCCAACTCTCCTGTCCCCCCTTCTCTCTCTCTCTGTCTCCCTTGGCTCCTCTATCTCTTCCTCTCTGCCCCTCCTTATCTGTCTTATCCCCACTTCAACTATTTCCCATGTGTTAAAGTTCCCACCTAATGGAACTTATGGATATTCTTAGTGGTAGGAACATGCATGCATTCCTCGATCTAGGAACACACTCTCTCCATTTGCCCTTCCCACCAACTCTTACTGACTCAACCACTCACACATTCTCTCTCTTCCCTGACTGCCTCCCCTCTAAATCTATATCTCTTATCCTCACTGTGTCTTTCACAAATCTCTCTCCCCACATTGTCCCTGTCTCTCAATTCCCAACCCTTTGAACCTATCTTTCTCACTTTTCAACTCTCTCTCCTGATGTTCATCACACACTCAACCACTCATTTTTCCCAACCCTCACTCTTTATCTCCCTCAACCTCTCTATCCCCCCATCTTCCTCTCTCCCTCCCCTCAAGCCCCACCTAAACCATTCCCTGTGTGTTAAAGTTATTAGTAGTAGTATGCATGTGCATTCCTAATAGTATGAATGTGTACAAAGTCTTATAATTAGGAAAGTGCAGAACTTCCTAGTGTCAGGAATGTGTGTGCATTCCTAACATCAAGAAAGCTCACATGTTCGTAGCAACAAGAACATATGTACATTCCTAGTGGTGGGAATGGGTGCACATACTTGGAAATAGGAACATGCATGTGTTCCCAGCGCTAGGAAAGTATGCACATTTGTAGCACTAGGAATGCCCTCACAATTTTTTGTATTTAAATTATTATCCAATAAGTAGCTTACATGCATGATGAGTTAGTTGCTTCAAATATAGGTTAGGATCATAAACCTGGTATTTTGGGTTACAAATACAAGAAAACATCACATTTTTAGAAAACATACACATATCTCTCATCTTTTATTTTTATGTTATTTTCAGGTTATTTTTTAAGGATTTAATATTTTTGCTATACATAGTATTGTAGATGACTATTATGGTTTGAAAATTCAAATGTATAGAATGTAAGCACATATTCAATAAAAAACATGTAATATGCTATTAAAATTGGTATTTTTTTTGGAATATCATCCATTTAATCATATGTATGTAAAAAATAGGCAAATGTTTAACCAAATTAGTGAATATTTTTTCAAAAGATGTCCCAAAAATAGCCCATTTTCCCCTAAATGTTTCCCTAATTATTTTTCCATAGGCTAGACAAATCCATTTTCCATGAAACTACAAATACATATAGAATCTACTATGGCAATTGTAAATATATAATTTGAAGAAGAATTTAATAATTTTGCTTATTTTTAATATATATATTCCCTTGACATATGTCAAAAGCTTAAAATGCATTCCTCTTCTATTTCCACTATAATTTTTTTGGTCTTAAACATTTGAAAAAAAAACTTATATGGTGCTCTAGAGGCCATTGACAACCCCCACCCCACATACTCATAAAAAAAGGATTTGTCTAGTTAATATCCTTTTAGGTTTCACTAATTGAAGGCCTTGTAATTTGAATGATATAATGACTTTCATAATTTAAAAACTTTAAAATATAGATTTTGAAAAACTCTTTGTGCTCAAGAACAATTCAATGTTTACAATTCTACAAATTTTCTAAATAATTAGATTCCATTATTTAGGTACTCAAAAGTTGCACTAACTGTATATTTTGCATGAAAAATAATATATAGGTCTTAGAAAAACTCAAATTTCACAGGGTTAGAACAATTTCTATAAGTAAAAATTAAATATTCAGAAAGATAATTCATTTTCCTACATTTCCTATTTTTACATCTTCAAATTAATTGGGTAAGCATATCTAAATAGCCCTCCAAGTTCAAAGATAATAGCTTTACTCATTTAAGTTGCCACGAACACGTCATATGAGATCAGCATTAACTTCTACTCTAAGAGAAACCTTTTATTTTTATGAACTTAATTAACTAAAAATATTTACCAAAACACATAAATAATATAATTTTATACCTTTTAATAAAATTATTATTTTTCTTTGAAAGGAAACAAGGCAACTTTAGATTTCTCTTATTTCTTTCTTTTTCTTAACAAAATTAACTGTTATGGATTTCTCTTCCTTATCAACATCTATATATTTATTTGTTTTGCTCAGCTTTTATATCTTCCATTTTTTTTCACTTCAATAAACCATTTTTTTCACTTCAATAAACAGTAAACCTAGCTCGAGAATTGAAAAATAAACTAACCTCCAAAATCTTAATAGATAAATTTCTTTTCTCTATCCAACAATTTTTCATGTGTATTCTTCCCTTTAATACTTTGAAAAAGCCCAATATACTTGATAGATAAAATTCTTTTCTCTATTCAACAATTTTTCAAGTGTAGCCTTCCCTTTAATACTTTGAAAAAGCCCGATACATAGTTTTTAGGAATTGCTTACGAGAAAAACACTTGACTCTTAATTTTTCAAATAACCATAAATATAAAGTTGCCAAACCTCTTTACCCATCTATCATAAAACATTCATCTATTTACGATATTTGTTTATTATTAATATTTTGCTAATTTTCATGTTGATTAATGATTATTAACGAAGAGCATAATAAAAGAGCATAAGATATGAACCGGAAAGTGATAAATAAACATTAATTAAATGATTGAATAGACACCATAATTGATTTTATAAGTCCAAAGTCCTTTAAATGAATTGATTAAAATAAATATTAATGAAATGATTGAATAGAGAAGATATTTGATTTTATAAGTCAAAAGATTTAAATGAAAAGATGAGTATCATACGCCTTCATGCTTTTTCGAATCATCTTCAATCATTGTATATCATAATCTTATTCACAGATGCCTACTCAATTTTTAGAAAATCTCAAAGAACTATCATATATTATAATTTGTATCTATATCATAAACGCCATATGTAATCCATATCTATATGTACACCATAATCACCAAGTCAGTCACGAGTAGAATTATAATACTTACATATTTAACATTTATCGATCAATTCTGCCCATGAACTAACATATTTGTCACATTTATCCACGAACTTTGCTTAACCTTTACTAACATATTTGAAACATCTATCGATGAACTCTTTAACTCTGCCCATGAACAATACTATATCAAATTATAACATTTGATAGCATATTTGCAACATTTGTGCATGAACTCTATACAAAGTAGAAAACTGAAATATTGCACATACATATTGGAAGGCATTACGGTCTGCTTTCTTGAAGTCAAACTTGCAACTAGAATATGTGAATGTTTATGTCCTCCTCTATGTAATTCTCTTTGTTTGAGTCCAGGGCCTTGCCTGCATCGACCATTGCAGCGTCAATGGGCGGGCGGTTTTTCTGGCCATAAATACGGTATAGAACCATCTGACCCAACCCCAGTGGCACTCCAACAAAGTTTGGTGCCTGCGCAAAATGAAGACCATGACAGTTAAAAATGAAATTCATCCTGAGATTGATGTAACTGTATTTGTTGATGGTGGTGAGTCATAGTCATACACAATGTTGAAATGAATATTCTCCCATGAAATAGTAAGAGCATTTATTGATCATTATATTACCATGATGACAATGTCTCCGCTGACAGCCCCATACACCATCCACAACAAACTTCCTAGGAAAGCGAACAATGAGAAATAGATGCTGGGCATGAACTCCACACTCTTGGTCTTAATTACCAGTTTCTGATCGTATAATGAGATAGAGTATGTTAATATGCACAACATACATCATTATTAATCCAAGTACCATTAATTGAAGATGCTAACAATATCATGTAGTGACCAGGAGTGGTAATTTTGAGATGTTTCATGAATGCAGTTACTCAACAATAATACAATATAGAGCTTACAATTACAGATAGAGGAGACGCATAGAGAATGACAGTGGCCACCATTCCTGCAGATCCTACAAAGATCTTCTTATGCTTGTCATCACGGAAAGCACAAACAGAACATGTTGCAATGGTGCCAAACAGCACCAATAAGCCAACAACCATCATGCCCATATTCCTCTGCAAATAAACACCATAAATATATACAAAAGATTCTCCACTGTCAAATGCCTCGAAGGAACTATATTCTATTAAAATCAAGCTATTAATCTAAGGTCAAGGGCTTAAACTATATTCTATTAAAATAAAGCTATTAATCTAAGGCCAAGGGCTTAAATAAATACTATATGCTAACGGAAATGTGATGAGATAATACTTTGGTTTTAGGTGGAGCGAAAGTGAGATAGATGCATACGAAGCAGAGCTCTAGCAGAACACCGATGGCATTGGCAACCATGACAACCACATTATCCCACTCATTGCTGATCAGAGGCGATCCATAGCACGTGTAGACAAGATAGTTGAAAAGCGCTATTGCATACGGAAAGCCCTTTTCTATCACCAGCTTGAACATATTACTGTTGTAGAACATCACAAAATAAGGTGCTGAGCGTTATATTCAGTACTGAATTCATCATGGAGTTTATTAATACAAGAGAATACGTTGAGTAGAAATATTTTATACTTACGTTGATGCTCCATACATAAGCAAAGCAAGGACACTTCCTGTAATGTCATGATAGATGAATTAAAAAACAGAATAAACAGAATTAGAGTTTATCCATGACTAACCGACACCGTCGAAAATGGGTCTAATTAATTAGTAAAAAAACATTATTGATAAACAAAATTTGCTGGTTAGAAAAGCATCTGCGAAATTTTCTTTTATTTGATTTCTATTGAAAAGACTCTTCCCAAAGCATTAATATTTTTATTAACAAGGCTAAAGAAATCAACTTCTCTCAACTTTAAGGATAGTAAAATATTGATACTACTTTATATATATATTCATTTAAAACGTAAGAGCCAATATATAAATTGAAATGCCTTAAATTATAATAACAATATTTATCAAGTTATTATAATTTATCATAGAATCAATAAAAAAATTATAGCAGAAAAATAAATTTAAGTAGATTTTTACACAATATATCAGAGAAATAAATTTAAATAAATTATAACTCATCATATTATTAACAAAAAAAAATAAATTTAAATAAAATAAAAAAATAAAGACTATCCCACCCAACCACCCTATTCTTTTGAAACCACCCAAGATAACCCAAATATACAATGATTTAATATGTTCAGGGATACCAGAGTCTTGACTGACCTAAAATGCCAACTCCCAAGCGTACGAAGTAATTATTCATATCTTTGTTCTCGAAACACGAAATTTGGATTTGCAGGTCCGAGTATACGAGACAGTGGGGCTGCCTACTTATAATTTCCAATTTTTTCCTGCACGGAGATTCGATAGCGAAATGTTTACAATGTTGAGGCAGAGGGCAGGAAACAATTCCATGTTTTGGGTCCATCTCTCCCTGCAAACACATCTCATCCCTCCATTTCAAAGTGCGCTTGAGATTTTTCAACTTCTGCGGACTAAATGTTCAATACTGCTTCACTTCTCGCGGCGGCGATCTTACTATTTCGCATTATAAAATTATCACCACTTTTTTCCGTACGCGCACTCATTTTTTAATTAGTAAGAGAACAGTGGAACCTTCTGTGCTTCTGTCGCTTTCACAGAGAATATGTCAACGCGAATATGATTTCTGATTTGTTTGGTCTATCATTTTTGGTTCAGTCTTTCACACACTCCCATTATTGGTATCCTGTAGACTAATTCCCCAGCTATCTAACGATACTTCAGATAAGTATTGCGAAATATTTTTCAGTTGAATTTTACGCCTAATCCCATTATCGATATCGTGCATTAATTTTCATAATTATCATACAAGTCATTTCAAGGATTTACATGCAACCATCCCTGGATTATTATGATAAGTATTGTCAAAACGTCACCTGGACGGATATTTAACCATCTACGAAATATTAGGATAAGTGTGGCCAAATATTTTATTGAATGAGCATTTGCATTTTGTTTGGTCATCCTGACATATTAGATTTCATGTTAATATCCTATAACCTGTGAGAAAGATTTAATGCAGATTTCATGTTAATATACAACCTGTGAGAAAGATTTAATGCTCGCCTTTTCTTCTTTAGTAAGGCGGATTCAAAGGACACCGATTGTCCAAGATCTTAGGCAGAGTGGATAATACTATTGATGGAGTCAATGGTATATAAGATGCATTCAATAGGGATTTGTGCATGGAGAGGGCATCTGAAGTCGATTGCAGTGAAGCGAGGTTGCAGAGAAGTGAGGTCAATGAAACAACTATGATAGGTTAGGTTTAATATTTCATTTTGAAATACAATCTTTAGCAATATGTCACACATGAATATGTCATGGATTTTGAGATTCCTCAAAATCACAAAGCAGATATTTTAATTCTTTTAAGTATAGATGTATTTTAATTGTTGATTTTGTAAGATCAAATCTCTTTAATCGCAATTTTTATGTTCTTAGAGTACAAGTTAGGTTTTATATTTCATTTTGAAATACAATCTTTAGCAATATGTCACAGACGAATATGTCATGGATTTTGAGATTCCTCAAAATCACAAAGCAGATATTTTAATTCTTTTAAGTATAGATGTATTTTAATTGTTGATTTTGTAAGATCAAATCCCTTTAAGTGCAATGTTTATGTTTTTAGAGTACAAAATTTTAATAAAATATTGTATTCATTATATTTGAACAAGTTGAATCCATTTTATAAATTTATAAATCTATAAAATGGATTCAACATTTTCAAAATTTATTTGGGCATAAAAAAATGCTACTGCTTCAAATGTTTTAACCATAATATTTTATTTTTCAATTGTTTTATATTGTATATATTTTTAACTATTTTATTTCTCTATAAAATTGATATAAAATTATTTTATTTTATATGGACATAATATGTATTTATGTTTGAGAGTAGTAAAATATTTTTATGGCTTCTCTTTATCCCTATTAACACTAAAATTATTAATGTTTTATAATGTTTTTAATTAAACAAACCAAACAAATATATTCATTTTTTTTTATTATATCAATATTTTACCTTTATTTTAAAAGAGGTATGTGCCAACTCTAAATTGAGCACAAGAAAAATTACACATCTTACTCATTCTCCATATAAAATGAGCCTCTCTAAAAAAACAAAAAATTAAAATTAAAAACATATTTACAGAGTTAGTTAACAACAACAACGAAAAAAAACAAAATCTCTATGGACCAGTCAAACTGAATAACATACTTAAGTCTATTAACATAAATGTTATGCTTGAAAAACCATCAAAGATATCATCAACATATGACGAGCTATAGAAGACACCTAAAATTTATCGACATAATTTGTATAAAGAGGATGGGCGAAAAACAAGTTATCCAGTCAAACTGAATAACATACTTAAGTCTATTAACATAAATGTTATGCTTGAAAAACCATCAATGATATCATCAACATATGACGAGCTATAGAAGACACCTAAAATTTATCGACATAATTTGTATAAAGAGGATGGGTGAAAAACAAGTTATATATGAATGGCAGCACACACCAACAATTGACGATTCATTATATATGATATTGTTTTGAAATTTGTCGAAGAAAGTTCTTATATACAAACACATCCGCAATATTGCTATTTTATTATAGAGTGTATTCATGAAAGGTATAGGGTTTCAATTTGATTTTTTTCTTGGTTAAATTGAGAAAATTTGAATTTCCAAATAATTTGGAGGAAGTTAACTTATGTGACATAGATATTTTTACTCAGTTAGCTCAATAAATTCGAGTTAGAGGGTTTGGATTTCAGTTAAGCATGCATGGCTGCTAATTTCTAGCAATCAAGGTGAGTTATTTTAAATAGTTTTTAGTTAAACTAGTTACAACTATTAAAGGCACTAGTGGACAAATCAGCAAAAAACCTGGAGGAAGTTAACTTGTGTGACATGGATCTTTTCAATCAGTTAGTTGGGTAAATTTGAATGGGCTTGGATTTTAGTTAAGCACGTGTGGTTGCTAATTTGTAACAAGAGTTATTTCAAGTTGTTTTTAGTTAAACTAGTTACAACTATTAAAGGAACTAGTGGAAAGGCAATTGTGTAGTGGTACAATAGTCTAACTCAGTGATCACCCAGTTAACTAATCAATCAACCTAAAATAGCTAGTGCATGCAGAGAATTCAAGTTCCGTAGTTATGGTGGAGATTCCAAGGCAGTGTAACATGTTGGCATTATGATACATATGTTGTACTTGATGGCAACCCACTCATCTCAGATGATAAATTATAGTGCAGCAAAGTTCACGCACTTTCATGAAGATAAAAGTTTCTTTCATGTAGAGAAAAGTTCACGCACTTTTATGCATAGAAAAGTTTATTTCATGTAGAGAAAAGTCCACGCACTTTTATGCAGAGAAAAGTTTATTTCATGTAGAGAAAAGTTCACGCACTTTTATGTAGAGAAAAGTTTATTTCATGTAGAGAAAAGTTCATGCACTTTTATGCAGAGAAAAGTTTATTTCATGTAGAGAAAAGTTCACGCACTTTTATGGAGAGAAAAGTTTATTTCATGGAGAGAAAAGTTCACGCACTTTTATGCAGAGAAAAGTTTATTTCATGTAGAGAAAAAGTTCACGCACTTTCATGCAGAGAAAAGTTCCTTTCATGAAGAGAAAATTTCACGCACTTTCATGGTTGGCTCATGGTATTAGTCCGACAGTTTTTGATCCTATGATTTTGGTCCGTGGTATTGCATCCAAAAGTGTTGATCTCATGCACTTTCATGCTTGGTTCATGGTATTAGTCATATAGTTTTTGATCTATGGTTTTGGCTCGTGGTATTGCATCCAAAAGTATTGATCTCACGCACTTTCATGGTTGGTTCATGGTATTAGTCCAATAGTTTTTTGATCCTATGGTTTTGGACCGTGGTATTGTGAAAGGCCTAAGACTATAAAAGAGGAAGGAGATCATTTGGCAAAGCATCATCGAATGAATTGAATATCTAATAAGTGCTAGATCTGAAATATTTGTGATTGGGTTATGGTGGAGATCTGGATCTGAATGAAGGAGGAACCTTAGCGCATAAAGAAGGATAAGTTCTTTTGATGGGTTATAATCTTTATGCTTGAATAATAGTATCTTTGCATGATTTTGATCTGTTATATGAGGCGCATGCTTGATCTATAAATCTGACAATCTCGGTTAATTAGTGTCTGAATATTTGAAAGAAGGAATTATCCTTTATAGATCTGCACGCAGGTTTCAGGTTGTTGAAGTAGCATATATCTTTAAATTATGATCTAGCTACCTCTGTCTATTGCTGCAGTATTCTGGGTTCATAATTTGGTGTGTGGTTACTGTTACTGTGTTCTGGGTACAACTGTCAGAGAAGTATTTACTTGATTCAGTGCTAATTGGGAAAAGGAGATTGTTTGATGCAGATATACTTGATGATTGATTGATGTTCATGGATCCAGTCTGAAAATTTATGAAACATGGTCCCTGGAAGAAAGAGAAGGTTGTAGCCTTCAGTAGGCCAGCACCTACATACTAGTATCTTGGCTAGTACAAGAGCTAAGGGGGTTGTAGCTCCCTTCCAGGAGAAGCTAGAGAACGAGAGAGGGTTGTAGCTCTCTGCAGGTTGTAGCCTGCGTACTGGTAAAGGACTGCACCAGTACAAAATCATTGTAAAAGGAGTTTCTAATTGAAAGAAGATAGGGACATATTGCAGCAGGTGGTTTTCACCCACATTTGGTTTCCACCTTATATCTGGTGTTCTTTTGTGTGACTATTTGCTTTTCTTGTTCCTACTGATTATTTTATGATACTCACATACAAAGTAATGATCAATATTTGAAGAATTATTCAAAGTATAAATAAAGAAGATAGATTGATAAGAATTTGATAATACTGATTCACCCCCCCCTCTTAGTATTATTTCCAACAATTGGTATCAGAGCAGGTCCTTCTGAAGAAGCATGATCGCTTGAAGGAAGATCTAACATCATGAGCAACTACGAGAGGGAAGCATCAATCAGGCCACCAATTTTTAATGGAACAAACTTCGTATATTGGAAGGTAAGAGTTACTGCCTATCTTCAATCTTTGGGTACAGAAGTATGGGACATTATAGAAACATGGTATACTTTTCCATCAGCTACTCCTATAGATTCAGTTGAGAAGAAGAAATATGAAACAAATGCAAAGGCGGTTAATACTCTTCTAGGATGTCTATCTCAATCTGAATTTGTGAAGGTTATGCAATATAAATCCGCAAAAGAAATATGGGACAAGATTGTTTTGAGCTACGAAGGAGATGAACAGGTAAAACGTGCAAAACTTCAAACCCTCAGGATTCAGTATGAGAATCTCAGAATGTATAATGATGAAAGTGTGGCTAAATATTTGCTTTGGGTAGACGAGATTGTTAATTGTATGAAAAACTTGGGTGAAGAAATAAAAGAGGCTGTTGTGGTTGAAAAAGTCCTAAGATCATTGTCCCCCAAGTTTGAATCTAAAGTGTCTGCAATAGAAGAAAAGGAAAATCTACGAACTCTTACTATGTCTCAGCTACACGGAATTCTAACTGCTTATGAAATGAGAAAAGGAGGTCCATCAGACAAGAGAGAAGCTGCTTTTAAGGCTTCAGGCAAAGGAGACTACTATGAATCAAGTCACGTGCCAGAAGAAGAATAAGAATCAAATTTTGTCAGAAATCTTCAACGGGGTACTGGAAGGTTCAGAGGTAAGCTACCTTTTAAATGTTTTTCTTGTGGAAGAGTAGGTCATTATGCTGCCAAATTTCCTCATAAGGATAAGATTGACAAAGGAAAGGAACCTGCCAGATGGAACAAGAAACAGAATGCAAATAAGAAAAGCTACTACACTCATGAAGACAGTGATGGTCTATCAAATAGTGATGAAGATGAACGAGGTAATGACTATAAACTTTTAATGGCATTTGTAGATGATGATTACATGGATGCTATAGATGTGGATAGTTTTTATGAAGAGATTTCTAGACTTAAGACATGTGTAGAAGAAAAGAATATGATCATTAATACTCTACAATTTCAAATTGATGAAAAAGAAAAATATCTTGAAAAGTTAGAAGGCAAAATTGTTGGCCTTAGAAAAGAAATTGAGAAAACAAAGGCTATTAATCTTAAGTTTGTCAAAGGATCTGAAACTCTGGATGAGATCATCAATGTACAGCGTTCTCCGCTAAACAAGACAGGTCTGGGGTATAATGGAGAAACATCTCAAGCATCCACCTCAAAGAGTTATCTTGATGCAGCAAGAAGGAATGAGCAAAAACACAATGGAGATCACCAGGTAAAGCAGGGACGAATTACATCAAGAACGAACAAAGACTATCAGGTAAACCAGGGGCAATCTGTCTTAAGGATGAACAAAAGTTACAACCAGCCATAGGTAAAATCTTCTTAATTTTCTTCAAGAATGGATGACAATAGAAATTACAATCATTTGGCCGGTAGATTTGATAATCGCAGAAGTTTCTTCAATGGGCAATGTTTCTCTTTCCATAACTTTGGTCACAAAGCAGCTCAATGTGTTGCATATAAAACAATCATGACTAGAGAAGCTCAAAAACAAAGAAGTATGATCAAGATTACAAAAAGGACCAATAACAACTTTTCGGCTCTTGAAAATGAAGTTGAATGTTCTATTTGCAATAACTTTGGTCATGAAGATTCTGAATGCAGGAGCAGGTTTCAGCAGACAAAGGAACAAGCCTCAAACACCAGAACATGGAGAATAAAGGAACCACAAACAGAAAGATGTGGGATAGCCTTTTATGCAGAGGGACAAGAAAATTTATGGTACATCGACAGTGGATGTTCGAAGCATATGACAGGTGATAAAGAAAAACTTGAATCATATTCTGCTTTAGAAAAGGGAAAGAGAGTTTCTTTTGGAAATGATACTCCAGCAACTATAAAAGGAAAAGGCACAGCTCAGTTAAAAGAAAAGGTCAAAGCTGGAAATGTTTTGTATGTTGATGGCTTGAAGCATAACCTTCTGAGTGTCAGTTAGATGTGCGATCAAGGAACCGAGGTAATATTTCGATCAAATGGATGTAGCGTTCGTGATCTTGATACAGGGAAAACAGTGATCAAAGGTAGAAGAACTCCAAATAATCTATACATATTTGAAGAAGGACAACAACAATGCTATTTGAGCCAGGATGATGAACATTGGTTATGGCACCGGAGGTTGGGGCATCTAAGCTTTTCACAAATAAGGAAGGCATGCAAATATCAGGCAGTTCGTGGTCTTCCAGATATCAAAATTCCAGACAACACTATATGCAAATCATGTCAGTTTTGTAAGCAAACCAGAACCAACTTCCCGGAGAAGGAAGGATCAGCCAGCAGGCCTCTTGAACTAGTCCATACAGATGTATGTGGTCCTTTCAGGACGAGGTCACCTCGAGGAGAAGAATACTTGATATTATTCATTGACGATTTCTCCAGGTTTGTTTGGTTAGGACTTTTGAAGCACAAAGACGAAGCATTCGAAAAATTCAAATCCTTCAAAGCCTTGGTTGAAAATGAATCAGGTTACAAAATTAAGTGCCTCAGGTCTGACAGAGGTGGGGAGTTTACCTCAAATGAATTTTTCGATTTCTGTGAAGAACATGGGATAAGAAGGGAATTCTCTACAGCTAGAAATCCTCAGCAAAATGGAGTGGTGGAAAGGATGAACAGAACAATCCAACAAATGGCCCGTGCTATGCTTGATGAGTCTGGAACTCCCGCAACTTTCTGGGGTGAAGCTGCATATGCTGCGGTTGTTATTCTCAATAAAACAAATGTTCGAGTGAACAACACTCAAACTCCTCGTGAACTCTGGTATGGTGAGACTCCTTCGCTAAAACACTTCAAAATCTTTGGGAGCAAATGCTATATTAAGAATACTGATGAGCAACTTGGCAAACTTGAACCTAGAGCAGATGAAGGCATTCTTCTTGGTTATTCTCCACAAAGCAAAGCATATAAGTGCTACAATAAAAGACTTGGAAGAATTGTTGACAGCATTGATGTAGTGGTTGATGAAAAAGGATACATTCCTAGGCAAGTAAATCATGAAAATATCGAAGAAGATGAAGACTACCCTCAAAGACAGAATGATGAAGAAGAAGAACCTCAAGAAGCACCAGAGGAACAAATAAGGGTAGAAGAGAAGACTCCATCCAGGTACGTTCAGAAGAATCATCCAAAATCTCATATTTTGGGGCAGAAAGAAGCAGGTGTACAAACAAGAACAATAATTGCAGAAGCTTCAAGCTATTTGGCATTACTCTCCTCCACTGAACCACAAAATGTGAAAGAGGCATGCAAAGATGAATGTTGGTTCAAAGCACTGGATGAAGAACTTGAGCAGATCGAAAAGAACAACACTTGGGAGTTGGTTCCTAGACCAAAGGATAAGAATGTTATAGGGACAAAATGGTTCTTCAAAAATAAGTTGAATGAAAATGGGGAAGTAATTAGAAACAAGGCAAGACTTGTTTGTAAAGGGTATGCGCAGCAAGAAGGAATAGATTTTGAGGAAACTTTTGCTCCTGTTGCAAGACTTGAGGCCATCTGAATGTTCCTTGCTCTCTCAAGCTTTCAAAAGTTAAAAGTATTTCAAATGGACGTGAAATAAGCCTTTCTGAATGGAGACTTAGAAGAAGAAGTATACATTGAGCAGCCAGATGGGTTCATTCTTGGAAATGATCCAAATCTTGTATGCAGACTGAAAAAGGCTCTCTATGGTCTTAAACAAGCTCCAAGGGCTTGGTACTATCGTTTGGACAAATATCTTCATCAACAAGGTTTTTCAAAAGGATCAGCAGATAGCAATCTTTATATAAAAATTGAAAATGACAAATTGCTAATACTTGTTGTGTATGTAGATGACATTATCTTTGGCAGCAATGAAGAATCTATGAGTCAAAGCTTTGCCTTGGTGATGCAGAAAGAATTCGAAATGTCCTTGCTTGGAGAATTGACATATTTTCTTGGCCTGTAAATCCAACAAAAGGAAGGAGGGATCTTCTTGTCTCAAACCAAGTATCTCAAGTAGATTTTGAAGAAATATGGCATGGAAGATGCAAAACCAGTATGTACACCCATGGTCATAGGATGTAGCCTCAGTGCAAATGATGAATCAGCAGCAGTACATCAACCAACCTACAGATCTATGATTGGAAGTCTACTTTATTTGACAGGTACCCGACCAGACATCATGCATGCAGTGGGAATAGTTGGAAGATTTCAGGAAAATCCAAAGGAAACTCATCTTCAGGCAGTAAAGAGAATCTTCAAATATCTTCAAGGGACTCAAAATTATGGCTTATGATATCCTAGAGATACAGATCTCACACTTCATGCTTATACTGATGCAGATTGGGCCGGAAATGTGGATGACAGGAAGAGCACAAGTGGTGGTGCATTCTTTATGGGTTCCAGATTAGTATTTTGGTTTAGCAAGAAATAGAGTTCGATTGCCTTGTCTGCAGCTGAAGCAGAATATGTTGCTACTGCATCTTGCTGCACTCAACTCCTTTGGATGATGCAGACCCTCCATGATTTTCAAATCACTTGTACACGACCTATCTCCATCTTATGTGATAATACAAGTGCAATCAGCATTTCAAAGAACCCAGTCATGCACTCAAAAACCAAGCACATACCAATCAAGTATCACTTTCTCCGGGAACAAGTGCTTGAACAAAAGGTCCAGTTGAGTATGTTCCTTCTAAGGAACAGGTTGCTGATATACTCACCAAACCATTGCCTACGGAGACCTTTGAATACCTCAGGCAAAAGCTGGGGGTTGTTGATGTATCATCTTGTTGTTGAATCTCTTCTGATTGTTGGTTGTACGCAAGGTTCATCTGAAGTGTATGCGTACATGTGCTGGGTTGCGGATTGGTCAAAGATCGAATGGCACAGGTTCAGGGGGAGCATATCATGCATTGTTGGCATTATGGAGGAAGTACAGAAGGAGATCATGAATGCTGGTCTGAATATTGCTGCAATACGTCTCTATCTCTTTCATGGTCATTTATGGTGTTTGATGGATTATGGTTTTTCTTTGCAGATCTGGTTTATAGTCAGGGGGAGCATAACCATTTGCCCTTGATGTCAAAGGGGGAGAGTGATTGGTTGTTGTTGCCATCAAGTCCAAAGGGGGAGATTGTTGGCATTATGATACATATGTTGTACTTGATGGCAACCCACTCATCTCAGATGAGAAATTATAGTGCAGCAAAGTTCACGCACTTTCATGAAGATAAAAATTTCTTTCATGTAGAGAAAAGTTCACCCACTTTTATGCAGAGAAAAGTTTATTTCATGTAGAGAAAAATTCACGCACATTTATGCAGAGAAAATTTTATTTCATGTAGAGAAAAGTTCACACACTTTTATGCAGAGAAAAGTTTATTTAATGTAGAGAAAAGTTCACGCACTTTTATGCAGAGAAAAGTTTATTTCATGTAGAGAAAAGTTCATGCACTTTTATGCAGAGAAAACTTTATTTCATGGAGAGAAAAGTTCACGCACTTTTATGCAGAGAAAAGTTTATTTCATGTAGAGAAAAATTTCACGCCCTTTCATGCAGAGAAAAGTTCCTTTCATGAAGAGAAAATTTCACGCACTTTCATGGTTGGCTCATGGTATTAGTCCGACAGTTTTTGATCCTATGATTTTAGTCCGTGGTATTGCATCCAAAAGTGCTGATCTCACGCACTTTCATGGTTGGTTCATGGAATTAGTCCTATAGTTTTTGATCCTATGGTTTTGGCTCATGGTATTGCATCCAAAAGTATTGATCTCACGCACTTTCATGGTTGGTTCATGGTATTAGTCCAACAGTTTTTTGATCCTATGGTTTTGGACCGTGGTATTGTGGAAGGCCTAAGACTATAAAAGAGGAAGGAGATCATTTGGCAAAGCATGATCGAATGAATTGAATATCTAATAAGTGCTAGATCTGAAATATTTGTGATTGGGTTATGGTGCAGATCTGGATCTAAATGAAGGAGGAACCTTAGCGCATAAAGAAGGATAAGTTCTTTTGATGGGTTATAATCTTTATGCTTGAATAATAGTATCTTTGCATGATTTTGATCTGTTATATGAGGCGCATGCTTGATCTATAAATCTGACAATCTGGGTTAATTAGTGTCTGAATATTTGAAAGAAGGAATTATCCTTTATAGATCTGCACGCAGGTTTCAGGTTTTTGAAGTAGCATATATCTTTAAATTATGATCTAGCTCCCTCTGTCTATTGCTGCAGTATTCTGGGTTCAGAATTTGGTGTGCGGTTACTGTTACTGTGTTCTGGGTACAGCTGTCAGAGAAGTGTTTACTTGATTCAGTGCTAATTGGGAAAAGGAGATTTTTTGATGCAGATATACTTGATGATTGATTGATGTTCATGGATCCAGTCTGAAAATTTATGAAACGTGGTCCCTGGAAGAAAGAGAAGGTTGTAGCCTTCAGTAGGCCAACACCTACGTACTAGTATCTTGGCTAGTACAAGAGCTAAGGGGATTGTAGCTCCCTTCCAGGAGAAGCTGGAGAACGAGAGAGGGTTGTAGCTCTCTGCAGGTTGTAGCCTATGTACTGGTAAAGGACTGCACCAGTACAAAATCATTGTAAAAGGAGTTTCTAATTGAAAGAAGATAGAGACATATTGCAGCAGGTGGTTTTCACCCACATTGGGTTTCCACCTTATATCTGGTGTTCTTTTGTGTGACTATTTTCTTTTCTTTTTCCTGCTCATTATTTTATGATACTGACATACAAAGTAATGATCAATATTTGAAGAATTATTCAAAGTATAAATAAGGAAGATAGATTGATAAGAATTTGATAATACTGATTCACCCCCCTCCCTCTCAGTATTATTTCCAACATAACATTAGCTGTAGACTAGTCCCCTTGTACAGGGTCAGGGGCAGTGCATAGCCCCCTTGTACAGAGTCGTTTGAGGGGGGCGCATAGCCCCCTTATACAGGGTTGGGGGCAGCGCCCTGGGGAAATTTTTTTTGGACCCTGTTGGTACCATTCCATTACCATATTTTTCTTCTAGAAACACCATCATTTGTCTACCTTTTTCCTCCATAGACCTCCTATATTCCTTGAAATTGATTAATTAATAGCATTATAGCTCTTAGTTTGCATTAAATTTAATTTATGAATTTTTATGTTAGAAATTAGGAATTTTCAATAAAAAGATTACAGGAAGTCATAGCATCCTGTAAGTGGTTTATCATCTGACACATGGCATGACAGGCAAGCCAAAGCAATGGACAGGAACGAGACCTGGAATGTACATGCATGGTGAAAAATCGATTCTACATCAAATCAAAAGCTCTTGGTTATGCGGTCCAGGCTGGTCAAACCCCAGCCTTTTGGTTACAAAGGTAGTAAAAGCTATGGTTTCCCAAACCGGGTTCGTTCTGTTTTTTTTGGAAATAGGTTTAGATTAGAAATGGCCAAAAATCATTCCTTTGTAAAAGTAGAAACATCTGCTTAATGAATGTACATTTGATTCCGATAGGGACAGGCAGATAAAGACTATGTATTATTTTCTTTTCAAGAACAGTTACAGTTACGATTATTATCTCTGTACATCGTTTGAGAACATAACTCTTGTATGTGATTGCAATCTACAACACTTAAATATAGTCACGGTTTTACTCCAGTGGTGTTTATGCGTTAATACTCTCGTTGCTTGAGTTTACTTTAGTGTACCATTGAAACGTGGGCAGGTCCTGCATGGATTGGTATACTATTAATTTCATTTCCTTAGCAGTTTTTGAATTTGAATAGAACACATAGTGTTTAGTGTTATTTCCATGTTTATGATTTTGTCGATTTGATTAGAAATTCTCACAAATGGTATTTATGGTGATAGCTTGAAGATTTCATCGTTAAGATCATTGAACCATATCTTGTAAGAGATTTGATCCATCGTTATATTTTGAAGCATCTCCATAGACTCTGTTTTTCATGCATTTAAACTTTAGTGTGCTTTTGATTTTTCATGAATGCTCAAGTGTTAACTAGACAGAGCTTTTGTGCATAGCATCCTTGTAAGGGGATTAAAATCTCAGTCTAGCAATACGTTGTATCCTTAGGACAGTTAGATAAGTTAGGTGATCTGAGTGTTAAGGTGAGAGGAAACATATCTTAACCTTCTGTAAAGAAGTACTGTAACCTATCACAATAAACACTTAGTTAGGAATCCTTTATGTCTATAGACTGTAGATGCATGCCTCGAAGTTTATTGACCCTGGTTGATAATAAATCTAGTCTAATCTAGCACCCTAGATTGGCCACTACATTTTGGTGCCGTTGCCGGGGAGGCGTAGTTAGAGGGTTTCGAAAAAAAATCAAAATATAAAAAAATTTAAATAAACAAAAACAAGCAAAAACATAGACTTAATTTTTTTTAGAAGTCATGTTTACTTATGTCTAGATCTAGAGATAATAAAGGTAGATTCATAAAAAAACCCCCATCCAAAAACTAACCTACCATCAGGAGCAGACCCTTTAGGAAACGTTGAACATACAACATTAGCTGAGGAAGTCACCATACAAAAATTAGAGGATAAACAGAAATGAGGGCAAAGACTCACACTCATTGAGAGGTAAATTCTATTAGCACACAAATCACAGAAGAAACATTTCCCTGAATCCTCTATAAAAGGAGAAAGTAGCACAGTAACTCAACAATCTTTCCTTGAACTTCTCTTTGAAACAAGTGACACTGAACAAGAAATTAAATCAACAGAGGAACCTATCAAAATGGCTGAAGAAGGACATGGATCAGAAAGAGGACCACCAAATCAAGGTCAAGAGGAAGAGTCAACCTTTAAATTTCCTATCCAAGAACCAGAAGAGGATGACGAAATAAAAATGAAAAACATACCCCCAAGTGTGCTACCAAACTTTTATATCATGGCTTCAGAAGACCCAGATTCATTCTTGTTTGAGTTTGACATTGTATGTCGAACATATGGTTACACAGATGATGCCCATAGGCTTAGACTCTTCCTAGCAACATTAAAAGCATCAGCATTAAGATGGTTCATGGGGCTTGGTGCACATGCGATAACTGATTGGGATGGCATGAGAAGAATATTCCTAAAGAAATACCAACCTTATTGTAGATCGAAAGAATCCAAAGATGATATCTTTAGGATGAACCAACAAGAGGATGAAAATTTAGAGGAGTACTTAGAGCGGTTTGTTTACAATTTACAAAAATCAAAACACAGAACCATGCCTCTTGATCTGATTCGAACAATATTTTTGAAGGGCATTCGAGAGGAATACTTAGATGATCTTAATTTGATGGGAAAAGGTGATATTTCCACTTTACCTTTTGAAGAAATTGCTGAGTTAAGTGAAAAGTATTCTAGTAGCAAAGCCAAAATTGGAAAGAGAACCATATCATCCAAAGCCACAAAATCTGCTTCAGCAAGTGTCACAAGGGCTGAAATAGGGAACCTATTAGAAGAATGCAAAATAGATCTATTAAGTACCTTAGGAACTCAAATTGACACTCTAAAAGCCAAGAAAATACAAGAAGAGGAAGATCAAATGATGGCTATATTTTGCCCAAAATGCGGGAAGAAACATGCCTTAAAAGATTGCCCATTAGAAAACATTCAAGTCTGTGCCTTTTGTACTGAAAATCATGATATATTTCATTGCTCTAAAGTCAAGGTTTTGCAGAATTATAATGTGGCAGCAAACACAGATATGGAAAATGTGTATTACTTGGGTGCAAAGAGACCATGGCAGCCAAAACCAGCACCTCAAGGTATGTTCCAAAACCAGAATTTGCAATTTCCTATACATGATCAAATGTATGCTTAGAATTCGTGGAATGTACCCATGCCATGGCAGCACCAAAATTACCCACAACAACAATGGAGACCATCTCAGCAATACTCTCAACAATATCACTCATATCCTCAACCATACCAACCATATTCGCAGCCATATCAACAATATCATCAGCCATATTCGCCATATCCTCAACCATATCAACAATATCCTCAGCAACAAGTTGTTTACCCACATCAACCTCAACCCACTCAACAAGCATTGCCTGCTTTTCCACCAATAAATCCACCACAATTACAACTTCCATCTAACTCACAACCTCCCAGACCTACTCAAATCCCTGCTCAACCTGTACCAAATCCAAATAACAGAGCAGAGAGACCAGCCTACAATGTAGATGAGGGAACCTCATATCCCACATTACCCTTGCAAAATATCAATTTGAGGTCTGGTAAGGTACTTCACAAAGAATCTCCAACAGCTGATAAACAAGAAGAAAATGAAAATGAAACTTCAATTCAAAGGAAACAAAATGATGATATCAAAAATAAACAAATGCAACCATTGCATCCACCACCTTTTCCAGACCGATTGGTCCAAACAAAACTTCCCATGTCTATACCACAGTTTGATGTTTTAGATGAGCTAAAGAATGTCTATATAAAAATTCCACTACTACAAGCCATAAAAGACATTCCCATATATACTAAAGCCATCAAAGAACTGTGCCTTAAAAAGCCTACTAGGAAAAGAGTTGATCCACAAACCATTCATGTTATTGGACATTTAACTGGCCTTATGACAAACACCATCTCAATGGAAAAGTATGTTGATCCTGGTATTCCCAGAGTCACTACAATCATTAACAACATACGTATTCCAAACACCTTAATTGATCTTGGGGCCACAATAAATGTGATGACTCTTGAAACCATGAAAACACTCCATCTCACAAATTTGCAGCACACAACAATTGTTCTAGAACTCGCTGATAGGTCTAAAGTGATTCCTGAAGGGATTTTGGAGGACATAATTTTTTCACTGGACTCTTGGGAGTATCCAGTGGACTTTTTAGTTCTTCAGCCAAAATCAAATTTAGGAGGACACCCTATCATCCTTGGTAGACCATGGTTAGCAACTGCTGATGCATTCATAGGATGTCGATAAAGTAATATGATCATTTCATGAGGAACTGAAAGAAAACAACTCACTCTTTACCCATCAGCACAATCACCAGCAGTAGCACACAATTTATGGCTTGACGATAAATACAATGACAAAGAAGAAGTTCAATATGTTTTCAGCATCAACCAAATCTATGATTTTCAAGAACATAATAATGATGATCTGGTAGAGTTGTTTCTTTCTCAACCTGATGTTTCCGAAGATTTGAGAAATGACCAATACCATGCTGCAGATGAACTTTTGGCACAAAATTTTCATGAAACATGCACCATTCAATATTTGCAAACAACATTTCAGAACATTTTTCCCATTCAATCTATCACAAACACACAGAGCAAGACCATAGAGATTAGTCCAGGAAAAAATTTGAATATTGGCACTCACCTAGACTCACTTCAGGAGGGAAAATTGATTCAATTATTGAGAAAATACGAGAAAGCATTTGCTTGGGACTACACCGATATGCATGGGATTCACCCTGAAACATGCACTCACGATATTTATACTGATAGTAATATCAAACCAGTGAGGCAACTACAGAGACGAATGAACCCCATGCTTCAGGATATTGTTAAAGAGGAATTACAAAAACTGCTGAAAGTCAATTTTATCTATCCTATCTCTGACAGTCAGTGGGTATCCCCATTGGTAGTAGTGCCCAATAAAAATGGTAAGTGGTGGATTTGTGTTGATTACGGACAATTGAACAAAGCAACGCTCAAAGATTATTTCCCACTACCATTTATTAACCAAGTGCTAGACACATTAGCTGGGAAATCATCATTCTCTTTTCTTGATGGTTTCAGTGGCTACAACTAGATCAGGATAGCCTTAGAGGACCAGGAACAAACCACTTTTACTTGTCCCTGGGGCACTTATCCTTATAATGTTTTTCCATTTGGACTTTGAAATGCTCCAGCTACATTTCAGAGAGCTGTATTAGCTATTTTTGCTGATTTAGTTCATGATTGTGTTGAAGTTTACATGGATGATTTTTCAGTGTATGGTGATTCATTTGAGCATGCATTAACGAATCTTGAATTTTTTTTGAAGAGATGTATTGAAGCTAATCTGTCCTTGAGGAATGAAAAACGTTTTATGATGTTAAATGAGGGGATAGTATTAGGCCACTATATTTCTTTTCAAGGCATTAAAGTTGATCCATCAAAAATCCAGATCATTGTCAATTTTCCAATTCCGAAGACTCAAAAAGAGGTAAGAAGTTTCCTTGGGTATGCAAGCTATTACAGAAGGTTTATTGAACATTTTAGTAAAATAGCTTCACCTCTATTTAAACTTCTAGCAAAAGATACACCTTTCAACTGGAATGAGAATTGTCAGCAAGCATTTGAAACACTCAAAGAAAATTTATCAACCACACTATTCTTAAAAGGACCTAATTGGAACCTACCATTTCGGATCTTTATAGATGCATCTGATACTGCAGTAGGTGCCTCATTAAGCAAAAAAGAGGAGTCTTGTCATTATGCCATCTATTTCATTAGCAAAAATCTAACACCTGTAGAATTAAACTACACAGTCACAGAAAAAGAAATGATTGCCATCATACATGCTGTGAATAAATTCCGACATTATATAACTGGTTATGAGGTTTTTGTACATACCGACCATTCTGCCATTAAGCATTTAATGAATAAACTAGTAACTAGTGGCAGAGTTACCAGATGGCTGTTATTATTACAGGAATTTAACATCACAGTGTTAGGTAGACCAGGTAAGGAGAATCAGGTAGTAGATTTTCTTTCTAGACTGCAAAATCAAGGTGAGGTTGTTCCGGTTGAAGATTCTTTTCCAGATGAAAATTTATTTGCAATTTCAATAGTGAATCCTTGGTACGCTGACTTGGCCAATTATTTGTCCACAGGAAGAACACCTCCATACTTTACTCCAAAGGAAAAGAAGAAGCTAGTCAAACAAAGTGCTCGATACTCATGGGTTAATGGCGATTTATTTTACACTGGTTATGATTATTAGACGATGTGTAAGAAGTGATGAGATAATTGATATTTTAAAATCTTGCCATGATGAACCATGTGGTGGGCATTTTGCAGCTAAACGAACAACATTCAAGATTCTTCATCTTGGATACTACTGGCCATCTATTTTTAAGGATTCCAAGAAGTACGTGAAGAGTTGTGATAGCTGTCAAAGAATGGGTAGGCCAATAGCTACAGATGAGATGCCACTTCAGCCTCAAGTACACCTAGAGACATTTGAAAAATGGGCTCTAGATTTCATAGGACCCATTAATCCAACTTCCAATGGTAAGAAATACATCCTAGTATGTACTGATTACGTAACAAAATGGGCTGAAGCCAAAGCACTAGTCTGGGCAACTGAACAAACAGTGGTAAACTTCCTTTTTGAAGAGATTTTTGTAAGGTATGGAGTACCAAGGGAGATAGTGACTGATCAAGGTACTCAGTTTACTTCAAAATTAGTTAAGGACATCACAGAAAAATATCAAATCAAGCACAGAAAAAGTACACCTTACCATCCAAAGGACAATGGCCAGGTGGAATCCACAAATAAAACTTTGGAAGGAATTATCACTAAGACCGTAGCAATGAACAGAAAGAATCGGGAGGATAAGCTCAAAGATTCACTCTGGGCTTATAGAATCACGTGGAAGAATACTACAGGATTTACACCATATCAGTTGGTGTATGGCAAAGAGGTAATGCTTCCTATTGAGTTTCAAATACATACTTCTAAGATGGCTGTATATTTGGGAATTGATCTTAATCAAGCACAACAAGAAAGAATTCAGCAGTTGAACTAGCTGGATGGAATGAGGCAGCAAGTAGAGGAGACAACACTCTTCATGCAAAAACAAAGGAAGCAGTGGCATGATGCACATATCAAGAAGAAACAGTTCAAAGAAGGAGACTGGGCTTTACTCTTTGACTCTAAATTCAGAGATCATAAAGCCAAATTTACCACACATTGGATGGGCCCATACGCAATAGTTCAAGTTTATGACAATGGGTCAATCAAGCTTATTACCATTGATGGAGAAGGCCATCCCATTATTGTTAATGGACATCGCTTGAAACTTTACCATAGGCCCATCAGCAAGCAAAATTTTCTTCAAACTGTATCTCAACAAAGGGAGGTTGAGATATTGCAGCCTTCAGCTGTAGTATCTCTACCTTAGTTCATTTCATTTCAATTCAGAAATAAAAAAAAAAAAAACAAAAAAAAAAAATTAATTAAAAAAAAAAAAAGTTAATTTTTTTTTAAAACAATATAATAATGGTTTAGATGTGAAAACTAGACTCTGGCACACTCTAACCCAGAATTCTTACTTGAAAACCAATTCTTTGGCTGGTAAGAATTCCTTTTCTTTTTGTTTCCTGTTTGATTCATCGATTGAATAATGACTTGAGGACAAGTCAAAGCTTTAGTGGGGGAGAAGCATCAACATTTTTGTTTTTATCTCATCTCCTCATTGTAAATTCTCAAAGAGTTTGTTTCAGCACTTCAGTATTTCAATAAAGAAGCTGTTTTTGTCTTTGTCCTAATCAGAGGGACCTGTTTAAGCACTATGCAGTGGGACCTGTTCGGAAGACCATGTTACCAGCACCAACATTAGAGGGACCTGTTCAACAAACATAAAAGGGACCTATTAGAAACTTTTATCTCAAGTTACTTCAGCAAAGCTTCAACAAACTTTCAACAGAGATTCAAAGGTTGCTCATCACCGAGGCTCCATCAAACACCAAAGATCAAGGAAGCTGCACATATATAGTTCTTTTCCAGATTTCAAAGAAGCTGCACAAACATTCTCAGAGGGACCTGTTGCATCCAAATTCACCTCAGAGGGACTTATTATGGACAGCAAAGATTAGTCATATCTGAACAAGAAAGACCAGTCCTACCTATGCATGCCAACTCAACTCTTGATCAACCAATAAAAGTGTAAAGTATTATTGTAATTTTTATTTTTAACATTTAAATTCTTAGATTACTTTAGTGTTAATGTGATGACTATGACTGCTTATGATCAATTTCAAAAACACCCACATATCCATCACCCTTGTCATATTCCTAATTCCTATCATTTCCCAACACTCTAGCCTATCCCCATACTCTTCCTATGATTTTTAAATCCTCTATTATACCACCCTCCCAGCCTTGTTATTAACTCCTTATCGGCCATCAAACTTTACTATCGGTTCAACATCTCCCTATTTGGCCAAGTACCAATGAGCAAGGGACAGGTGGTGAGCTATTGCAAAGCCAAATTTTACACGGTTTCATTCATTGTTTTTGAATCGGCTAAGTTATAACATGATTGTTCGACCAAGTCGACTCATGCAAACAACTATCCGTTATTATACTCCAGTATTCCATACATGCTTACGATGTTCTCATGATGATAGTCATACAAACCAGTATAGCTACTCCTCTGTCATAGAAATATGAATACGCTCTGTTATTATTATAGTGAATTGGGTCAAGTCGGTTCTTAAAATTCCATTTCATTCTCAGTTGTAAAAAGGGCATTCCATATTAGCAATTCAAGTGCTGTGATTTCAAAAACAAAGGCCGAGAACAGAAAGTGCTACGAAAGGAAAGCACAGTGATTGGGCTCATAAGTTCCACCTCCACCATAATTCAAGGAAAATGATCCGGTCACTGCTTAAGCTATTGAAGGAGCTGATCTCGAAGAACAGAGGGTGCTACCAGGTCAGTTGTGTGGAGCGAAAAGCAGAGGTAACAAACCAAAATACCCTTGTTAAATTAGTAAGCATAAACGAAGAGGGTTAGAGCAGGAGTTTCTCTGTCGAAATGACTAATAGAGTAGAGCCAAACACATTTGATAGTTCTCAGTACCACGATGACTGCATTGCAATTTTAAGAGAAAAACAATGGCTACCCTTCTTAGAGAAGTTTAATGGGAGCAATGAGGAAGTAACTAAACGGTTTGCCTTTACATTTAATGGAGAGAAAGCATTGATAGGAAATTTCTCATTTAGGATCTCAGAAGACACCATAGCACAATCCTTGGGGATTAGCTTGGAAGGAGAAAAATACTCCAAAACAAAACAATTCGAAAAAAAATCATGGACCCAATTCATGTCCAGGTCGAGGGTTTCATTTGTTAACTGGAAGAAGGGTGTCCCTAGGAGCTGGCTGATGCATCCATGGGACGAAATGGTGTATATCATTCAAACATTTGTTACGTGTGAGGGTCGTTATAGCATAGTCTTTTTATACCACATCAAACTCCTGTTACATTTAAAAGGGAAGTGCACGATTAGTTTACCATATTTCCTCTTGCAGAGCTTGACCAAGATGTCAAAAACTATCCAAAAGAAAAAGGGTAATGAAGATAAAAGTTTATGTCATTTTGGGTTAATTAAAATTCTAATTGAATTTGAATTACAGAGAAGGGGAAAAACGTGGAAGGAATTTCTGGCTGCCAATCAAATCAAAGATGAAGAGGATGCGCAAGAACAGCAAGGGAACTCAGGATTTATGCTTGACATTGATGAAGAGATTCCTGTGTGCAAATCAAGCAATGTCCCTCCACCCAGTAGTAGTGTGAGGACGAGAAAGATGAGACAAGAGGCTGCCCAGAAAATGGAGCAAGATAAAATTTTCACTACATATACAAGAAGATCCAGGAGAGCACAAAAGACCCAGCCACAAGAAGATCAACCAGAATCAAATGCACATGCACCGATGGACATCGAGAGCAGTGCTCACTCACAACCTGGACCAGAAGCCGAAATGGAGGTTGAGAGCAACAATAGGCAAGGAAAAGAGTCACCACCTGCAATTAAGAAACAAAGGAGGTTGGAAAAGCAAATTGAAAAGTTAAAAGAAGAACTGATGGAGGCCAACATGCTGGAGAAAGTCATCAAGAAAGAGAATGAAATGCTGAGAGCACAGAGTAAGGATACTCAACAGAAAAATGAGAAGTTGAAGGAGAAAATCAAAGAACTCGAGGTTGAACAAACTGACATTTGCAAGTGGGCAACCAAATGGTACACCCAAAAGAAAGCCCTCAAGGAGAAATACAAGAGTTTGAAACATGAGCTCCACATTCAGAAAGATTCCCAAGCTAAGAAGAACATAGATGCATTGTTAAAAGCAATAGAGGTACAGGCAGGAACAGAGTTTAGAGGCAGCACATCAGGATTAGCATGAGGACATGCTAATTCATTGAGCTTGGGGGAGATGTTGGTACCATTCCACTACCATCTTTTTCTTCTAGAAACACAATCATTTGTCTACATTTTTCCTCCATAGACCCCTTATATTCCTTGAAATTGATTAATTAATAGCATTATAGTTGTTAGTTTGCATTAAATTTAATTTATGAATTTTTATGTTAGAAATTAGGAATTTTCAATAAAAAGATTACAGGAAGTCATAACATCTTGTAGATGGTTTATCATCTAACACGTGGCATGACATGCAAGCCAAAGCAATGGACAGGAATGAGACCTGGAATGTACATGCATGGTGAAAAATTGATTCTATAGCAAATCAAAAGCTCCTGGTTATGCGGTCCATGCTGGTCAAACCCCAGCCTTTTGGTTACAAAGGCAGTAAAAGCCATGGTTTCCCAAACCGGTTTCGTTTTGTTTTTTTTGGAAATTGGTTTAGATTAGAAATGACCAAAAATCATTCCTTTGTAAAAGCAGAAACCTCTGCTTAATGAATGTACATTTGATTCAGATAGGGACAGGAAAACAAACACTGCGTATTATTTTGTTTTCAAGAACAGTTACAGTTACGATTATTATCTCTGTACATCGTTTGAGAACAGAACTCTTGTATGTGATTGCAATCTACAGCACTTAGATATAGTCACGGTTTTACTCCAGCGGTGTTTATGCGTTAATACTCTCGTTGCTTTAGTTTACTTCAGTGTAGCATTGAAACGTGGACGGGCCCTGCGTGGATTGGTATACTGTTAATTTCATTTCCTTAGCAGTTTTTGAATTTGAATAGAACGCATAGTGTTTAGTGTTATTTACATGTTTATGATTTTGTCAATTTGATTAGAAATTCTCACAAATGGTATTTATGGTGATAGCTTGAAGATTTCATCATTAAGATCATTGAACCATATCTTGTAAGAGATTTGATCCATCGTTGTATTTTGAAGCATCTCCATAGACTTTGTTTTTCATGCATTTAAACTTTAGTGTGCTTTTGATTTTTCATGAATGCTCAAGTGTTAACTAGACAGAGCTTTTGTGCATAGCATCCTTATAAGGGGATTAAAATCTTAGTCTAGCAATATGTTGTATCCTTAGGACAGTTAGATAAGTTAGGTGATCTGAGTGTTAAGGTGAGAGGAAACATATCTTAACCTTCTGTAAAGAAGTACTGTAACCTATCACAATAAACACTTAGTTAGGAATCCTTTATGTCTATAGACTGTAGACGCATGCCTCGAAGTTTATTGACCCTCGTTGATAATAAATCTAGTCTAATCTAGCACCCTAGATTGGCCACTACAGACCCTATATTAGGTTGGGTAGACCTACCTATGGTTTGTGCATGGTTTTGGATGTGATTGTTTTCGGTCCATGGTATTGGATGCTCCGGCATGTATATATATGTATGGTAACATTGAAAGGAACATAATGAAAAATCAAGCTATTAATCCCAGTTTTGGGATCCTGGGGAAAATATCTGTGTATATGTGTTTTATGCTCTCGCATCGTTTATTTTCTGTGTTTTAGAATTTGTATGCAAGTAATTTCTGTACTGGGTTAAAACCTATATAACAACCCTCGTGAAAAGTACATGTAATGAAAGTTAATAAAGGTAAAATAAGACGACGGTAAGGAACACGTATTAAAAGTTTAATGTTGGGCAAAAATATCCTCATGGGCATCACTGGATGTGTGTTTTGGCTAAGGAAATTAGCAAAGTCTAAGGAAAAAGCATTTAAAGGAAAAAAAGGCATTTTGGCACATTGATTTATGAGAATAAAGGAAATTAGGAGAAAATGAAGGTAAAAGGTCACAAGTTGCATGTGAGGAGGAAATTGAAGGAAAATAAGGGAAAATTAAGAAATTAGAGGCCTCATGCATAAAAAGGTTTCTGAGGATCAGTTCATGGTTTTTTTCAAGTTCAAGTTTGGAGCTCTCTCATTATTTTCTCTCTCTGTCACTCTCTTAGTCACTTAAAGTTTTCTTGGAGAACTCTAGCTTCAGATCAAGGAAGGAAAAACAAGCAAAATTAAGGAAAGGAAATAAAGGATCGAGGACGAAAAATAAAGATCAAGAAGCTTCCCTAAGAATACTTGTAGGTAACCATTTACATGTGTGATTTCCCAGTTGGTTTGGACATGCATGCCTTTGCATGTTGATGTATGGTTCTCTTGTTGTGGGTGGCATGGGTTTTCCGGGTTATGAAAATGGATTTTAGCCTAGCCTAGACTTTTCCCGAATGCCATGGTATGTTGGGATGTATATTTTAGTTTTTTAGCTTTGGTTTTCGAGATGGATTTCAGAATCCAGATGGGAGGTAGTCTCAAGGTTCGTTACCAAAGGCCTAGGAATCCCTTGATCGAGTTTGGCAGGATACATGGTAAAGCTTGAGGGATTAGTCTCGGTTTACGGCCTAGTGATACAGGTTTGTATTGCGGTAAATCCTGTGAGACAAGGAGAGGAAAAATTCCTCAAGGATATTGATGGATTCTGAATTGCATTCCAAGTTATGTTCAGTTGTGGTCAGAGCACAAGTTTTGGTGTGATCAGAGTTTGATGAGGGTGGAGGTGGTTTAACCTCTAGATTCCATTAGTTGTTTTTGGATTAGTTGTTCTATGAGATCCCACATTCATGCATGGAATATGTCGTAGGGGTGATTGGCTGAAAGAGAGATTTGGTTTAGCCATGTCTATGGTTTAGATTTGGTTGAACCTGGTCAGATTTTTCTATGATTAGTAAAAGCTAAGTTCTCTTACATTTTCACTGATTTATATGTGGATTTAATGGTTGTCACATCTTTGATATTTATATGGTTTTATGCTCGTTATAATTGTAACTATGAAACGGATGGATGAAAGACCTAATTGATGATTCAATAGTTAAATATAGAAGGAGGTGATCCTTCTGGTTAAGTTTCATAAGTTATTCCAGTCATTCATGCTCTGTCTTATATCCTAGACCTATAGGTTGCATTGATGCCAAGTGTTTGATAGAATGTCAATCCCATTTGGGGATGCTCAGGCCTATTCCTGAGGGTTATTTTTGATTCATAAACATTGTTATTATGTTTTTAATGAATTCTAGTAGTTACAACAAGTCTTGGGTAGAGGCTAGGATTCTGGACTAGAAAAGTGGCTTAAATCTAGGGGTCGCTGGCACAAAACTGGCAATTCTGGTCCACAGTTGCTGGTAGGTAGGCCTGTGAGAGTGACTTTAGGTTTCTGGTTGCTCCCTTTTTGATAGCATGAGAGAGACTATGGCCTAATATCTATAGCATAACAGTGGGACCTAGGGATAGGTTGTTTGATGATTGACTTGTTTCGTGAGGGTTTTGTTGAAGAGGTTGGATGACTATATATGATTTTCCTTCGATTCCACTTCCTTAAGATGACATAGGAGGTCGAATCTGCTTGTAGTAGCATATCTCCTCATGTTTACCCCGGTTTCCATGGTTACTTTGGGTAGATCTGGGAGTAGGTATTACATATTGGTATCAGAGCATGGTTGCACTCTCTTTAGGTCATATGGACGAATGTGTTTTTCAGGCATGCATGTCAATTGTGTGTGTGGATCTTACACTTGCGTTCCATGTGCTTGTTGCACTACATCATATTGATCATGGTAGTAGTAAGGTTATCATGAGGAACTTGATGTTGGTTTTATGGAATGCATCGTCATGAGTATATGATTGGTTATACAATTATATGCATCTTGATTACATCTTTGTACATTGGGTTGCATTTAGTTATTTGATTGCATGCATGAGTCTTGTAGGTTGATTACAAGAATTGATCGCTTATGCTTGACTACATGTGGTTATGTGTATGTGTAGTTGATCAGGCATTGCTTATGCATGTGGATAGTTGCGTGAGGCAATGTGTATACTAGACTAATGGTTGTTATCATGCATAAGGTCATAGAATTCATTATTGATATGGGCTTGCATTGATGACTGGACCCTAGTTAGTATGATGGTTATGTATTGATGCACTTATTGGTATATGTATATATTTTACTGTGGTTATGTTGTACATCCATCACATTGATTTGATGATCTTGTAGACAAGGTATCCTCTGCGAGTTATGTTAAGGTACATTTATTTATGGTGATTTGGTTTAGCTGACATAATATGCCTTGCAGAAAAGAGATCAAATGGCTAGCAAGGTGGTAGACTACATAGAATCTCCATATGCACCCGATGGGAAGTGTGATGTGGGGCTCTCTTCTAACTTGGCAGACACATTCAGAAGCCTGAAGGAAGAAATAAGGAGTTGCAAAGTAGACAATGACAAAATCATGCAGGCACAAGAGAAACAAGAAGAGGTGAATGCGATATTACTTCAGAGCTTTTCATATTTGCAGTGATAGGGACCTCCTTGCATTAGCCATGGACATGATGATAAAAGTAATGGGGTATATGGAAGGACGTCTCATAGTATACATAGGTGAGATAGGTGTGACACTATCAGAGATGGCAGGATGTTGAACACTTTGGATAGGAGGGGTGACAGACACATGTATTACTTTACTTCTGGTTCTGATAGACATCATGATCATGATCACTATCTTTCGTACAAGAGGAATGATAAGGGATACTTGATACATGAGTTCAAGAAGCCAAAGCCACCTACCTTTAATGGAGAGCTAAAGAGATCACAAGATGTGGAAGCTTGGTTGCTTGGCATGAGGAAATTATTTACATTGCATGATTACTCAGAAAACATGAAAGCAAGGATAGCTCTTTTCAATATCAAAGGTAAAGCAGATATTTGGTGGGAAGAGGTGAAGAATGTCAAGGAAATACACGAGGATGATTTGACATGGCATGAGTTTTAAATGCTCTTCAAGAAGAAGTACTTGTCTCAGAGGTATTATGATGATAGAGACAAGGAGTTTTAAAAGTTGCGGATGGGTTCTATGACAAGTGAGGAGTATATTAGCAGATTTTTGGAGTTGTTGAGATATGTGCCTTACCTTAGAGAGGAGAAGGGAAATGTTAAGAGATTCATCAGTGGATTTCCAGTTGCATACAAAAACTAGATTGAGTTTGATGATCCTAGGTCATTCGAGGAGGCCATTTGAAAGTTGAAACATTGTTATGAGGAGTCAAAGCACAAAGTTGAGCCGAAACATGACTTGAAGAGAAATGACAAAGCTAAAGGAAAATGGCCACCAAAGCGAGGAACACCTCAATATGCATGTGAGAAAGATAATGCAATTCGTTACATGAGATTCAATATAGCTAAGAAGGGACATGGAGAGTAGTAGGTTAGAGGTGGTGGTAGGGAACCATTGCAATGTTGGATATGTGGTAACATTCATCATAAGAGGGATTCTCCATAGTATCTAAGTGGCGGTAGACCCCAAATCTATAGTGATCAGGAGGAACATACAGTTGGTGATGTTGGTCATAGCATTCCTCAGATTTATGCAACTATGGACAACAGGCAGGTGGATCATCAGGCATCGATCATTGAGATGGACAATAAGCTTTGTGATCAAGTTGTTTCTATTTTAATTGATCCTAGATATAACTATAGTTATATTAATCCTGACCTGGTTGATAAGTGTGGTTTGAGAAAATAAGTGCATGTAGAATCTTGGTTGGTACAGTTGGCTACAGGTTCAAAGAAGTGAGTTCAACATTACGTAATAGCTTATTCATTTGGGTTAAATGGTATGCCTACAGTAGCACATTTGAATGTACTTCCATTGGGTTCCTATAGTATGCTTTTTGGTATGGATTGATTATACCTTCACAAAACCAAAGTGGATTGCTTCGACAAGGCCATTGAGTGTGTGGATGATATTGGGGAAAACAGGACCTTGTAGAGGAAGAAGAAGCCTACATCAATGAGGATGGTTACCGATATGCAAGCTAAGCATAGTTGTAGAAAAGGTTGTGTGATCTTTGCAGTACACATTTCTAGTTACAAGGGTAAGGAGGTTTAGGATGCTGATGTGTTGAGAACGTACCCAATATTATAGCCATTTTGGAATGTATTTCCTAAGTACATTTCAGAGTTTCCATCTCACAGGAAGGTAAAATTTTCTATTGAGTTAGTGCCAGGGGAAACTCCAGCATCGAAAGCACCTTACAGGATGAGCACACCTATGTTGATAGAGTTGAAGTTGCAACTAAAGAAAATGTTGGACAAAGGATACATCAAACCTAATGTATCACCTTGGGGTGCACCAGTGTTTTTCATAAAGAAGAAAGATAGTACTCTTAGATTGTGCATTGATTACAGGTAGCTGAAGAAGGTAATGATTAAGAACAAGTACCCATCATCGAGGATTGATGATTTGCTTGATCAGTTAAAGGGATCAGTATTATTCTCTAAGATCGACTTGAGATCAGGATACCATCAGGTATGCATCAAGGAAGAGGATATCTTCAAGACTCTGTTCAGGATTAGGTATGGGCATTATGAGTTTCTTGTTGTTCAATTTAGTTTGACTAATTCCCCAACTACATTCATGTGTTTGATGAATAGTGTGTTGTGCCCTTATTTGGACAAGTTTTTTATTGTATTCATTGATGACATACTAGTATATTATAATAATGAGGAAGAACATGCCGAACATTTAGCAGCAGCGTTGAGGTTTCTAAGAGAGAATCAGTTGTATGCTAATCTTAGTAAGTGTAGCTTCTTTCAGACTGAGGTACTCTACTTGGGGCATGTTGTCTCCAAAGAAGGCATATTAGTAGATCAAGAAAAGATAAGGGCCATCATGGAGTGGGAAAATCCTAAGAATGTAGATGAGGTGAGATCATTCATGGGATTGGTAAGTTACTGCACGAGGTTTACCAAGAACTTCTCATGAATTTCATATCTTATCACATCATTGCAGTGGAAAAGTAAGAAGTTTGAATGGATGGTAGAATGTGAAGATAGTTTTAAGCAGCTTAAGAAATTGTTGACACATGCTCGAGTGTTAAAGATTGCGGATTTAGATAAGGAGTTTGTAGTGTGTACATATGCTTACAAGAGGGGACTTGTGGAGTTCTCATGCAAGAAGGACATGTAGTGTGCTATGAGTCACAAAAACTGAATTGGCATGAGAAGAAATATCCAATGCATGATCTTGAGCTAACAACGATTAAACATGCATTGAAGATGTGGATACATTATCTTATGGGCACAAGGTTTACATTGATGAGAGATCATAGTGGGTTGAGGTATTTGTTTGACTAGTTGAATCTAAAGGCTAGGAAAGCTAGATGGTTGGTTATCTTATTGAGCTTGACTTCGAGATCAGATACATGAAGGGGAAGGAGAACCAGGTTGCAGATTCTCTTAGCAGGAAGGTACAGGTAAATGATATAGTAGCTATAAGATCCTAGGGGATAGAGTTACAAGATAGGATCTTACAGGCAAGACAATAGGATGATAAATACATGGATATTATGCATAAATTACAGTCGAGTACAGGTATAGGTATGGGTGATCAGGATGTAGACTATTGTCTCACGGTAGATGGCTTCGTGAGGTTTCGAGACAGGATCTATGTGCCAAATTGCAGTTAGATCAAGAAGCTGATCTTGAGGGAATTTCATCTGAAACTGTATTTGAGGCATCCATGATATCAGAATATATTGACGGTGGTGAACAAGTTTTACTGTTATCTGAATCTAAAAAAGGAAGTGGCAGAGTTCATGTCTAAATGTTTAGACTATTAGTAGGTAAGGGCAGAATGTAATCATCCGAGTGGTCTACTACAACCTATTGCGATTCTGAATGGAAATGGGAGGTCATTTCCATGGATTTCATCACAGATCTTCCAAGGAAAGTGAAGCAACATGATTCCATTATGGACGTGTTTGACAGGTTGAGAAAGGTATTCTGGCGAAGACTACATATTCAATGAGTGAGGTAGCACATGTGTTCATAATAGAGATAGTGAGACTACATGGTATTCCAAAGAATATTGTGTCAGACAGGGATGCAAAGTTCACTTGTAAGTTTTTAAAGGAGATATTTTCAGGCTTGGGTACATAGTTTGCCTTCAGTACATCTTATCATCTAGAGACAGATGGTCAAACAGAGAAGGTCAACATGATCTTAGAGGATGTGCTGAGGATGTACGTGATGCATCGGTTGAGGAAATGGGAGGATTACCTTCCATTGGTGGAGTTTTAATACAATAATGGTTATCAGGAGTGATTGAGGATGATTCCTTTCAAGGCATTGTATGGACAGAGTTGTAACATTCCCATCAGCTGGAGTGATCCAGTGAACAGGGTACTTATTGGACCAAACATGTTGATGGACATGGAGCAAGAAATGTAGGTTATAAAGAAGAATCTAAAGGCAACACATGATAGACAGAAGAGTTATCCAGATCAACATAGGGTGTTCAAAGAATTTCAGGTTGGGGAGCATGTGTATTTTCGCATCAAGCCCAAGAAAATCTCTTTGAGGATCGGATCATGTGCCAAGTTGGCACCACAGTATTGTGGGACTTTTATGATACTGGAGAGGATTGAACGAGTGGAATATTGACTTGCACTTCCTCCAATAGTGAAAGTCCATGATGTTTTCCATATTTCATTGCTTAACAAGTATATAAAGGATGTTGATCATGTTATTGATTGGTTGTATTACAGGTGGAGCAAGAAGGAGAGTTCCAGCCAGAGCCTTAGTGTATATGTAGCAGAAACATCTCAAGCTTAGGAACAAAGCCATAGAGAAAGATAATGTACAATGGAAGCACTTTGGGCCTGAAGAAGCTACATGGGAGATGGCAAATCAAATGCGGGCCCTATATCCTTCATTGTTTGCCAGTTGAGGCAAAGTAGTTTTGGTTTGATGTTGGTTTATGTTTGGCATATGCTTTTTTGATGATTTAAAATTTGTATATGTATATGTATATGGATGTAAATACCACCATCAGCTAAGTTATAAAGCTCCAACAAACAATATTATTATTATCTTGTCATGTTGTCATGATGTCTATCGTTTGAGAACGTTTTCCATTGTAAATATTGCAATGAGCTATGTTATAAATATCCATAGGAAATATGTCTACTTCTCAATGGTTTTGTTGAGGTCTTAATGTGGTTTAACATCAAGGATGGTGTTCCCTAAGGGGGAGGGTTTTGTAACAACCCTGGTGAAAAGTTAACGTAATAAAAGTTAATAAAGGAAAAATAAGAGCATGGGTAAGGGACACGTATTCCAAGATGAATGTTGGAAAAGAATATCCTAGTGGGCATCACTGGATGTGTGTTTTGGCTAAGGAAATTGGAAAAGGCTAAGGCATTAAAGGACAAAAAGGCATTTTAGCACATTTATATATGAAAATAAAGAAAATTAGGAGAAAATGAAGGTAAAAGGTCACAGGTTGCATGCGAGGAGGAAATTAAAAGAAAATAATAGAAAATTAAGAAATTAGAGGTCTCATGCATAAAAAAGCTTCTTAGAGGATCAATTCATGGCTTTTTGTCAAGTTCAAGTTTCGAGCTCTCTCATTATTCTCTCTCTCTCTCTCACTCTCTTGGTCACTTAGAGTTTTCATGGATCACTCTAACTTCGGATCATGGAAAGAAAAAAACAGTAAAGGAAAGGAGAGGAAAGAAAGTATTGAGGAAGGAAAAGCAAGATCAAGCAGCTTCAACAGGAATACTTGCAGGTAACCATTTGCATGTGTGATTTCCTAGTTGGTTTGGACCTACATGGCTTTTCATGTTGGTGTATGGTTCTCTTGCTGTCAGTGGCATGGTTTTAATGGGTTATGACAGTGGACTTCAGCCCGGCCTAGCCTTTTTCTGGATGGCATGGTATATTTGGATTTTTATTTTGGTTTTTGAGTTATGCTTTGCTGGATGGGTTTGAGAATCCAGGGTGGAGATCATCTCAAGGTTCATTCCCAAAGGCCTAGGAATCCCTTGTCCGGTTTTGGCGGGATATATGTTAAATCCTGAGGCAGTAGTATCGGTTTAGGGCCTAGTGATCTCGGTTTGGATTGCGGTAAATATTGAGAGACAAGGAGGCTAAACATTCCTCAAAGATAGTGATGGATTATGAATGGAAATCCAACTTCTATGGAAGTGGTTTAACCTCTAGATTCCCTTGGTTTTTATTGGATTGGTTATTATATGAGATCCCACATCCATGCTTGGAATATGCCATAGGGGTGACTAGCTGAAAGAGAGATTTGGTTCAGCCATGTCTATGGTTGGGTGGTACTTGGAAGTCCCAAACTTGGTCGGATTTTCCTATGATTAGTAAAAGCTAAGTTCTCTTACTTTTGCACTGATTTATATGTGGTTTTAGTGGTTGTCATATCTATGATATTTATATAGTTTTATGATGGTTATATGCATGATTGAATGGTTGGTTATTTCATGGTTATTTCATACATTTACTTGTAACTGTTAAATGGATGGATGAAAGGCCTAATTGATGATGTAGGAGTTCAATGGAGAAGGAGGTGATCCTTCTGGTTATTTTTCATAAGTTGTTTAAGTCATTTATGCTTTGTCTTGTATCCTAGACCTGTAGGCTTCATTGATGCCAAGTGTTTGACAAAATGTGAGTCCTAGTTGGCGATGCTCATGCCTAGTCTTGAGGGTTATTTTTGACTAATCAGAAATGATATTATGTTTTTAATGAATTCTGGAAGTTACAACAAGTTCTGGGGAGAGGCCAGGATTCTTGGCTAGAAAAGTGGTTTAAATCCCAGGGTCATTGGCATAGAACTAGCAATTCTAGTACACACTCATTGGTAGATGTGTCCATGAGGGAAACTTTAGGTTTCAAGCCACTCCCTTGCCCATAGCATGAGAGCGACTATGGCCTAAGAAATGTAGAATAATAGTAGGACCCAGGGAAAAACTATCTAAGTGAATGACTTCTCTCCTAAGGGTTCTATTAGAGATGTTGGAAGACTGTATGTGATGTTTTCTTGATTCCACTTCCTTAAGATGACATAGGAGGTCAAATATTATTATTGTATCATCTCTCCTCATGTTTACCCTAATTGGCATGGTTACTTTGGGTATAACTGGGACGGGGTGTTATAGGTGGTGCTAGGGCAAGATGAGCTTGCAATGGTGTTGGAGAATCCTTTCATTATTGGATGATAAAATAGGGCATTAGAGCACCCTTCTAATTAAGGGTAGAAAATTGAACTCTTTTCTAGAGTACTAGTGAGTTAGGGATTTCCTTTTTAGTTGAAGCTGAAGAATTTGATGTACCCACAAAATTATTAGAAAAGAATTCCATGGTTTTTTTCTTGGAGGGGTTTCCACCTAATATTCTTTTGTTTATTGTCTATTTCTTATTTATGCTTTAAATTAATGTTAAAGATTATTTAATGCTCTAAAAATATTAATAAGTTACTAAGTTTTAATAAATACTAATTCACCCCCCTCTAATTATTTCCAATATTAAGCAACAATATCTTCTTCATAATTCATTTTGAGACATTCAAATTATCTCTTGAATGTTTGAGGCCTTTCCTTCTCTACCTTTTCATCACCTTCATGGATATCGATACTCTTGTCCCATATTTATTTAGCTAATTCATAACTCATAACTTTGGTAAAATCAGAATCTAATAGGCCACTTGATATAGAGTTCAAAGCATTGGCATTTGCTACATACACCATCTTCGCATCCTAGTATATTGGTAGAGGATATGGGATCTTATATCCATCTGTAACTGATTGATAAACTTCAACAGCAAGATACATCAAATAGTACATCATCCTGATCTTCCAAAATGAAAAAATTTGTTCCATCAAAGTGGTGATCTTTAGGTGGTTCTTATTTTTCCATTGTGATTGATAATCCTTCTTCTAGCTATTAGGCTAATTTTGAAGAAGTTGGCTCTACTTCCAATTGTTAGGAATATTGAGTGGGTGTTAATCAATATTTCATCCAGTTGTTAATTTTTTTCCAACTAAAATTTATTTACAATGAGAAGCATTAACCATCTCAGAACATAAGAATAAAAAACAAAAATAACTTAATTTCTTTTTGTTCAAAATACAATAATGAGGACACCAATCCTCCTTCACAAATTTAGGCTCCAACCTTTCAAGTAATGACACCAATCCTTTTTACATGCCATGTCACCTACATGGTAATGAGGACACCAATCCTCTTCAATACGTCCAATCACAAACTCCGAAAAAAATTGACACCAATCCTCTTTTAGCATGAGCCTATTCAATCTAACCAATTCGACTTCAAAGTTTCTCCAAAATTATATTCCAATACAATCTCCAAAATTGATATCAAAGATTTCTCCAAAAAATTCTTTGGGATAAGCATTAAAGTCCCCTTCAAAATCTATTCAGGATAGGCATCGAGTTATGCTCCAAAACTTCTATAAGACAAGCATCAAAATATACCCCATAACTTCTTCAATATAGGCATCAAAGTTTGCTAAAAAATTTCATCAAAATATACTCCATAATCCTCTCTAAGATAGGCTGGAACATGGTTGAATATATCCCTATTATAATCCGAAAATCTGGGAAGACATTAGGGTTAAGAAAATTCCAAACTGAGGCTATCTTAGTGTATGTGATAGAGGTTGAGCCTGAGGCCAATATAATGTCGAAATTCCTGAGACAAAGGCCAAAATATCAGAGACATATACAAGGCCAAAATTCTTGGGATAGAGGCCAAAATTCCTTAGATAGAGGCTAAAATTTCTAAGACAAAGGCCAAAATTTCAGAGACAGAGGAAAGGATAAAATTCCCTGATACACGGCCAAGTTTGAAGGCTTCAACATAATTATTTTGTATCACAAAATGTACTTAAAAAACCAAAATATATCCTTCATATTAGCTGCTAGACTCCTTGATCCTTGTTGCCTAGGTTAATAAGGTATGAAGCTTTCTTCATTTGTTTTCCACAAAACTAAATTACGTCTTGATGCTTCACTTAAATCTTTGGATGAATCAAAGATAGGACAACCTATTTATAGGCCTTTTTTACCATCAAATAGGGTTAAGTTATTCCAAGTAGGATTGACCTATCATATGGGAGGGTCGACTTGATAGGGGTAAAAAAAATCGATTTTTCCCTTGAAAAATTCATATCTTCTAAATGAAGAGGAGTGAGGTTTGAGTCACTCCTCGCTGGAAAGGTATTGAGATGATATTTAGGGTGTCTTTAGGCTTGTAAGATTATCTTGTTGAGTTAGATGACCTCTGACATAAAGAACAATTATTCTCTCAACACTCCTTCCCAACAACCCCCATCCAATTTTATCTATCTCTCCTTCCCTTCCCCTATCCTTCACTATCCCTTTCCTTCTTATCTCTCTCTTTCCTTTACATATTTCCCTCTATCATTCTATCTTTCACTCCCCTCACTCTTTCTCTTCCTCTCTCCCCCATTACTCTCTTCCTCACTCCACCTCAACCTCTCTCTTTATTTATCTCTTCTTCCTTTTCTCTCCCCTTCCATCTCTATCTCTATCTCCCTCCATCTCTCCTTCTCTACCTCCATGTCCCAACCTTAATTTCTCTCTCTCCTATCTCTCTCTTTCTCTCTCTATATACATATATACATGTGTGTGTGTGTTTGTTCATCCCTCTTTCTATGACTCTCTCTTTCATCCACCCTTTCTCTCCCTCTATACCCTTATCTCCTCTCTCTCCTCCCTCCCTCTCTCCTCTCCCCCTCCTCCCTCTCTCTCTCTCACCTCCAACTATTCTCACTCCCTATCACCCCATCTCTCCATCCATATCTATGTATCTCCCTCCATTCCTCCCTTCTTCATTCCATCTCCCCTACTTTGCTCACACTACTAGATCTATCCCTCTCTCTCTCTCTCTCACCTCCAACTATTCTCACTCCTTGTCTCCCTCTCACCCCCCTCTCCCTCTCCATATCTATGTATATCTCTCCCCCCCTCTCTTCTCCACTCCCTCTCCCCCTACTTCCCTCCCACTTCTAGATCTGTCCCAATCTATATATCCCTCCCCCCTAACTACCCCCTCTTCTCCCCCCCTTCATCTCTTTCTATATCCCTCCCTCGGTCCTTCAATCCCTTCTTCATAAAAAATCCATTCTCTATTTCCCATCCTCCCTCACTATCCCCCCTACCCCACCCCCTTCATCTCTTTCTTTATTCCTCCCTCAATCCTTCAATCCCTTCTTCATAAAAATTGCCACTAAATTTACTCTTTATCTCCCATTCGCTCTTTCTCTCTCTCCCACCCCTTGTCTTCTTATTACCTCACTCTTTTTATCTTTATCTCTCCCCCCATCTCTAACTTTGTCTAAATATATCCACCTCTCTCTCTCCCCCCCGTTTACTCTATTCTTTTATCCATCTTCTCATCCCTTAGTCCCTCCTTCATAATAACCTCCTCCAACCCCTGCCACCTCTCTCTCTCTCTCAAACACATATCCCTCTAGATTTGTCTCTATTTACTCTCTCTCTCTCTCTCTCTCTCTCTCTCTCTCTCTCTCTCTCTCTCTCTCCAACTCTATATAAATCTCTCACCTCTCTCTTTCCTCCCTTTACTCTAATTTTGTTTCCCTCTCTACCTCGCTTAGTCCCTACTTCATGATAACCTCCTCAAACTCCCTCGGCCCCCTCTCTCTCACACACACAAAAAACCCTATATATTTGTCTCTATTTAACTCCTTCTATATTTCTCTCTCTCTCTCTCCTCATCACTCCCTTCCCCTATCATGTTATCTTCCCCATTTCGTCTCTCTATCTCTCACTCTGTATTTTGTCCCCCCCTCTCTCTCCCTATTTTTTTTCTTCCACCTTCCCCCTTTCATCTCTCTATTTCTCACGCTTTCATCTGTCTCTCTCTCTCCCCCTCCCCCTATCTTGTTATCTTCTTCCTTTCATCTCTCTATCTCTCATGCTTTCATATATCTATCTCTCTCTAACTCTGACTCCCTGCCCCTATCTTGTTATCTCCCCCCTTTCATCTCTTTATCTCTCACTCTTTCTTTCTCTACTCCCCCCCCTCTCTCCCCCCCTCACTCTCCCTTCCTCTCCCTCTCCCTCCCTCTCCCTCTCTCTCTCTCTCTCTCTCTCTCTCTCTCTCTCTCTCTCTCTCTCTCTCTCTCTCCTCTCTCTTGTTATCTCCCCCCTCCCCCCTTTCATCTCTATATCTCTCACTTTTTCTTTCTCTCTTCCCCCCTCTCTCTCTCACATCCACACACACACACGCTCCCTTACCTTATTTTGTTATCTCCCCCTACTCTCTCTCTCTCTCCCTCCCTCCTTACCTCCCTCTATAAATCCATATTTCAACCCTCCCCCCTCCAATTCTATCACTCTCTTCCTTCCTGTGTCTCCAACAATTCCCTCTCTCTCCTCTCCACTCTCCCCCTCTCCTCCTTCCCCACCCTCTCTCACTTTTCAACTCTCTCTCTCTCTCTCTCTCTCTCTCTCTCTCTCTCTCTCTCTCTCTCTCTCTCTCTAAGTCCCTATTTCAAAAAACTCCCCTCCAATTCTATCTCTCTCTTCCTTCCTTTGTCTTCAACAATTCCATTTCTCTCCTCTCCACTCTCCCTCTCTCCTCCTTCCCCACCCTCTCTAGATTTTCAATTCTAATTCTCTCTCTTTCTCTCCACTTTGTTTCCCCTTAGTCATTTTCTCATTCTTCCCAACTCTCCCCTCCCACCTTCTCTCTCTATCTCCCTTGGCTCATCTATCTTTCCCTCTCTCCCCCACCTTCTTTGTCTTCTCCCCACTTCAACTATTTCCCATGTGTTAAAGTTCGTAGCTATAGGAATGTACGGATATTCCTAGTGGTAGGAACATGCATGCATTCCTTGGGCTAGGAACACACTCTCTCCATCCTCGCCCCCCTCCACCAACTCTTATTGACTCAACCACTCACACATTCTCTCTCCCCCCCTCACTCCCTCCCCTCAAACTCTATCTCTCTCATCCTCACTATGTCTTTCAAAAATCTCTCTCCCCCACATTTTCCCTTTCTCTCAATTCCCAACCCTTTTAACCTATCTCTCTCACTTTTCAATTCTCTCTCTTGATGTTCATCCCTCACTCAACCACTCGTTTTTCCCAACCCTCACTTTTTATTTGTCTCTCTCTCTTTATCTCCCTCATCCTCTTTATGCCCCACTCTCTTCCTCTCCCCCTCCCCTCCAACATTCCATAAACCATTCCCTGTGTGTTACAATTATTAGCAGTAGTATGCATGTGCATTCCTAATAGTAGGAATGTGTACAAAGTCTTATTACTAGGAAAGTGCAAAAATTCCTAGTGTGAAGAATGTGTGTGCATTCCTGGCGGAAATAAATCTCACACGTTCCTAGCAACATGAGCATATGTACATTCCTAGTGGTAGGAATGGGTGCGCATACTTAGAAATAGGAACCTACATTTGTTCCTAGCACTAGGAAAGCATGCACATTTGTAGCACTAGGAATGCACTCACAATTTTTTGTATTTAAATTATTTTCCAATGAGAATACTACATCTTTGATGAGTTAGTTGGTTCAAATATAGGTTAGGATCATAAACCTAGTATTTTGGATTGCAAATACAAGAAAACATCACATTCTTAGAAAACATACACATATCTCTCATATTTGTTTTTATGTTATTTTCAAGGATTTGATATTTTTGCTATATATAGTATTGTAGGCAACTATTATGGTTTGAAAATTCATATGTATAGAATGTAAGCACATTTTCAATAAAAAAACATGTAATATACTATTAAAATTGGTATTTTTTTGGTGAATATCATCCATTTAATCATCTATGTGTAAAAAATAGGCAAATGTTTAACCGAATTGGTGAATATTTTTTCAAAAAAAGTCCCAAAAATAGCCCATTTGTGAAATTTCGCCCCTAAATTTTTCCCTAGTTATTTTCCCATAGGCTAGACAAATCCATTGTCCATGAAACTACAAATACATACAAAATCTACTATGAAAATTCTAAATATATAATTTGAAGAAGAATTTAATAATTTTTACTTATCTTAAATATATATTTTCCCTTGACATGTGTCAAAATCTTAAAATTCATTCCTCTTTTATCTCCACTACTAGCCTAGATCCATCTTAACTTCGGATCTATCAATTGCCAAGAGGGATCAAATATCTCGAGGTGCAAACCTCTTTTTTGAGTGCAAAACTTGAGGAAAGGTTTTCACCTCAAGAGATTTGATCCCTCTTAGGGCTTGATAGATCCAGAGTTAAGATGGATCTAGGTTGGTTTTAGTCATGTGCTTCCACAGAAAATCTAACAAACATATGATTGATTTTATCAATAATATGTAAATTCATCTAATATTAATGTAATCATTTTAAATATGCTAAATATGTCTGAGATTAATCTGGTCATTTTAATTTTAAATTTTCTTAGTTACCTGAGTTTGTTGAGATGATAAATATTGTTAATAACTTTAATGATGAAAAATTATGAAATTTAATTTTTGAATGTAAACTGACAATGTAATAGTGTTGAATGATAGAAAATGTGAATAATAAGAATATAATCAATTACACATAGTCTTCATTGTGCTTAATCTCAAACTATTTTCTTCTACTATTCTTATTGTCACCCTTGTTACTTTTGTCATCTTTTGATATTGATTTTATGAGAAGTACAGGTTAAATCATAAACCATTTAAATATTTAGCTCAAGCTGTTGTACTAAACATCATACCTTGTCTCTCTTTATCTATAGTATTAATAGGTTGAATTACTATAACATAAAAATCAGTGTACATTGTTAATAATGTTTTGTGCTTACATTGAAATAAATGCACAATTTTAATCCAATCACTTTAAAATTAATGTACCATCATACAACCAATTATGTTAAATGAGAAATCAACATCTACACTAAAATAAATGCATCTAATGCAAGAAATCAAATAAGATTAGAAAAGAACATTTACACTTAAATCAATGCATCTAATGCAAGCAATCAAATAGGATTAGGAATCAACATTTACACTCAAATCAATGCATCTAGTACAATTAAGAAAATACGACTATAAAAAAACATATACATTGAAAGCAATGAATCTAGTGCAAATAGGATTATAAACCAACATCTACATTGAAATCAATGCATCTAGTGCAAGCAATCAAATAGGATTAGAAATCAACATCTACACTCAAATCAATGAATTTAGTGCAAGAAATCAAATAGGATTAGAAATCATCTACATTGAAATCAATGTATCTAGTGCAACCAATCAAATATTATTATAAATCAACATCTAGTGAAAGCAATCAAATAGGATTAGAAATCACCATCTACATTGAAATCAATGCATTTAGTGCAAGCAATCAAATAGGATTAGAAATCATCTACATTGAAATCAATGCATCTAGTCCAAGTAATCAAATATGATTAGAAATCAACATCAACACTAAAATCAATTCATCTAGTGCAACCAATCAAATAGGGTTATAAATCACCATCTACACTGAAATCAATGCATCTAGTGAAAAAAAATTTCTTCCTTCTCTGCCCCCTTCAATCTATATCTATATCTCCCACCATCTCTCCTTATCTGTCTCTCTATCTCAACCCCCTAAACACACACACTCTCTCACTACATATCTATCAATCTCTCTATCCTTCCCTCCCTCTCTCCATCTCTCTCCTTTTCCCTCTCTTCACTTTCTATCTATATCTCTATCTCCCTTTGTCTCTCTATATCACCCACAAAAAATACAATGTATTTCTCCAATATATCTATCTATTCCTCCCTCCTCCTCTCCCTCTCTCTCTCTCTCACTCGATCTTTCCCTTCTCTCCCTCTTCCTCGCTTCTATCTCTCTTCCCTCATGTTCTCCACTCTCCCTCTCTCTCTCTCTCCAACTTTATCTCTCTATTTATTTCTTCTTACTTCCCTCTCTCTCCCCCTCCAAATCCATCTATCTTTCCCTCCCTCTCTCCACTCTCACACATCCTCTTTCTCTTCCTTCCTCTCTCCCCCTTTCTCTCCCACCTCTCTCTCTCTCTCTCTCTCTCTCTCTCTCTCTCTCTCTCTCTCTCTCTCACCCTCCAACTCTATTACTATATCCCTCCCTCTCCCCTCTCTCCTTCTCTCCCTCATTCTCTCCATCTTTCCTTCTTTGTATCTTTATCTCACCCCCAAACATACACGCTCTCTTAGCATCTCTCCCTTATCACTCCTTCTCTCTCTCCACTTCTCACGCTCTATCTATTTCTTCCTCCTTCCGTCTCTCCCCATCCAACTCCATCTCCCTATCCCTCCCTCTCCTCTCTACCTCCCTTTCTCCTCCTCTCTCTTAAGTTTGATCTCTCGTACTTCCTATCTCTCCCTTTCTCTCCTACCTCCCTCTCTCTTCCACCATCTCTCTCTCTCTCTCTCTCTCTCTCTCTCTCCCCCCTCCAATTCTCTCTCTTCCCCCATCACTCTCCTCATCTCTCTCAAGTCTTGTCTCTCATTCTTCCTCTCTCTCCCTTTCTCTCCTACCTCCCTCTCTCTTCCCCATCTCTCTCTCTCTCTTTTCCCTCAATTCCTCTCTCTCTCTCTTTTCCCTCCAATTCTCTCTCTTCCCCCATCTCTCTCTCTCTCTCTCTCTCTCTCTCCCTATCCAACTATGTTACTATATCCCTCCCTCTCTCATTCTCTCTCGTTCTCTCCCCTCTTCTCTTCCCCTTCTCTCTATCTCTCCTTCTGTGTATCTTTATCTCGCCCCTAAACATCCACACTCTCTCTCTATCTCTTCCTTGCCCCTCCCTCTCTCTCCAATTCTCACTCTCTATGTCTTTCTTCTTCCCTCCCTCTCTCCCCCTCCAACTCCATCTCTCTATCCCTCCCTCTCTCCTCCTCTATTGCAAGTCCTCTCCCTCATCCTTCCTCTCTCCCCCTTTCTCCCATACCCTCATCTCTATTCCTCAATCTCTCTCTCTTCCCTCCAATTATCTCACTATCTCCATCCTTCTCTCCTTCTCTCTTTCCCCCCTCCATCTTTGTGTCTCTGTCTCCCTCTTGCCCTTATATACCTCTCTCACTCCTCTCCCCTCTCCTTTAGTTTATCTCCATCTCCTCCATGACAGTTTCCCTATCTCTCCACCTCTATTACTCTATTTCTTTTTTCATCCCTTCCATATATATCTAGAATTAATAGATATCATGATATATTAATATATCTTAAAATATACCAAATTTAATATTGTATTAATCCAAAGTTATTAAATTTAATATTATTAATATTATAATATATTAATATGAATATTAGATAATATTCATATTAATAATATTAATATTAATCTTTTAATACTAATATTAGGGTTAATAATATTGTGTTGTATGGTATTAATAATAATTTGGCCGAGAGGCTTCACCTAAATAAAACGTATTTTTTGAGTATTAGTAAGTATAAAGATGTTGATGAAGTAAATTTAAATTAGCTTTTATTTATTTCCATACCTCTCGTTTATTTATATTTTTATTTATTTATGGTGTCTTTTTTATTTACCATTGTATTTGGCCCATAGATTTGGTATATAATTACATGTTGATTTCAAATCCTATTTGATATATTTTTATTTATTTACCATACATGTGAGTAAATATCTATATATATATATATATATATATATATATATATATATAAATATATATATATATATATATATATATATTTATATATATATATATATTATTTATTTACCATACCTCTGGTTTATTTATATTTATATTTATTTATCATACCTCTTTTTATACAAATAATAATTAGATTGATTTTTAAATATGACCGACATTAGATGAAAAATAATAAAAGTTAAATTACATTTACATGTTTACATGTTTATGTGTTTACGTGTTTTTACTTGAGATCTGACCCATATTGGGTTGTAGAGTGCCTCTCGGTGCAATATTTTTTTTGGTCTTAACCATTTGAAAAAAACTTATATGGTGCTCTAGAGAACATTGAGTGGTACAATCCCCACCCTACACACTCATAGTCCCCACCCTACACACTCATAAAAAAATGAATTGTTTGATATTGTTAAGATCCTTTTAGCTTGCACTAATTGAAGGCCTTGTAATTTGAATGACATAACAACTTTCATAATTTAAAAACTTTAAAATATAGATTTTGAAAAGTTGGTTGTGCTGAAGAACAATTCAATGTTTACAATGCTACAAATTTTATAAATAATTAGATTACATTACTTACGTACTCAAAAATTGTACTAACTGAAACATATACATTATAGTTTACATGAAAATAATATATAACTCTTAGAAAAGCTCAAATTTCACAGGGTTAGACACAATTTCTATAAATAAAAATTAAATATTCAAAAATATAATTCATTTTCCTACATTTCATATTTTTACATATTCAAATTAATTGCGTCACTATCTCTAAACATCCCTCCCAATTCAAGAATAATTGCTTTTACTCATTTAAATTGCCACTAACACATCATGTGAAATCATAAATAACTTTTACTCACTCTAAACAAACCTTTTATTTTTATGAACTTAATTAACTAAAAATATTTATCAAAACACACAAATAATATAATTTTATACCTTTTAATAAAATTATTATTTTCTTTTAAAGGAAAAACAAGCCAACTTTAGATTTCTCTTGTTCTTGTTAACAAACTTTAATGTTATCTAACTATAATGTTATGGATGGCTCTTCCTTATCAACATTTATATTTTTATTACCTTTGATCAGTTTTTTTTTATTTTATCTGTGACCTTTTTTCACTTCAATAAACCATTTTTTTACTTGAATAAACAATAAACCTAGCTTGAGGTTTGAAAGATAAACTATCCTCCAAAATTATAATAGATAAATTTCTTTTCTCTATCCAACAATTTTTCAAGTGTATTCTTCCTTTTAATACTTTGAAAAAGCCCAATATACTTGATAGATAAATTTCTTTTCTCTATTCAACGATTTTTCAAAAATAGCCTTCCCTTTAATACTTTGAAAAAGCTTAATATATAATTTTTAGGAATTGCTTTCTAAAAAAACACTTAACTCTTAATTTTTCAAATAACAATAAATATAAAGTTGCCCAACCTCTTTACCCATCTATGATCAAACATTCATCTATTTACGCTATTTGTTTATTATTAATATTTTGCTAATTTTCATATTGATTAATGATTATTAACGAAGAGCATAATAAAAGAGCATATGATATGAACAGGAAAAATGATAAAATAAACATTAATTAAATGATTGAATAGACACCATTATTGATTTTATAAGTCCAAAGCCTTTTAAATGAATTGATTAAAATAAATATTAATGAAATGATTGAATAGAGACGATAATAGATTTTATAAATCAAAAGATTTAAATGGAAAGATGAAAATCATAACCCGTCATACTTTTTCGAATCATCCTCAATAATTATATATCGCAATATTATTCACAGACGCCTACTCAATTTTAAGAAAATCTCAAAGAACTATTATATATTATAATCTGTATCTATATAATAAACGCCATATGTAATCCATATCTATATGTACATCATAATCACCAAGTCAGTCATGAGTAGAATTATAATATTTACATTTTTAACATTTATCGATCAATTCTGCCCATGAACTAACATATTTGTCACATTTATCCACGAACTCTGCTTAACCTTTACTAACATATTTGAAACATATATCGATGAACTCTTTAACTCTGCCCATGAATAATACTAAATCAAATTATAACATTTAATAACATATTTGCAACATTTATCCATGAGCTCTATACAAATTAGAAAACTGAAATATTGCACATACATATTGGAAGTCAAACTTGCAACTAGAATTCAATATAGACTGTGTGGCTGTTTATGTCCTCCTCTATGTAATTCTCTTTGTTTGAGTCCAGCGCCTTGCCTGCGTCCACCTTTGCAGCTTGAACGGGCGGGCTGTTTTTCTGGCCATAAATACAGTATAGAACCATCTGACCCAACCCCAGTGGCACTCCAACAAAGTTTGGCGCCTGCGCAAAATGAAGACCATGACAGTAAAAAATGAAATTCATCCTGAGATTGATGTAATTGTATTTGTTGATGGTGGTGAGTCATACTGATACACAATCTTGAAATGAATATTCTCCCATGAAATAGTAAGAGCATTTATTGATCATTATATTACCATGATGACAATGTCTCTGCTGACAGCCCCATACACCATCCACAACAAACTTCCTAGGAAAGCGAACAATGAGAAATAGATGCTGGGCATGAACTCCACGCTCTTGGTCTGAATTACCAGTTGCTGATTGTATAATGAGATAGAGTATGTTAATATGTACAGCATACATCATTATTAATTCAAGTACCATTAATTTAAGATGCTAACAATATCATGTAGTGACCAGAAGTGGTAATTTTAAGATGTTTCATGAATGCAGTAACTAAAAAATAATACAATATAGAGCTTACAATTACAGATAGAGGAGAAGCATAGAGAATGACAGTGGCCACCATTCCTGCAGATCCTACAAAGATCTTCTTATGCTTGTCATCATGGAAAGCACAAACAGAACATGTTGCAATGGTGCCAAACAGCACCAATAAGCCAACAACCATCATGCCCATATTCCTCTGCAAATAAACACCATAAATATATACAAAAGATTCTCCACTGCCAAATGCCTCCAAGGAACTATATTCTATTAAAATCAAGCTATTAATGTAAGGCCAAGGGCTTAAACTATATTCTATTAAAATCAAGCTATTAATCTAAGGCCAAGGGCTTAAATAAATACTATTCGCTAACGGAAATGTGATGAGAGGATACTTTGGTTTTAGGTGGAGCGAAAGTGAGATAGATGCACACGAAGCAGAGCTCTAGCAGAACACCGATGGCATTGACAACCATGACAACCACATTATCCCAACCATTGCTGATCAGAGGCGATCCATACCACGTGTAGACAAGACAGTTGAAAAGCGCTATTGCATAGGGAAAGCCAGAGAAACTCTCAGTTGTTCTCTTTTCTATCACCATCTTGAACATATTACTGTTGTAGAACATCACAAAATAAGGTGCTGAGCGTTATATTCAGTACTGAATTCATCATGGAGTTTATTAATACAAGAGAATACGTTGAGTAGAAATATTTTATACTTACGTTGATGCTCCATACATAAGCAAAGCAAAGACACTTCCTGTAATGTCATGATAGATGAATTAAAAAACAGAATAAACAGGATTAGAGTTTATCCATGACCAACCGACACTGTCTAAAATGGGTCTAAAATGGATAAATTAATTAGGAAAATATTCAAGGAAAAAACATTATTGATAAACAAAATTAGCTGGTTGGAAAAGCATCTGTAAAATTTTCTTTTATTTGATTTCTATTGAAAAGGCTCTTCGCAAAGCATTAATATTTTTATTAAGAAAGCTAAAGAAATCAACTTCTCTCGAGGATGAGTAAAATATTGATACCACTTTATATATATATTCATTCATTTAAAAAGTAAGAGCCAATAAAAAAAATTGAAATGCCTTAAATTATTATAAGAATATTTATCAAGTTATTATAATTTATTATATAATCAATAGGAAAATTATAACGTAGTAGAAAAATAAATTTAATAAATTTTTACTCATTGTATCACTAACAGGAAAATAAATTTAAATAGATTATAACTTATCATATCAGTAACAGAAAAATAAATTTAAATAAAATAAAAAAATAAAAACTATTCCACCAACTACCCTATTCTTTGAACCCACCCCAGATAACACTATTCTTTAAAACCACCCAAGATAACCCAAATATACAAAGATTTAATATGTTCAGGGATACAGAGTCTTGACTGACCTAAAATGCCAACTCCCAAGCGTACGAAATAATTATTCATTTCTTTGTTCTCGAAACACGAAATTTGGATTTGCAGGTCCGAGTATACGAGACAGTGGGGCTGCCTACTTATAATTTCCAATTTTTTCCTGCACGGAGATTCGATAGCGAAATCTTTACAGTGTTGAGGCAGAGCCCAGGAAACAATTCCAATGTTTTGAGTCCATCTCTCCCTGCAAACACATTTCATCCCTCCATTTCAAAGTGCGCTTGAGATTTTTCAACCCAAATATACAAAGATTTAGTATGTTCAGGGATACCAGAGACTTGACTGACCTAAAATGGCAACTCCCAAGCGTACGAAGTAATTATTCATTTCTTTGTTCTCGAAACACGAAATTTGGATTTGCAGGTCCGAGTATACGAGACAGTGGGGCTGCCTACTTATAATTTCCAATTTTTTACTGCACGGAGATTCGATAGCGAAATCTTTACAATGTTGAGGCAGAGCCCAGGAAACAATTCCAATGTTTTGGGTCCACCTCTCCCTGCAAACACATTTCATCCCTCCATTTCAAAGTGCGCTTGAGATTTTTCAACTTCTGCCGACTAAATGTTCAACCGTGCTTCACTTCTCGCGGCGGCGTTCTTACTATTTCGCATTATAAAATTATCACCACTTTTTTTCCGTACGCGCACTCATTTTTTAATTAGTAAGAGAACAGTGGAACCTTCTGTGCTTCTGTCGCTTTCACAGAGAATATGTCAACGCGAATCTGATTTCTGATTTGTTTGGTCATCATTTTTTGGTTCAGTCTTTCACCCACTCCCATTATTGGTATCATGTAGACTAATTCCCCAGCTATCTGACGATACTTCAGATAAGTATTGCGAAATATTTTTCAGTTGAATTTTACGCCTAATCCCATTATCGATATCGTGCATTAATTTTCATAATTATCATAAAAGTCATTTCATGTCATTTCAAGGATTTACATGCAACCATCCCTGGATTATTAAGATAAGTATTGCCAAAACGTCACCTGGACGGATATTTAACCATCTATGAAATATCAGGATAAGTGTGGCCAAATATTTTATTGAATGAGCATTTGCATTTTGTTTGGCCATCATGACATATTAGATTTCATGTTAATATCCTATAACCTGTGAGAATGATTTAATGCAGATTTCATGTTAATATACAACCTGTGAGAAAGATTTAATGCAGATTTCATGTTAATATACAACCTGTGAGAAAGATTTAATGCTCGCCTTTTCTTCTTTAGTAAAGCGGATTCAAAGGACACCGATTGTCGAAGATCTTAGGCAGAGTGGATAATACTATTGATGGAGTCAATGGTATATAAGATGCATTCAATAGGGATTTGGGCATGGGAGAGGGGCATCTGAAGTCGATTGCAGCGAAGCCAGGTTGCAGTGAAGTGAGGTCAATGAGACAACTATGATAGGTTAGGTTTAATATTTCATTTTGAAATACAATCTTTAGCAATATGTCACACACGAATATGTCATGGATTTTGAGATTCCTCAAAATCACAAAGCAGATATTTTAATTCTTTTAAGAGTAGATGTATTTTAATTGTTGATTTTGTAAGATCAAATCTCTTTAAGTGCAATTTTCATGTTTTTAGAGTACATGTTAGGTTTAATATTTCATTTTGAAATACAATCTTTAGCAATATGTCACACACGAATATGTCATGGATTTTGAGATTCCTCAAAATCACAAAGCAGATATTTTAATTCTTTTAAGTATAGATGTATTTTAATTGTTGACTTTGTAAGATCAAATCTCTTTAAGTGCAATTTTTATGTTTTTAAAGTACAAAATTTTAATAAAAAATTGTATTCATTATATTTGAACAAGTTGAATCCATTTTATAAATTTATAAATCTATAAAATGGATTCAACATTTTCAAAATTTATTTGGGCATAAAAAAGTGCTACTGCTTAAAATGTTTTAACCATAATATTTTATTTTTCAATTGTTTTATATTGTATATATTTTTAACTAATTTATTTCTCTATAAAATTGATATAAGATTATTTTATTTTATATGAACATAATATGTATTTATGTTTGAGAGTAGTAAAATATTTTTATGGCTTCTCTTTATTGCCATTAACACTAAAATTATTAATGTTTTATAATGTTTTTAATTAAACAAACCAAACAAATATATTCATTTTTTTTTTATTATATCAATATTTTACGTTTATTTTAAGAGGTATGTGCCAACTCCTAATTGAGCACAAGAAAAATTACACATCTTACTCATTCTCCATATAAAATGAGCCTCTCTAAAAAAATAAAAAATTAAAATTAAAAACATATTTACAGAATTAGTTAACAACAACAACGAAAAAAACAAAATCTCTATAGACCAGTAAAACTGAATAACATACTTAAGTCTATTAACATAAATGTTGTGCTTGAAAAACCATCAAAGATATCATCAACATATGACGAGCTATAGAAGACACCTAAAATTTATCGACATAATTTGTATAAAGAGGATGGGCAAAAAACAAGTTATATATGAATGGCAGCACACACCAACAATTGACGATTCATTATATATGATATTGTTTTGAAATTTGTCGAAGAAAGTTCTTATATACAAACACATCAGCAATATTGCTATTTTATTATAGAGTGTATTCATGAAAGGTATAGGGTTTTAATTTGATTTTTTTTCATGGTTAAATTGAGAAAAATTGAATTTCCAAATCAGTGAATAATTTGGAGGAAGTTAACTTATGTGACATAGATTTTTTTACTTAGTTAGCTTAATAAATTCGAGTTAGAGGGTTTGGATTTCAGTTAAGCATGTATGGTTGCTAATTTCTAGCAATCAAGGTGAGTTATTTTAAATAGTTTTTAGTTAAACTAGTTACAACTATTAAAGGCACTAGTGGACAAATCAGCTAACAACTTGGAGGAAGTTAACTTGTGTGACATGGATCTTTCCAATCAGTTAGTTGGGTAAATTCGAATGGGCTTGGATTATAGTTAAGCACGTGTGGTTGCTAATTTGTAACAATCAAGGTGAGTTATTTCAAGTTGTTTTTAGTTAAACTAGTTACAACTATTAAAGGAACTAGTGGAAGGGCAATTGTGTAGTGGTACAATAGTCTAACTCAGTGATCACCCAGTTAACTAATCAATCAACCTAAAATAGCTAGTGCATGCAGAGAATTCAAGTTCCCTAGTTATGGTGGAGATTCCAAGGTAGTGTAACATTAGTTGTAGACTAGTCTTGAGTGTACAAGTGTTGCATGTAACTAGATGAGAAACCTTGGGAATTGCACAATCAATTGGAGGAAAATTCCTAAATAATAAAGGTCTAATTCCTCAGGAATTGCACAAGGAAATAAAGGCTCAAGCAAAGGTAGAAATTGACTAAGCCTCGGTCAAAGGTTCTCATTAAGTAGAGAGATAGGTTATTTAGTTACACGTTGATCTTAGATTGAGCTAGCAATTGTAATACATACTTTATTCATCTAATTAATATAAGTAGTCTTAAGGGGTTTTTAGCTGTGTTATTTTTTATTTCATGTCGGAGATTGTTGTTCTAAATTGTGAACTAAATTCCGTAGAGTAGTAGAGTAGAATTGTGTGTCTTGATTTAGATTAAAATTTCTTGAGAAGGTGCAATTTGACACCATATTTCTACATGGTATCGGAGCAAGATCCAGATTAGAACAATGATTTCGAAGTTGTTCCTCAAGAGGTTTGAATTTACAACTTCAGTGTATCAGGATCTCTTTAGAGTTGGAAATATGACCTTCAACGGGATGAGATTAGAGTATGCCTTAGAAGGAAACTCGAATTTCACTGCATGGAAGGATTGCATGGAGGTGGTGCTTGATGTCAAAAGATTGCTAGAATATGCCAAGACAAACATTGCAAAACCAGGATCAACTGATACCTATAACCTAGCTCAATGGAAGAAAGATGTAGCCAAAGCGATGAGAATAATCTTAGAGGGAGTGCGAGACCAGATAATCTCAAATCTCCATGGGAAAGACACTCATTTCGCAATGTTGTAGGAACTGATAGATCTATTCTAGAATAGAAGCATCCATAGAAAACTGACCCTCAAAGACAAACTTCAAAATATTAAGATGCAGAACAATGACACTTTCCCGCAGTATCTTTAGCAGATTTACACAAGTTTGTGATGATCTTGGAAGGGTTGGTGTGACTGTTGTAGAAGATGGCCTAGTGAGCCTAACTCTTCTAGGCCTTCCAAAAAGATGGCATATCTACCATGACTCAATGAATGGAAGGGAAACATTATCAATGTGGGAAAGGTTATGGTCCATTTTTGTCCAAGAGGAGTTCAAGAGAAATAGCCGAGATGAAACTTCATCCAAGGTAGAGGATGAAGAAAATTTTACATTGGTTGTAAAGAGAAAGAAGGGAAAAGGGAAGAAATCTCAAAGAAAACTAGAATCTGGCCAAGGGTGCAAGAAGAAATACGTTTCCAAAATAAAATGCTTCATTTGTCATGATTTTGGGCATAATGCCACAGAGTGTCCACACAAAAACTCGAGCAAGAAGAGTTGCATGTGGAGCCTTATTATCTCCCTGATTGTTCATAGGTTTCTGTTTCAATTGCGTTGGATCCCTATTCCTAATGGGGTGGAAACACCATGCATTCAATCGTCATTAGGGGGGTCCAAGGGGGCGACGACAAATTTTATGAGCTCCCCCTGGCGGGGGTTCGAGGGAAGCACCCTCAAAGCTAAAAATAGATGAAAATTTTCCTTGTAAAATATTACAATTTCACAGTCAATCTTGGTCATTCATTAGGTGGATGATTCGACTGTAGAAGTTATGTTAATTTAGGGGTTTTCCCCTTAGAAAGAAACCTCGGTTTATATGAGGGAATTGTATTGCAGACGTGTATGATTATTCCACACAAGAGAGATAGAGGAGGCTGTGTGAGAGAAAAGAGGAAATTACATCGGATCTGATGTAGGTTGTATCTCTTCATTTTGTTGGATAATATAAAAGGAAGGATTGTTTATTTCTCCGTGAACCTAGCCCAAATTGGGTGAACCACATATATTTTTGTCTCTCTTTCTTTATGCATTTATGTATTTGTGTTTCTGCAATATTTTCTGTATTTCATTTCTCTATTAATTAATTTCTAACAAAAATAACTCAGGAGGAGTAGCAGGTGAAGCCTTGACTTCACAATTTGATCTTGACTTCACCCTTATCACATGCATGGCTAACACAGTGATGGGGAGCATGTGGTACTTGGACTAAGGTGCCTCGTTCCACATGACAGGGTGTAGAGAGTTTTGCAATGACATGGAGGAGAAATATCTCCAAATTCATATTGAGTTATGGAATGAAAAATGGTACAGTAACCTTTCAAAGGGAGTTGGGATCCCCTCTTTCTCTCAAAGATGTCATGTGTGTGTCAAGCCTAAAGAAGAATCTCATATATGTTGTATTTTTGGAAGACCGTGGTTATGATGTGATATTAATTAAATGGAAAACATTCCTAAGACACATAGCCACTGGAGAGGTGAAGCAGATCTAGGTTCATGTGAAGAACCTGTACTTGTATGTGGAAGATTTTGCTGCATTAAGTAGTAAGGTAGAGAAAGTGTAGTGTCACAATGTTAGTGAACTTTGGCGCAGGAGATTGGGCCATTTGCATCACTGCACCTTAAAGATTATGCAACAAATAACCACTGATGTCCTCAATGGATTGCTCAAGCAGAAGCATGTCTACAAAGGATGCACCTTAGGGAAGTATGTGAAATCCACATTCCATGATCAAGACAACAATGCATATGCAATCCTAAAAAGAGTCCACTTTGATCTCTGTGGACCTTTCTCAACAGCCTCCACTCCCAGACAAAAAATATTTTGTTATTTATTATTTATTATTTCTCAAAGAAGTGTTAGATCTTATTCATGCAGAAAAAGGATGAGAAATTCTCCATGTTTGTAGAGTTCAAGGCACTAGTTGAGATAGAGATTAGAAAGAAGGTCAAGGCTCTTAGGAGTGACAATGGAGATGAGTATGTTTTGAACGACTTAAAAAATTTCTATGTGAAGGAAGGAATTCAAAGAAGGATGACAACACCCCATAAACCACAATAGAATGGTGTAGCTGAGAGAAAGAACGAGATCATTGTTGGAGCTGCTAGAGCTATTAATGAGCCTTGGTATTGAAACAAGAATGTTGTAACTCCCAAGGTTACCGACTTTAATTATCAACGCAGGGTTCGTACAAACTTAAGAGGTGTCGGCACTATATGTGCGGCAGAAAATGTGTCCTTCCTTTGTTGTCATGATGTAATGGAGTGCATGTACTGAAGTCAAATCTTAAACTAATTGTAGAAAATGAAATGTTCAAAATGGAACCTTAACCTATTGCAAGAAAGAAAGTACAACGAAAGAGACAGAAATTCAATGCTAAATCACACCATATCCTAATTAACTACCAAGAAACTATGATTTGCAATAATGCTAAATTATCATGAACCAAATGCTACTATCTAAGCATGGAAGTAAGAAGCTTCAAACATCACTAATGTGCAAGTAAAGGGACTGAAATAAATATGTTTTTGTCTTTTCATGCAAAATCAAGTATGCAAACTAATGTATTTTGGTGATGTGGCAGGTGAATTAAGGATGTTGGAGAATGGTTGGAAGGGTTAAGAGATGGTTGGATGGTGTGGGAAACCCTTGGGAGGCTTTTGGTGACTTCCTAGAGGCTTTCTCTCAATTTGGCCTCAAAACAGGTCATTTCAGGAAAACCTACAAGATGTACTAGAAACCTACAGGATGATCCTGTAGGAATTACAATGAACCTATAGGATACAACTGGGAGCAAAATGTAAGGTGTTGGAGGTGATGGGAGGCCTATAAAAGGTGTGTGATGGGTGGAATGGAGTGGGAAAATTCTGAGGATCACTTAGAACTTAAAACCAAAGTCGAGAGATGGATGGATTTGCTCAAAAATCTTGGAGAAGTTTCCTTGTGAAATGATGAAATTAGTGAGGGTTTAATGACCAATAAAATCAAATCCGACTTGGATGGGACAATTTTTTATTATTAACTAGGATTTCTTAGGTCCCTATTCCAAGTGGAATTACTCAAAAAGAACTATGTTAACCCATGCAAGAAAATAAAAATAAAAAACATTACTGGTCGAAAATCTAGAAATTTGAGAATTAATGAGGTAGTAAATATAAGAAATTCCTAACCAAATCAAGTGCAAATGCAATGGGGTAATTTTTTTTATGAACTAGCTTGTGATCTAATGCAAGTGGAATCAATTCGATTGAAGCTCATTAGGATGCTCTAAAAAATAGCAGAAATTTATTGTTGTTTGCTAAAAAGGAGGTCCAACAATCTAGATTTGGGAATAAGAAGACTAATCCACGCAACTCAATGATTACTATGAACTTCCAAAGATTTTCCAAGGATGAAATAATGCTTTTGATCCTTCAAAAGATCTTACATCAACCATTTAACTCAATCCTACAACAAGAAATTATTAATCCTAAATGCAGAAATATAAAGGAATAAAAACTAAAGATGCATGTGAATAAGCAATGAAAATAAGGAAAGAAAATGATACAAAAGGGCTTTGAGGTTCATGGGATCGCCAAGCCCAAGGAAACTCAGACCTATGGAGGAGAACAAAATTTAGAAGCTGAACATGATACCAATCTTCATTATTTTCATCAATAGAATTACATCCCTGGAAGAAAATATAATGGAGCTGCAAAAATACAAGCTCCCTCCACAATAACACTAATGAAAATCTATCCCTAGAGGAAAATTCAACTTGGTACTTATACAAAATTATTAGGAATCATTTCCCATGAATAGACGAAGCTTTACCCACCAAAATCCCTTAATTAGTGGATCTAGTCCCCAATACTAGGAATTTGCATTAAATGGCAAGGAACACATTCCTAGATTTTCTCAATCATTCCATAGAGGAAAATTCGACTTGGTACTTATAAAAAATGAATAAGAATAATTTCCCATGGATGGAGGAAGCTTTCCCCACTGAAATCCCTTGATTAGTGGATCTTCTCCCTTGATTGGTGGATATGTTCCCTTGATTAGTGGAACACATTCCTAGATTTTCTCAATTATTGGAGTTCCACAATTACATAATATCTTGCTGACTTATTATTTATTATTGATCCTCCAATAGTAGGGAACAAGTCCGTAAATTATCTCCTCCTCCAGGTCTTCATAATCTACCCAATATTCTCATAATATTCCACAAAAAATAAAAAATATTAGGCACAAATATTCAATTATTCATAAACCTTCCTAATCAATATATTAAAGTTAAAAATAAATTATCTAATGCAAGAATAGAGGTTTAATGTGCTGAAGGATGGTTATAGGCCTTAATTTATGTTTTAAATTAGTGGCATGGGCCTTAATTTATGTCTAATTTAGAGCCCATCAGCTATGCTACATGACCAAGGCCTACCACTGCATTTGTGGTCAGAGGAATGTAACACAACAATCTACTTGTAGAACCAAAGTCCTCATCAGATTCTTGGTATGACTGCACTGTTGGAGGCCTTATCAACAATAAAGTTGGATGTGTCTCACTTCAGAATTTTTGGAGCCTCTCTTTACTGCCATGTCTCCAAATATTTGAGGAACAATCTTGAACTGACAACAAACTTGGGAGTATCTATGGGTTACGTAGAAACTCCACAGAACTTTCGTGTGTACTTACCATCCATTAGAATGAAAGTTGTGCGAAGGGATGTAAATTTTGATGAGGATAAATCGATGCGGTCCTCTCTTGAGAGGGAGCTTCAAATCCCACCACAAGAGGAGCTTTAAGATCCAAAGGAGGAGCCTCGGGAAGTTGTGCAGCAACCACAAATTGAGGAGCAAACAGTGGAGACATCCACTTAAGTAGAACCATCCAGAGAAGGTGGAAAAAAACCAAGGAAGCTGATAGACTTGTGCAGGATGTGAGGTAGAATGTGGGAGCTCCAAATTTTCACCGGAAAAGGAGGTCACGTGAGAGGTACATTATCCACGTGGATCTAATGACCGAGCTCATAGAGACTGAACCATCGTCTTTTGAGGAAGGAGTAGAGAAACCTATTTGGGTTTATGCCATGGTGGAAGAATACAAATCCATCATGAAGAAAAATGTTTGGGAATTGGTCCCAAGACCAGCAGATAAATATTTTGTGGGTTCAAGATGGATCTTCAAGGTTAAGCATGTAGAAGATGAAAGCGTAGAGAATTATAAGGCCAGATTTGTGGCCAAAGGATTCTCTCAAGTTGAGTTAATTGACTATGACGAAACCTTTTCTCGTGTAGCAAGGTATTCATCCATTAGATCAATTCTTGCACTGGTTGCATAGATGGGGTGGAAGATCCACCAGATGGATGTAAAAACATCATTTCTTATTAGCGTTATTGAGGAGGAGGTGTACATCAAGTAGCCAAAAGGTTTTGAGACATTTGGTTGAGAGTCTCATGTGTGAAAACTTAAGTGAGCATTGTATAGTCTCAAACAAGCACCCAATGCATATTGAATGAGGATCAATAGTTATCTCACTAGTTTCGGCTTCACGAATGAGAAGTGGATGCAAACCTTATCATATTTTGGTAGAAGGTAAATTTCTTATTATTGTATTATATGCTGATGATTTAATTTTGACTAGTGATGAGTAGCTGAGCAGACCTTGCAAGGGAATTTGAAACGAAGGACATGGGTCTCATGCACTACTTCCTGGGGCTGGAAGTATGGAAAGGTGATGGGGAATTGTTTATGTCTCAAGGAAAGTATTCCAACAAGATACTAAAAATATTTCACATGGAGAGTTTTAAACCCATGGAGACACCTCTAGCAACCAACTGGAGGAAGGAGGATGCCACTTTAGGTGACGTGGTGGATGCTACCATTTATCGTTAGCTAGTGGGTTCACTAATGTATCTTGTGAACACACAACCAGATATGTGTTATTCCACCAACCAGCCGAGCCAAGCTATGGTTAGGGAAACCAAAATGTATTGGAAGGCATCGAAGCATATTTTACGGTATCTCATAGGCACTACCCAGTATGGATTATGGTACAGATAGAGAGAGGGAGTGAAATTGTGTGGCCTCATAGATGCAAATTGGGTAGGGAGTCCAATCGACTGAAAGAGTACATCAAGTGGAATTTTCAGTTTTGGGTCTGTAACAATTTCCTGGTACAATAGGAAGCAAATATCTGTCGTAGTAAGATCGGTAGAAACAAAATACATTGTTCCAAGTCAAGCAGTATGTGAGATGATCTCCATGAGAAAGATACTTATGGTATTGTTTGGTCAGATGATGGATCCAATTGTGATCTGTTTTGATAATTAGAGTTGCATTAAGCTCTCCAAGAATTTGGTATTTCACGATCGATCCAATCATATAGATATCTAGTATCACCATTTATGAGACTATTTACAGAAGCAAAAAATGTTTCTACAATAAATTCTGATAAGGAACAAGATAATGACATTTTGAGAAAGGCTTTGTGAAGATGGAATTTTGATTTCCAAGGTGCAGGATAGGGGTGGTTGATAATTTCTTTCTTGCTAACAAAAATTTACCACGCAAGACTCTAAACATTCTCCAATCCCTTTCTTGTTGAGAGGGAGTGTTGAAAAATGCAACGAGAAAGCGTCAATTTGATTTTTCCTTGCTCAAATTGAAAAATTTCAAATTTCCACATTAACAGACAACTTGAAGGTAGTTAACTTGTGTGACATGGCTCTTTTCACTTAGTTAGCTTAGTAAATTCGAGTTAGAGGGCTTGGATTTTAGTTAAGCATGTGTGATTGCTAATTTGTAGCAATCAAGGTTAGTTATTTCAAGTTTTTTTAGTTAAACTAGTTCTAACTGTTGAAGGAACTCGTAGAAGGTTAGTTGTGTAGTGAGACAACAGTTTAACTCAGTGATCATCAAGTTAGCTAATCTATCATCCCAAAATATCTATTGCATGTAGAGAATTCGAGTTCCCCTGTTGTGATGGAGATTCCAAGGCAATGTAACATCAGTTGTATACTAGTCTTGACTGTACAGGTGTTGCGTGCAACCAGATGAGAAACCTTGGGAATTGTGCAATCAATTAGAGGAGAATTCCTAAATAATAGGGGCCTAATTCCTTAGGAATTGTGTAAGAAAATAGGGGCTCAAGCAAGGGCAGAAATTGACTGTGTCTCGGTCAAAGCTTCTCATTGAGCACAGAGATAGGTTATTCACTTGCAAGTTGAGCTCAGATTGAGCTAGCAATTGTAATACTGTCTCTATTCATCTGATTAATGCAAGAAGGCTTAAGGGGTTTTTAGCAGTTGCTTCCCCTTAGAAAAATAATTTTCATGTCTGTTATTTCTTATTGCATGTCTGAGATTATTTTTCGAAATTGCGAATTGAATTCCACAAAGAAGTAGAGTAGAATTGTCTCTCTTGATTTAGATTATATTTTCTTGAGCAGTTG